>JAQMYI010000013.1:5508840-5523497 GCA_030014275.1 Clariallabes melas | reverse complement strand
CGCCAAGAGTAAATCTTATTATGACTATGCATGTGTGTGTGATTCCAGCTTATCAATTTAATCATCTGAGTTTAATAAAAACACTCATAACTCACACTCTGGCATTAATCTCTAGAAAAGCCCTTAATTTATGTGGAAAAAAGGAAAAACTATAAATTCTCTCTCCGCCTCACTCAGTCACACACATGGAGAGTATGAGGAGTGACGTAATGGTGTGTCTCATAACATTGTATTCGTATGCATTCCATATGGTTAACCTCTGAAATGTGTGTGTGTGTGTGTGTGTAGTCAGTGAGAGATTTGTATTTGTAAGTGTGTATACTGTACTTGTTAAGTATATATTTGAAGCATGAACACTTTTGTTAAAACTTTGATATTCGTTACCTGTATCCCAGCTGCCTACACACCACCTCTGCGTCCTCGTCTGTCCATCCGTCGTCGCAGATCGTCCCCCATTTCCCGGCCAGTAGAATTTCCACTCGCCCCTCTCTCTCGTTCTCCCCGCCCACCAGTCGGAGCGCTACACCTGAGACGATAATCACAGACATGTGTGATGTTTTTTTTTTTTTTTTGCAAAGTGTAACAGATGCTCAGAACTTGTATGAGGTAATAAGGAACTTTTGTAAAAGGATCTCAGAAGTATGAGTCATAAAAACCACATGCGGATCATACAAAAGCCATTAAATAGGACCTGTGATGTGATCTGATATTCATGTGTGTATTTGTGTGAGTGTGTATTTGTACGTATGTGTAAGTGTGTGTGTGAGAGAGAGAGAGATGCATAACACATCAGGGGCAGTGGAAAAGCAGCTGGGAGTCAATCGGGAGTTTTGGGTTTCTCGTCGAGGAGCACGTGCTTTTTCTCATCTATAGATTCCATATGCAGCATCAGATCAAATACTCACATCCTGTCAGTCTAATGAACGTCCTGTGGAATTAACCCTCCATCATAAAACGCTCACCCACACATATACACACACCGACTTTACCTGACTTCCTTCTTTCAGCGCTTGAATTTCTGAGCAAAACCACATAGCTGATGATTTGGCTTCAAATCTGTACTTATACAAACATACTGGGCCTTATATCGTCTTACACACGGCTTATGTCAGGGTCGTTTTCATGATCTATTTCCCAAAAGAAAAAAATATAAGCAAAATAAAAAGTCTGTAGCCTTGGGCAGTGGCCTCCTGTTAATTCCGCACGCCAATCCAGTCTCCTCACGTCACTCATTTCCATCTGTCATACCGGAAAGGAAAGCAAACGTTTATTGTTGTACGCCTTAAACGTATAATGAAAAGTGACATGCAAGGTGAAGAGTTTAAGGTTATTCACTATTTAAAATCCAGACCTATTGTACAGTGTCTTCAACATTTATTCCTTTAAAGGTCCCATATTTTCCCTCTTTAACATGTTAACACAGGTCTCACCAATGCTAAGTCTGAAATACGCCTCAAATAATGGGAACCTTCTTATATGAGGTCACAATAGGGGACGAATCTAATTATCTTTTTTAAGCCCACAGAAAGTTTTTACATTTTATACACACATTGTCGAGCTTAATGTATGTCGAAAAATGATAAAAGCTGAATTTTTGCATAATAGGTGGCCTTTAATACTAGGCGTCACATGCTAATGCACATGTGACTTGTGCATTTCATTTCATTTCATTTCATTTTCTATGCAATATTTATTTATTTATTTATTTATTTGTTTATTCATTATAGAAAACCAAAGAGAATGCTAAAGACTAAAGAAAGGTTCACAGGCTATCTGACAGAGACTATAGGTGACCTCCAAGACAGGGATCCCATGCTGGGATGTGGGAGAGTTTTACATTCTGTGGAATGCGAACTTATCAGACTCAATGTGTGTGTTTGGTAGCATAAAACTAAATTACAGAACCATAGAAATTCATCAGTGAGACACAACTATTCACCAATAGGAGTCTGGAGCTGGAACAACTACCTAAGGTGCACATACTTTAGTGCATACTACAAAGTCACAGCAAGAGATACACTCAATTGCCTGCACACACACACACACACACACACACACACACACAGAAAGAGAGCTACATTAGCCTGTCCAATTGTGGTGAGGAAACCCAATGCTATATATTTGTAGCAACTGCTATTCTCCTCACATTGCACTATTTTGTGCTATGCTAATTCTGGACTAAGTGATAAAGTACACTAATATTACCTCCAGTACATTAGATTTACATCTCTTCAAAAGAACACTGTGTACCTTATTATTAGCCACATGTAGCATAGTTAGTGTTTCATTTTTTAGCTAGCTAAACTAAAGCTAAATTCTGTCAGGTTACTTGATAGCTAACAGGTCAAACATTAAATATAATCCCCAAAATGAATGATAATTATATTTTTCCTGGTTATATTTGTGTTTACCACCTTAGTTTTTTAATTCAAGGTGTGAGTTATGCTGTTTTAACAATTATGCTAACGTTACTAAGCATTGCTGCTCAGGTTAGCCTATATGTTAACTTGCTATGGTTTATGTAGGACTGTATTTAGTGTCCAAGCACTACGCTGATCAGCCCTATGTCGTCATAGTGTGTGAAGTTAATGGTATTGGTATTTCCCATTTAAATCCATGTGCCCACTGTCTTTCTGGTGCGCCCGGGTGGCAATAGCGCAGGTGCTTGGGCCCGAACATTGTTCCTTTTCAGCTATATTAACTATTGCTAGTTCCAATATTTAGGCTATCCCCCTTGAGAAAAATACTATTTCTGTTGTTCTAGAAATTTCTTAATGGAAATCAGCCACATAAAATGGAAAGGGTTTTGCGCTAATCATTTTCATATCATGATGTAAAGAATTGATTTGATAGCTTTTTGCTAAGTGTCTAATTTAATATTCTGTCTAGATGGCCATGAAGGCTGTATTTCAGTGCTTTTCTGTCTCCTGAATGTCCATAAAATCCCATTTTATTAGCAAAACCGAATCACCAGAGACCACTAGACTCCATTTGACTCTCATTTAAAAAAGATATGAAATCAATCACAGGCCACTTTGGCAATTAAGACCCTTCGAGGACACAGTTACATTAAGGCTTTATACCACCACACGCCTTCTTGCTTCAAATGATGATTCGCCAAAGAGCTATCGTACACACACGATCCCTACAGTGTGGCTTGGGTGTGTGTGGACGGCTTGTACCAGGTAAAATCATCAGCACTTTATGAAGAGCAAGGGGAACACAGCCAGATAAGTTGATAGACAGCTGGAGCTGATAAAACAGTCTCACTTGGCTGCCAAGGTTTCATTTCCTCTGAAGACCTTTAATGTTAAAGCACTCAGGAAGCGAGCTTGAGATTGAAACGTTCTCACACTCCTCAGAATCAAACTCACACTCATAAGAAACTGTATACTATGGTAAACCATACATGCCATAATATACCATAGTATGACCGTGGTATTTCAAACATTATCACGATAGGCACCATATGACTGGTTGGTACTACAGTATGGCACTTCAATAGATACCATGGTAGAACTATATCATGTACCATCATACTTTAGTAAATACCATGGTACTATGACACTTCAGTGGGTATCACGGTTGTTGTATGGTACGTATGTACAGTATGTACTACAGTACTTTAGTGAATACCATGGTTTGGCAGGTATCTGATATGCTATGTTTGTGCATACTCCACCATATTAACTATATTATCACATACAACTGGTATGGTATAGTATAAAGGCAGAATCATATTAGATACCTGTAACTTTGATAACCACTGTATTATGCAAAAAGTACCATGGTATTCACCAAAGTATTATGTATTAGCCTTTGAAGGGGTACCCTAACAGGTAAAATGCACTACAGAGGTTACTATATACATATTACCATTATGGTACATAAACAAGTATAGCATATTTTTGACAGGATCTGAGTACATGTTCCATAAGTATCCATACCATACTATAGAACAGTTATGTACTGTTGTACCAAAGTACAACAGTAAGGTAACCATGTACCATTGTGTGTTACATGTACAGTACGTCATCAGCAAATACAGTAAGTATCATGTTACTGTAAATCATACTATATACCATGGTGCATACTATAATTCAATGGGGCATTTGCTTACCATGTTAACTAAGGTTCTCATGGGTCCTGCAGAAGAAAACGTGAATCGAATCAGTGTTAAATTTATCCATGTAAGAAAATCTTATCACGTTTAAACCATGTAATAAAATATAAAATGTTAAAGTGTAGTCAAATGTTTAGGAGTGTAGTAAAATGTCCTCGTCCTTGCCACCTCTATATTTATTTGTAACATATGGGTAAAATAACCCTAAAATATTTAGAGATAAAATTAGTACATTTGTTGTAAATTTGTAGTAAGTTAGAAAATTTCCTGCAAATTTGACAAAAAAAATTGTAGTCAGTGTAATTGTGTAATATCGACCGCACAGGTTTCTTTTATTACCCCTTGTCAGATTGGTGTGCAGTAAAAACTGCATCTCTAAGACCATCGCTTATGTCGTTTCCACTTTGCATTGTGATGACACACGCCTGAATGCTCCAGACCAGCAAACTGCCAAAACTTCAGCTTTTATAGAGGTCTGCACACCTGCTGATGATCAATTAATCAAGGGCTGATGATTAGCAGCACCTGATTGCAACTTACACTCTGAAATCCAATAAGAGGGGTAGTAAGCGGGTGTCAGTATTGTCACCATATTTTTTTACTTTTTGGCTTCATTTGTTTAGTATATAATGGCACGGTGAAAAAAAGTAGTTTTCGTCTGAGGTTGTATTTGTCTTATACTGAGACCCGCTATGATCAGATGATTTTTATTACGTTTTTACATGAAAAAACAGAATTCAAATGGCGGCACCAATTTGTAGTTGTTAGCAGCCATTTTTAGTTGATTTTTGGTGATATACCGAATGATCCCATTACAAAATTGAAATCCTACTGAAATGCGTATAACTCTTGATTCATTTACAAGATGCACGAAGATACTGGAACGCAGCTTTAAACTATAGGATTCCTGCACATTCCTGCACCATTGATCTCCATGATTACTTTAACAAAAGCAGTTCCCCATATGGAGCAGCAGGTGCGTGGTGCATTAGAAATAATTAGGGTTTACGTCATGAAAGAAGTGCTTAAGTGTGTGTGTTTGTGTGTGTGCATGCACTCGTACTGCCTGGCACTCCATGTCCGGTGCGTTGGGTGCTGCAGATTAGAGCCACGTCCTCTGTGTGTTTGCAGTCGTGTCTGAGCCACTCTTTCTTGGCACACAGTGTGAGCGCTGGCTCTTTCCCTGTACAGCTCACATCGTCCAGGAAAATCGGCCCCGACGGCGCAACGAACCGCTCCTGGTTCACATTCTGTCCTGATCTGGGATATTTTTTTTTAAAGACAAATTATAACAGACAAACATCCTGAATGAAAGTCACTATACATTCAAGAAAGTCAATGGATGTCTATGGACATTATATATGTATGGTTAAGATATCAATCATTCCAGGCTTTAGACATTAACATATTATATTACTAATAAATTCTACTTCTTATCTTTCTTGTACTTCTCCAATAGCTTTCTCCTTACTTTATTCTTTAATATCATTAATTGAATAAGTAATGCTTTATGCATACGTGTTACCTGTATCCCAGCTGTCTGCAGACGACCTGCGTGTTGACGCTTGTCCAGCCGTCATCACACACCGTTCCCCACCGGCCCTGATAGTGAACCTCCAGCCTTCCCTCAAACCCCCCTGCTCCGCCCACCAAGCGCACCGATCCATCTGAGACGTGAAAGACGATAGCATGCGGGTACATACATGTGGGTGTGTGTCAGAGCGACTCTGTGTGAGTGTGTGTTTGTGTTTGTACCTGTAAGCGGTGTACAGGACACTCCGGCATCCTCGGTGTGATCACAGTTGTGTTCTCCCCAGGCGGTCTTCGGGCATTGCTCTACAGAGAGCTCGTTTCCTGTACAGCTCACTTCGTCCAGCAACACGCGGCCCACACCCGCTCCGAAATATGCCCCGACCCAGGCTTTAGCCGTGCCGCTTCACACACACACACACATATACAAATATACACTCGTTAAACACTGCGATAAACATGGACAGTTGTGTAAACATGCAAAAATGAGGTCACATAAACACTTGTACACAGATACCTCCACATAGAGATACACACCACATGATAGAGACGAACACACACACGTAAACACGCACGCACATTTCCGTGGTACAGATGATGAATGTAAAAGCGCGCAGGCGTAGCCGGCCGTATTAATGCTCCTCCACGTTACCGCCATCAGTCACAATTAGGCTGAGAGAGGCAGAAACAATGACGCTCTGTCTTTCACACAGACCACACACTCTGTCTCTCTCTCGCTCGCTCCCTCTCGCTCTTTCTTCCCTCGGAGTCTTTCATTCCAGTCCTCCTTCTTTCACACTTGCTAAATCTCTTGTCTCTAAATCGCCCACTCCTACTTCCTCCACCCTGCCTCATGCTCTCTCTCTCTTTATCTATCTAGTGTGCACTCCAGTATTATTGGCCTCTGGTGTCTCACTAAATCACGAGGTTGAGAAAAACCTTGTCCGGCCTAATTAACTGTGTGTGTGTGTGTTACCTCAGGCCCAGTTGTCTGCACACCACCTCAGCATCGTTATTGTCCCACTGGTCGTCACACACCGTGCCCCACTGTCCAGCGTGATACACTTCCACTCGACCTTCGTATGCGTTCCCTCCTCCAGCGAGACGCACTGTCACAAATGAAGAAGCTGCACACACACATACACACAGACATACACATACACCACATTGTGATAGATTTTTGCAGAGTATGTGTGGGCATGTGTATAGGTGGGCTTTTTTTTTATAGCTTCCTGGACAAAATGTTCCCACATGGATGGAAATATCTGACATTTTTCTTCAACCTTTTGCTGGTCCCCACAAATTTTCTTTGAAAATAAAAATACGTTTCTTTTTAATGACTAAGGTTTGAGGGTTGAGCAATGATTAGCTGGGCAGAGCAGTGGTGTAGTGGTTAAAACGATCGCCTTGCACCTCCAGGGTCCTGGTTCGAGTCCCGTCTCGGGGTCTGTGTGCATGGAGTTTGCATGTTCTTCTCGTGCTTGGTGGGTTTCCTCCAGGTACTCGGGTTTCCTCCCACAGTCCAAAGACATGGAGATTAGGGTAAATGGCGTTCCCAAGTTGCCCGTAGTGTGTGAATGTGCGTGTGAATGTTGACGGAATGTCCGACCAGGGTTGTGAAAATGGGAATAAATACAGTGGTCACCATTGGCCTCCATGGTCCCTAGTTGGATCGATGGATGGATGGAATGATTAGCTGCATTAATAATGTAAGTCCTAACAAAGATAATAAAAACCATACTGTAGATGTGTGGGTGTGTATGTGGGTGTGTATACCCTCAACTGGAGTGCATGTGACAGCAGCGGCCTGATGGTTGGCGCACTCTCCTCCATTCCAAACCATCCGAGGGCACTGCAGCAAGTCGGCCTCGTCCCCACTGCATCCTATTGTCTTCCAGTGCACTACAGCAAGAGGCAGCCTAGATAGGGAGCTTGCACGTGCTCGTGCTTTATACCTACGAAAAGGGTATCAATTAAGATTGATTATGGTTTATTCCTCTGGGATCACTAAATGGTAGAGTTAAACACAACAACTTGTACAGCTTCATGTAAACAAGTGTTTACATATTCAGGTAAGAATCTCTAGTGTCAGCACTTTGTGTAAAGTATGTAACGTTGTGGTTGTGTATCTTTCCTGCCATGTGTGAGGCCCAAGCTCAATTCCCAGCCAGTGTCTAAACCACAGCAGTGCCGGTCCCAAGCCCAGACGAAATGTTGGGGTTGCGTCGTGTCAGGAAGGGCATCCGATGTATAACCTTGTGGTGTGCGGATCATATGGTCCGCTGTCGCGACCCCTCGACGCGAGCAGCCAAAAGACCAACAACAACTTTATCAGCTGAAATTCTTTTATCACTATATTTGATAGAATTGATTTGTTTTTAAAGCAGGGGTGTGGTCAAGCGCCACCTACAGACAGAGAGGTGCAGGTGAAGCCAACAGGTTACACATAAGGCTTTCCACCTTTCCACCACAGAAATCCAGTAAGCAGAAAGTAGGAATTGTATTTTCTTCCTAAAAATCTCCATTTGTATTTATTTGTATTTGAGCTGTAATACAATATAAGATACACTTTGTAAATGATATTAGTGTCTTTTCCGATTCCGCCAGCACGTATTTATACCCCCACCTGTGCACACAGGAGGATCCCCAAGTGCGTGTGTGTGTGTGTGTGTGTGTGTGTGTGCGTACTCATTACCATACATTAGCATTTGTATTATTGTAAATGTACTAAATCCAGACAGATGGTTTGATCATGACATGAGGTTTAACATTTTATTACATGCTGTAAAGTCACTTTAGATACCTATAAAGCACAGACTCACACACAATCAAAAATGTCACACAATGTAAGTGTGTGTGTGTGTGTGTGTGCTCCTGCTCTCCATTTCACATGTATTATTAATCCACCTGATCAATCTGACTGGAAAAGCTCCACTCATTATTAATAGAGGACAAATGATTTGTTGGAGTCGCAAGATAAAAGTGTGTGTGTGTACACGTGTGTGTGCATTACAGCACCACCACCAGCACCTCTGGCTTATCATGCTTCGAACCGACCTCAAGGTCATCAGGCTTTCAGGAAGACAATGACATGTGTGTGTGAACGTGACCTTTGACCTTTCAAGAGACATCATGACATATCTAGGTCAAAAAAAGGAGGAAGACAAGAATAAGCCTCCATAGTTTTCTCCCTCTTATGAGAGTGTGTTTATGAGAGAATGTGTTTATGAGAGAGTGTTTATAAAATTGTCTTAATTAAGAGTATTTATAAGAGTGTTTTTATAAGAATGTCCATATGAGAGTATGTTTATGAGAGGGTGTTTGTAGGGATGTCTTTATGAGTGTGTCTATAAGAGTTTCTTTATGAAATTGTTTATCAGCGAATGCTTATGAGAGTGTCTTTATGCCTGTTTATTGGGAAGTATGTTTTAAGAGTATGTTAAGTACATTTTTGAAAGTGTGTTTATAAGACTGTGTTTATGAGAGTGTGTTTATTACAGTGTGCTTAGATTGTGTTATGTTTAGATTGTTTTACAGTATGTATGAGAGTGTGTTTACAAGAGGATGTTTGAGACTGTGTTTATGAGAGTGTGTTCAAGTGTGTTTATAAGAGTGTGTTTATGTTTGAGCGTGTTTATGAGAGTATGTTTATGAGCGTGTGTTTTTAAGTGTATGGTTAATAGTATGTTTATAAGATTAAGATTTTGAGAGTGTGTTTATGAGACTACGTTTATGAGAGTATGTTTATGAGAGTGCGGTTATAGAAGTTTGTTTATGAGTGTGTTTATTAGCATATGTTATTGAGTATATGTTTATAAGAATATCTTTATGAGACTGTTTATGAGACTATGTTTATGACATTGTGTTTATAAGAGTGTTTACGAGTGTATGTTTTTGAGACTATGTTTATAGGATGTGTTTATGAGAGAGGGTGTGTTTACGAGAGTATGGTTATGAGATTGTGTTTATAAGAGTGTGTTTACAAGTGTATGTTTATGAGACTATGTTTATCGGGTGTGTCTGAGAGTATCTTTATGACAATAAGTTTATAAAAGTGTTGTCAAAACGTGCACCTGTGATGAGCATGCGCATAAATCATTGTTTCTCCTCGCTCACTCCGTAGGCTCACTAAGTAGGCGGCATTTCCATCTGCAGGTGTGCAAAGGGGCGGGGCCGCTGGAAAAGGGCACGGCTGGAATCAATCAACGTTAATGGATCTCTGCCTTTTCCTCATGCTATAAAAGTAATTGGTAAGTGTAAGCTCCTGGAGGTCTTTAGAGCAGAGTCGCGTGGCGGATAAATGTGAGTGGGGCAATGTAACGCGCCCCACGGATTTTAAAGGCCATAGAGGTCAAGAGTGAATGTTCAAACATTTCACGGCCAATCATACTGTGTATGACTGTGTATGTGACAAATATCATTTGAATCTGAATTTGAATTACTGTAGGTGCAGCCATTTGATCTGCGCATGAAGGACAGCCGTGAAAAGACAGTGTGATCTCCCCGGCACTCGCACACTCATGAAGAGCGAACCTTCGGGAAACTGCCGCCAAAGAGGAACAAAAGGCCGCTGTGCACCAACATTAAGGCCCCTGTTCCCAGCTGGGTAACCAGTTGGAGAAATCAGTGGGAAAAGTTGCTTTGGGAGCACGCACATGCCAGCTGAGCACTGCCTCCAGACCTGCACGTGCACAGACCTTCACAATTTTTCTTCCCTTTTTTTCCCCTTCCTCCCTCATTAAACCCTTTAACTCCACATTTTTCTAAATAAAATTTCCCTTTTTTTTTTGTAAGACCTTGCCTCGTGTCCATGCTTCTGTGGTGCCACCTGTGCGTGAAGCCCATCTCAGTGTACTTATCAGAGTGTGTTTAGATTTAGGTTTAGTGTTTGTGTATATACTGTGTTTTAGTGTATGTTTGAGAGTATGTTTATCAGAGTATATTTAAAAGTGTGTTTATCACAGAATAAAAATAACAGTATACCTCCAGGGGTCTGGGTTCGATTCCCGGTTAGGCTCGATTCCCGTCTCTGTGTGCACGGAGTTTGCATGTTCTCCCCGTGCTTGGTGGGTTTCCTCCGGGTTCTCCGCTTTCCTCCCACAGTCCAAAGACATGTAGGTTAAGCTAAATGGCGTTCCCAAATTGCCCATAGTGTGTGAGTGTGTGTGCTCTGTGATGGATTGGCACCCTGTCCAGGGTGTACCTGCCTCGTGCCTGAAGTCTCCTGGGATAGGCTCCAGGTCCCCGTGACCCTGAATACAGGATAAAGCGGTATAGAAGATTAATGAGTGAGTGAGTAACCTTAATTTATGATTCCTCTTGGCAGCGGCTGCTTTAAAAAACGAAACTGAAAGTGCCTCTTCTTGCTAGCGTCCTTGAGACCCATGGTCACAAAATAGCACAAAATGCAAAAAAAAAAAAAAAAAACCCCACAAAAAATATGTAAACCCAAAGCAAACAAGTTTTGAACGGCTCCCGGACATACAGTATGTGTAACTTATGCTGACATCCAGTTCGCTAGGTTGAGGCAAACGTTTTGCTAATTTCAGTTCTGTCTTTGTTCTGTATGCCAAGGTACCACTGTGCTTATTATTTTATTATTTTTATTCCTATTAATTATTGTGGGTAAGAATTTCTTTAAAACTCAAGTTGTCGTTGTTTTTTTTTTCTGAGGCATGAGCCCCAGAACCCCTCTTTGGTTTTGAAACCCTTCCTACTCTATAGTTCACAAGGTCAGCAAGTCTGGGCCTATGATCACAATACGATACCTACGTATTTAACCATTTAATATGTGGAGCATTTTTCTTCTGAAAATAACAAAAAAACCAAAAGCCCCTACCCCCAAGTTGCGTAAACAATATCGTTCTGTCCTGCCTCTAATCAAGCCTCGAGCATCACAAACCATAAATGGTACTTTGGAAAAGCCAGCTCCTTGGTGTGTTTTACAGCACATAGCCAGCATGAATTCCCCTCCACTTTTGTTATAACCAAAGCGAAGCCCACTCACCACAAAGGGCATCTGCAGAACGTGCTCTGTCTTCGGTGGAGGGGGGGGAAGATGCAGAAAACTGGATCTCAGCGGTTTTCCCCATGAACTTTTCCCCTCAGCCACATGTAGGCGTGATCAGAGAACTTACAGAGAACCAAGTTGTTTTCTTTGGAGTATCGGGGAGGGTTCCCCACAGACTGACCACTGTAGTAGCGTGAGGCCTTTTTAGTGATGATAGTTCAAAGTTTGCTGATGAATTGAATGAAGTCCAGTGTGTTCAGTCAGTTAAATTATCACCCAGTTCAGTTTAGATCTTTAAGGGAAACCTGACGCCAAAACCTCTGGAGACCAAATGAAAAATCCTTTTCATGGTAAAAAAAATTAAAAAAAACTCTAAATGCCTCTACTCCTCTTCTGTCTCACCAATGATGCTGTCCAAGATAATCCATGCCTGCTGCTTTTGATTCATGCAGTCACTATAAGGAGGGCTCCATTGCTTTCTCTCTCTGCTCACTAGCATTTAAAAGATATAAATCATGTGTACCGTATTCTCAGGAAGCATATTTATCTATGTATATGTCGTGATAACGCTATAGATGTCTTAGTTAAGTAGAAAAATGTGAACTGGCAGCACACACATGGCATGCACATATTCAGAATTTTTCAGCATTCAGGTCCAGGGGTCTGGTAACAGAAAATCTGAGGATGTGGGTTCGATGTCTGTATGGTCTGCTCTGGGGATCTGGGGGAAACAGGTTGGGGGTTGGTATCTGAGCCAAAATAAGATGTATTCCATCTGTGTTCTCTTAAGCGATAGTGGAAAAGAAACAAATGAATTCTATGTGGATATGGAGACAGGGATCAGGGTTTACTGTAGCCAGGATCGTCCCCTTGAAAACAGCAGTCCCAGATGTCTCCATAGAAGGAGAATTACACTTCTCAAACAAAAAACAGTCCTAAATCTTAGCACAGAAAAAAAATAAAAAAAATGTGTGTGTGTGTGTATATATATATATATATATATATAATAAATGAATGGGCATCCATGTTGTACGTCTTGTGTACGTCTTTACTTCTGAGATATATTTGCGAGAATACGATATCAAGCAGTTCTCACTTTGTGAACCACATCGAGATGTGACTAAAATATTTACTCTATCAACAGTGAGCTTTTGGAAGATCTGGAGCGCAGCCCCCATGCAGCAGCTATAGCCGAATGCTTTGTGGAAAGGGTAAGTCAAGAAAAGTCAAAGTCGTGAACTTTTAAATGATATCATTAGTTCAGAATTATTAGCATATAAAGCCGTAACCTGTCACATGACAAACAACAAAGGAAAAAGTGTTTTTGTTTTTTCTTGCTTTATTTCAATCCCACAACAAAGGAATAAATGAAGTCTATGATTTAAATTGTCTTAAAATCTTTTATGTTTCCCCTTGGGTTGGCGAAATTGCCTGTTCGAATGCGACTTTTGTTAAACTTGTTAAAACAGCTGTGTCAAAGTGCCATATGCCTGGCAGAGTTGCAGAGGCGCAACAGAGGAATATTGTCTATGAAGTATGTGTGTGAAAGACAGATGGGCTTTGTGAATGAATCCCAAACATATCAGCAAACTGTGCTGACCTTTGAACATGTGCATGTGTGTCAGCTGAGGGGGTTTGCAGTCACTTTCCAACATGTTTGCCGACGCCCAGCGCATTACAGTGACAGGCTAATGACCAGGCCTGGGTGGCATGGAAGTGCAGACAATGCCATCTTTGTTTTTTTTGTGAGGGTGTGAACTGAATGTCACTGATCCTTTTTACAATGTTGTTCTAAAAATCATATGAATTTGAGTAACATCCAATCCAATCCCTAATCCATAAGGTTTAATATGATTTCGGCCCACTCTTTGCACCGGGAACAGCTTCAACTCTTCCGGGAAGGCTTTCCACAAGGTTTAGAAGTGTGTTCATGGGAATTTTTGGCCATTCTTCCAGAAGTGCATTTGTGAAGTCAGACACTGACGTTGAACGAGAAGTTGTGGCTCGCAGTCTCTGCTGTAATTTATCTCAAAGGTGTTCTATCAGGTTGAGGTCACGACTCTGTGCAGGCCAGTCAAGTTCTTCCACACCAAACTCGCTCATCCATGTCTTTATGGACCTGGCTTTGTGCGCAGTCATGTTGGAACAGGAAGGTGCCAACCACAGGACGAGGCCTTCCACTGGTGCCACAAAGTTAGGAGCATGAAATTGTCCAAAATGTTTTTTTATATTGAAGCATTAAGAGTTCCTTTCGCCCAACTCCTGAAAAACATCCCCACATCATAATCCCCCCTCCACCAAACTTTACACTTGGCACAATGAAGTCAGACAAGTATCGTTCTCCTGGCAATCGCCAAACCTAGACTCGTCGATTGGATTGCCAAACAGAGAAGTGTGATTTGTCACTCCAGAGAACATGTCTCCACTGCTCCAGTGTCGGCGTGCTTTACACCACTGCATTCGATGCTTTGCATCTTGCACTATACGCACTGGTCTTGAGCTAATCTGAAGGCCACATGATGTTTGGAGGTCTGTAGCGATTGACTCTGCAGAAAGGCCACAAAGTTGGGAGCATGAAAATGCCCAAAATGTCTTGATATGCTGCAGCATTAAGAGTTCCTTTCACTGAAAATAAGTGGCCGAGCCCAACTCCTGAAAAACAACCCCACACCAGTTCCAACATGACTGCACACCAGTGCACAAAGCAAGGTCCATCATATTAAAACCTATGGATTAAGAATTGGATGTTGAGCCTCCGAGTGGTGCAGTGGTAAAGTGCTCGCCCTATCATCCGGAGATCGCAAGCAGAGGGAGCAGATAGCGCTGTCCTCCAAGTGTGTTACACCGCCTCCAACGGTGCGTGAGCGAGCAGTTCGAAAAAATGCGTCGGTGACGTCACGTGGGTCGGAGGAAACCAACGTGATAGTCTGCGGCCCACCCGACTGATTGGTAGTAGAAGCTTAATGTGGGAGCCCCCTAGTGACGGGGAGGAAT
>JAQMYI010000013.1:5435548-5453513 GCA_030014275.1 Clariallabes melas | reverse complement strand
TGGCTGTAGAGCCGTGATTAATGTGGGAGCACTAAGTACCTCTCATCCCTCCCCTCTGAGAGAGCTCGGCCAATCAGGTCTCTCCAGGCCTCCGGCTGCGAGAGGTTACAGCATTACCCGGGAATCGAACTCGTGATCTCCGGATGATAGAGCGAGCACTTTACCACTGCGCGTAACTGCGGCGCTGCACATAAACAACATGATAGAGTAATAAACTTGGTATGAAAATGGAGCTTATTGAACCAGAATAATTTGAAAAAGTATAACTCGAATCATACAAAATGTGACTTAATATTTGATTTGATGTGATGGGTTGCTCTCTCTCTCTGTCACACATATGTATAGAGTGTATTGTTGAGTATTCTTGGATATCAACAGAGTCCTCTCTTCACTTCTTTCTCAGATCATGGACTTCCCAGAACACTTTGAGCAGATCTTCAAGCAGCTGAACTCGCAGCGCGTCCACGGGCAGCTATGCGACTGCGCGATCGTGGTGGGTGGCCGGCATTTCAAGGCTCACCGCGCCGTTCTGGCCGCGTGCAGCACGCACTTCCGTGCGCTGTTCAGTGCTTCCGAGGGCGATGGCAGCGTGAGTGTGATCCAGCTGGACTCGGACGTGGTGACGGCCGAGGCGTTCTCGGTCTTGATGGACATGATGTACACTTCGACACTGACGCTGGGAGACAGCGACATCACGGACGTGTTAATGGCTGCGACTCATTTGCATGTAAACACCGTAGTGAAGGCGTGTAAGCATTATTTAAACACTCAGACTTTGCCCAGGTTGCCTCACGCCGAGTGCCCAAGTCAGTCAGTCGAGCAGCAGCTGTGCAGTAACACTAACTCGTTCCCCCCGCAGCACCTCGGCTTAAGTATAATCGGCTCCGCGCTTCATATAAAATCGGAAGACGACGGGAGCGCCGCCGGTCAGGAGGCTGGGTCAGTTTCGGGGAGTGGACCGGAGGACGAATGGTGTGGTGTCGGCGAAAAGCAGACGTTCTCTCTGATTTGCTCAGAGGCGGAGAGCTCACGCGACCCCTCACGAGCCCAGGGGTTCGAGGAAGATTGTGAGGAAGGATGTTCTGGAGGGGAGGAGATTCTCAACACAGACTACGAGAGAAAAGGATACAGACGGACGGCGGCACAAGAGGACGTGCAGCTGCCCAGCCAATCGGACAGCGACCGGGCGAGCAGTGCGGAGCCTCTACTGCTGGTGGTGAAGGAGGAATATCCAGACGGCGACGGTGTACAATCGATGGGCGGAGCAGAAGATGAAGAGATGAAGGATGGCGGAAGAGTCAGTATATTTCTGTTTTAAATGACACGGATCTCATTTTGGAGTGTTAGATATTGATTTATTCACCGAACAGTAAACGCGTATTTTGATTCTAAAGGCAGCGGCTTTCTGTGTTTTATGAAACTTATGAAATCTAATACGACATTAATCAATTTGCAAACAAATTTGATGTGTCCTTATTCTTATATAGTTTTCAGTGTATATTTTGGAACGGACCGTCTAATGGACACTCTCACTTTAATCTATTTGAATAAGATCACTAAAAACAGTTTATTTAGTATAAATATTTTCATTACTTGTTTCCAATCCATGTGCTCACAAGCCATAATGTACACACACATCTCGTACTGTACGTGTACAGAGAAATACAGGAATATCTCCGGAAAATAGAGAACGCTGATTTTTTTACATTATTCTTTTTTTTTTTTTTTACTTTTTTTGCATGTGCATTTCAAATGAACATTTTCATTTTTCACATACAAAACTTACCACATTGATATGCAGTGAAATGCTTATACTCCCTACAGTTACAAAATAAAATTTAAATAGGAGGGTAAAAATTATACAGGATTTATAAACTTACAGTGGAACCTTGGATTACGAGCATAATTCGTCCCTGAAGCGGCTCGTATTTTAAAACACTTGTAAACCAAATCGAATTGTCCCATAAGAAATAACGGAAACTCAAATTATTCATTCCACAGCCCCAAAAGAATAAATACATAAAAATAATTAACACCAAATATAAAGTAAAAATAAAACAAATTAACCTGCACTTTACCTTTTAAAAAAAAAAAAGTAAAAAATAAATCCCGACAGATAAGTGTTTCCATTTGTGACGATTACCCACAATTCTGCAGCACAAGAGAGAGAAAAACCGTTGGCTCATTTGTGATCAATTGGCACTCGGCGTCAAAACAAGAAGCGCCTGCGTGATACATGATACTCGGTATTCGTAAACCAAGACCTGCTCGTTTTTCAAGTCAAAATTTATAAAAAATCTTTGTTCATCTTGCGGAACACTCGTAAACCGCGTTACTCGCAATCCGAGGTTTCAATGTATAAAAATGCCAGCAGTAGTATAATTGAATGCATTTGGATCGGATATGTACAGTACAGCAGTGATCCAGAGTGGGCCCAGTAGACATTCCTGGATGCTACTGATTCAGTATGACTATCATACATCTATAGCGTTAGAGATAAACAATGTCAATATTATAACCTGGCGTTATGATGATGCTGTAATCAAAACATGTTGGACTTTTTGATTTCGTTCTTTTTTCCCTTGACAAGTGAGTCAGGTGTGTCGGTGTTGGACACCCGGACGTTACTCCTGAACAATGTTGGCAATGCATTGTCTATCAGTTTTGGCTTACAGTCGAGTCCAAGTTTCCACTTTGTTTGCAATGTACAAACTCGCAGGAATATCCCTGGAAGGACCGCTCTACCTGCTCATTCTGTTTCTGTGAATTGGATAGTTTTAATCCAGTGCTTGCAGAGTTGTGGGTCCCTTGTAAATGTACACAGGCTCCAGGGGTGAACCTAGCAAAACCTAGAAAATTCTTAAAGGCCTCGCTCAAACGGACCTCCAACATTCTGAGCTATAACCCTCTGACCTCCTATACCACTGCCCCAATATGAACCTTCATCACTTCATATTGTTCACTTCTTTTCATTCTGTCTAGAAAGTAAGGAAGGGATGGTATGCAAAGTAGTGTACCGTTTACGGAAAAAAAACATTTATCTTTTCACACACAGCTCTTCTGACCTGCTGGAGCATCAGGAACCATCACTACTTCTTCTGCTACACATTTTACTTGGGAGATTTTTGTGTAACAAACGACTGCCTGCCAAAACCCCACATCAGTGGATATCAGTCAGCTGCAGCACATTTGCAGAAGGCTGCACTCACGTTAAATCGAGAATAAAAATTTAAACATGACAGGAACAGTTTACAGGCAATTCAGAAAGATTTAGAAGCAGGTAATAAGGAGACAAAGGTTTTTTTTTTTTTTTTTTTAAAGGACTAGTTTTGAATGTGCTCCTCTATCTTTCCAGTCCTGTATAACATCACTGAATCTCTTAGTTGTTCATCCTACATCCTCTTTTAGTCATACTGGCCTACTTTCACCACTTTTGGCCTACATTCATGTACAATTCCTCTTTTTATTGCTGTGTCTGCTGAAAACAGCAGAAATACAACTTTTATTTTATTCTAAAATTCACCCGTAACAAAACAGAAATGACATTCAAACTTTAACTTCAGATGCACTGAGACAGCAGTTTACTTGACTATGATTAAGCTTATAAGCTTTGCAGAAGTCCATTAATAGATATTCGATTCAGTGTTGGTAAAATGCTGTTCTCAATCACAAATAACCGTTTTATATTTTTCATTAGATAGGATTCTGTTGAGTAACAGAAAAAAAACAGCTAGCTTGGTGTTCGTGGAATGCACCAGAAACTATTAAAAGTGGTCCAAGGAAGGACAACCAGTGAACCAGTGACTAAAGGCTAGTCTGTCTGGTCCAATCCCACAGAAGAGCTACTGTAACACCAATTGTTATGGCAGTTAATACTGGCTATGATAGAAGGGTGTCATAAAACCTTCTTGCATATGAACCTGTGTAGCCAAAGACCAGTCAGAGTGCACATGTCGAACCGGGTCCACCACAGAAATCGCCTACAATGGGCATGTGAGCATTCAAACCTGGACCATGGAGCAATGTAAGAAGGTCTAATGAATCGTGGTTTATTTTATATCTTATAGGATGGCTTGGTATGTGTGTGTATACAAGAACATCATAAAAAACATGTAACATTTCCGTTTTTGATGTTGGATACCACACAACAGCTATTGAAGCAGACGTGCGTATTTTTGTAGGATAAAAAACAAGCCTTTTAATGTGATTCCACTTTTCATTTCATGTTTCAGTATGAATTTACATACTTCCTGAAATATTTTTGAAGTAAAGTAAATATCTAGTATAAATATATGGCAATAATTTTAGTACTGTTAATACAACTATTTACATGGTAACAAATATACAAACAAATGTTGGTATATGGTTTTTAATGTAGATTTTTTTTCTTTCTTTCTGTTTTTTCAAACAACAGATGTACACTAAAACATTTTATGGAGCAAGGCCACGCGCCTTTCTCGCCCTCATACCCGAAAATCCTCAAGACTCTGATGCTGAAATCAGTGGCGATGATGACGATGATGATGACGATGATGATGACGAGGATGATGATAACGATGACAAAATAGAGGATCCTGATTATCAGCCTACAAAAGCAGAAGAGCCTTGGGACGGCTCTTTTGTATCCATGGACGACGGGGCAGTTGCCTCAACAAGCTCATCTTCTAAACCTCCGCCCTGTAAGAAGCGGAGAATAGGGAAAAACACCCTAAAAACCGTTTCCTTGGCAGAGCCAGAGGACTCCCCTGACCCTAGTCCGCCCTCAGGCCCAAACAAAGGCTCTAGGAGAATCTGGAAATATAAAGACATCGAGACATTCCAGGTACCTGAAGCAAGTTTTGAACACCCTGCTGCTCTCAAGACGCCCTTCCAGTACTTCAAAATGCTCTTCACTGACAAGATGATTGAACATATCGCTCAACATACGAATCTGTACTCTGCCCAGAAGTTGGGGGATCCGGTCAAGACTAGGCCTGAAGAGATTGAAGATTTCCTGGCAATTCTGCTCTTCATGGGTGTTTTCAACCTTCCATCGTTGGAGGACTACTGGCACCACGCGTCACGTTTCAACATGATAGCTGATATCATGCCAAAGAAAAGATTCAAACTCTTACGCCGGTTCATTCATTTTAGCGATAATCAACAGTGCAGTTACAGTCCAGACCGATTTTACAAAATCCGCCCGCTTTTTGAGATGTTTCGAGATCAGTGTCTCCTGATCCAGTCCACATACAAGTACAGTGTGGATGAGGTCATGGTGGCATATAAAGGCACAAGGGCAGGCACTCTTCGCCAATACATTGCCAACAAGCCAGACAAGTGGGGCTTTAAATTGTTCTGCCGGGCCAGTTCATCTGGCATCATCCATGACCTACTGCTCTATCAAGGCACATCCACGTTTTTCAACGCTGGACTAAGTGAGCAGGAGTATGTGCTTCCTCTAGGGGCCAAACTGGTGACAACGTTATGCAAAACTATACCCCAGCCATGGCTTTCGGTCGTCTTCTGCGACAACTACTTCACCAGTTTCAACTTGATCCAGAACCTGCACACGAACCTGGGAGTCAAGTGCATCGGCACCGTGCGATCAAACCGCCTCAGTGGAGCTCCCTTGATGACAGACCAAGAGTTGATGAAGAAAGGACGTGGAGCTTTTGATTACAAGTCAGCTGATGGTGTGATCGCAGTGAAATGGTACGACAACAAATGCATCAACCTTCTGAGCAATGCCTGTGGGATCATGCCTCTTTCAGTTGTTCAGCGATGGAGCAGAGAGGCCCACACGAAGATTGCCATCCCGTGCCCATCGCTGATTACTGCCTACGATCAGCACATGCGAGGCATTGATCTTTCTGACATGTTGGTACACATGTACAAAACCCCTGCCAAGTCAAGGCGATGGTACTTTCCCCTGTTTGGCTACATCCTTGACCTGTCCGTCACAAACTCCTGGCTGGTCTACAAGAGGGACTGTGGCCTACTGAACGAAAAACCAATGTCTCTCAAAATGTTCCGTCTGGCAGTTGCTCACAGTTTGAAACAAGTCAACAAGCCAGCATCCAGCGTTGGCTTGTCATCGTTCCCCTCTCCACCACGCATGTTGTTTCAGAAGAAATACTACACCCCAAGATCCTCACGACCACAACCTGATGTGCGGTATGACAACTGTGGACATTTGCCACTTCACTGTGACAAGCGGGGGCGGTGCAACCTCTGTCCAAAGGGTGTGTCAAGATGGAAATGTCGGAAATGCAATGTTTTCCTGTGTTTGAATGCAAACCAGCAGTGTTTCGTAGCCTACCATGAGAAATAAAGTGGATGAAATAAAATCCAAAAACATTTGTACTGTTCCACCACCATACAGACGGATTTCTAATTTAGTTATTTTAAAAGTTTGACTTTTATGGATTTTTTTTTGTATTAGTGAATGTATTGATACTTTTACCATGAAGTGATGTCTCAACCGTTTGGTAGATGCCTATACTAAAACACTGTGGGGTCTGTTAATTTACATCAGTTGTTGTTACGATTGTAAAGTGATAAGAAAAAATAATGTCCCATTGCTTTTTTTTTCTTTTCTTAATGAGGATATTAATGCGTTAAAAGTGCTCGAGCTCTCCAGTCAACAAAATGACCAATACCTCCTCACCAATTATGTGTTACCAGGTTTTTACTCATGCAAATGTGTTGCCATTAATACTTGTACTTGATGTGAAAAAAGCTCAGAATTATTTCATACAAACCAGATTCAGTATGCGTAAACAACTGAGACATTAAAGCTTTTATACTTTGTTGAATTTAGTATGAATTTTTTGTTAGTGTTTTATCAGCACTATACTGGGACACTGTATGGTTAAAGGCTTGATGAAGACCAAGAATTACCACCACAAGTCTTTGAAAGGGTAATTAAATACAGATTTATTAGATATATTAGAAAATCCTTTAAAATCCTTCAATTCTTTCTATAATCCTTAATATAGGAGGTTCAAATATGTAATTAACTAGTGACTCTGTGGCTACAGAAAATGAAACGCGATGGATGGAGGCACAGACTCCGCTCGACAAGGCTGAACCTGGTAGTTTTTAGAGATGAAGGAGCTGACGGTAATCTCCAGTGTGTTACCTGCAGCTAAAGACACAATTTGACGCAATCAAAGTCTAAAAAGGCACAGACAGCTTCACCAAGGTAAAAGATGCAATTGTCACTGTGGTGCAGCACAGAACAGAAAGTCAGCTAAATCTTCACAATGATTCTGTACATGCAGGAATCAAATATAAGTGAGGCTGGCTGCTGGCCTCCCAGGAACTCATTTGATCGCCATTCTCTTAAATGGAAAAAAGTGGCTTGGTTTGATCGCCAAAGGCATTCTGTTTTTTATTACATATACAATATGTATATATATATATATGTAATGGACATATACAATACATGTCCATCGCACAACTTGCACAGGGAGATTCTGCCGAATCCCTCGTACAGTCCTGAGCGATTTCAACCTGCTTGGGCCATTGAAGTCAAAATCAAGAATCTGTGGCTACAGTGGGCACAGACAAATGTTTTGTCAGAATCCCAGACTACCAGCTCCCTTGGTGGCACTCAGCCTGGATTTGTCGAATTCCTGGAAATGCAACCAGCTCAGATTTTATATCATCTTTCCAAACTCTACAGATCTTAACATGCTGTTTGAGAAACTTCACGCGATTTAACTCTATCTACAGATAACTTGCCTGCTGGTTAGCCAAATCAAGTAGACTTAATGCTTGACAGTTTATCCAAAGCAGCTAGGTGTGTGGATTAAATTTGAATGGGAAGGTAAGGATAATTGGGCTACAGGGAAGTTTTGATGTGCATTGCCACCAAATTTGTCCCCAGGCTGCTAAGCCCAGAGCAGAAGGAACATTGTGTTGAAGTCTGCCAAGAACTCCGTTAGCGTGCTGTGGATGACCCATCCTTTATGTCAAAGGATCAATCCCAATGACGAAACTTGGTGTATGTGTACGACACTGAGACGAAATAACAGTCTTCACAGTGGAAGAGCCCATCATCTTCATGACTGAAAAAGGCGAGGCAGGTTTGCAACTCACCCGAGTGCATGGTCATCATCCTTTTAGATATTCGCGGCATTGTGCATCTAAATTTCCATGTCCCTCAGGGGGCCAGACCATCAGGAGCGAATTCTACTGCCAGGTTTTAAGGCACCTGAGGGAGGACGTACGGCCAAAGCAAACAGGATCTGTGGCACGCGAATCTCGAAACTTTTTGATACCCTGTCATATATGGATGGGACAATTTGATAAGCACCTAGCAGGTATGGGAATGAATCACTACAAGTGACTCGACTCACCTAAAAGAGTCAATTCCTCGGTCTCTCATAATTTCTAGGTGTTTGTCTCTCTCTTGATTGAATCATTCAGTACTCTCTATTTCGATTAACACAATAGCAATACACTTTGCACTACGTATGAATATATTTGCATTTTAATTATATACAGTACACAATAAACACCTTTATAAAGGACTTATTTTGTAGCAAAACTGTAAATAATTAAGATTAAGTGTAGTTTTATGCACTTCTATGTGTGAAAGTAGTTTCTGGAAAAACATAAATAGAAAGTTATTATGATTAATTTCCAGTAAAAAGAATATTACGGCTCTTTAGATATTCGAGTCGGTTCACAAAAAAAAAAGATTCGGCTCAAAGAATCGACTCGTTCGCTAATGATAAATGGCTGGTAGCTACCTGGCTAACTAACTGTTAGCGCAAGACGGGATATTATCTGTAAATTCGGCGTTTAGCTAAACCATGATAAACGCTGTAACATGAACAACGAATTGTATCCTCGTTTTGAGTATTTATTTGTCAGTTTATCGACCGGTTTGCGGTTTCTGAGGTAACTCAAGATACGACTACTCCATTAGCTAGCAGGCTAACTAATTTGATGTCGGCTAACTAGCTAAGAACACTGAGGACCAGCCTGGTGGTTATTCTGTACACGCAAAGGTAAACCTTATAGAGATGTTATTTTGTACAAAAATAATGCGGTTTATTTAGGTTAGTTATCCAGGGAAGTGACGTTAGCTTGCTAGCTAGCTAGCTAACTAACTAGCCCATGGAGTAGTACAGGTTGCTAGGTAACCTAACGACTGCCAGGGTGCTAGTTACCTCAGGAAAATATATGTATAAAGTATAACGTGGTGCTGAGACCAAATATTAGTTGTTGTGTGTGTTTACATTGGGGTCAATAATAAATAAATATAAATTGTATTTATAATTTGGTGTTATCCTGTATAATGTCGTGTTATGGTTTATTTAGACATAAAGAGGAAGCTTGTGACTGCGTGACGTCACTTCGTGGTCAGTCAACAGCGTGACATGAAGTGTTTTACAGTAATTCATGTGAAACAGTAATTCACAGTTTTACAGTAATTCATGTGAAAGCGTTTATTATTTATACACAGCCGTCAGCAGTTCTTAATTTTTACAAAGTCTGTTGCTTCAGTGTTTTTAGATCTTTTTTGTCAGATATACTGAAGTATAATTACAAGCATTTTGGAGGCTTTTTATCGAAAATTATGCAAAGAGTCAATATTTGCTGTGTTGACCCTTCTTTTACAAGAGCTCTGCAATTCATCCCTGGCGTGCTGTCAATCATTTTCTGGGCCACATCTTGACTGATGGTGCTGCACATTCTTGTTTAATGAATGCTTGGAATTTGTCACAGTTTGTGGGTTTTTGTTTGTCCACACACCTCTTGAGGATTGACCGCACATTCTCAATGGGATTACGGTCTCGAACCAAAAAGTTCCATGTTTATTCCCTGAGCCACTTTTGCCTTATAGCAAGGTGCTCCATCATGCTCGAAAAGGTATCGTTTGTCACCGAACTGTTGTTTGACGGTTGGGAGAAGTTGCTCTCATTCTTTATTCATGGCTGTGTTCCTAGGCAAAATTTTGAGCGAGCCCACGTGCTTGGCTGAGAATCAACCGCACAAATGAATGGTCTCAGGTTGCTTTACTGATGGTAGCGCTGTATGTTTTTTTCCGCTTGGTTGAGAAGTAGGGAACTAATTTTAATTGGGAACTGAAGTTCTTTTAGGGGAAACCACCTTGTTTTTTTTTTTTTTGTTTTTTTTTGAGAAAAATGGCCATGAAATTTGCATCTGCATATGAATGAATGAACCGAACCGAATGGCAGCTAAATTGTGCATATTTCTTGGAGGCATTCAAAACTTTTTTTCTTTTCTTGATTTTCTGTAAGATTTAATTGGGATAGCATCATGGGTCGCAAGTAAGTTAGGAAGGACAGATTCAGTCAATAAATATGTCTCCAGAAAAAAGTTTTTTTCATCATTTTGTCTAAAAAAACTAAGGTGATTATTTCTCTTTTTGGTGGCATGATGATAACTGAGGAAGTAAAAAAAAATCCTTTGTACAGTCAGTAGTGATTTTATTGGCACTTTCTAGACTGCGAGATTGACCAGTCAAAAATCCCATTACATTACATCTGTGGTTTTAAATCAGCACAACAACCTTGGAAGACAAGAGAGCTGGTTATGTTGTTACTGACACCTGCACTTTAGTTCTTGTGGATATCCGTCGCAGAGGACACTCAATAATGGAAACAATGTTTTGTTTGTAAACTTGTAACCGAACACACTCTTCTCTTCACTTCTTTCTCAGATCATGGACTTCCCGGGACACTTCGAGCAGATCTTCCAGCAGCTGAACTATCAGCGCGTCCATGGGCAGCTGTGCGACTGCGCGATTGTGGTGGGCAGTCGGCATTTCAAGGCTCATCGCGCCGTCCTGGCCGCTTGCAGCACGCATTTCCGCGCGCTCTTTAGCGTCTCCGAGGGCGACGTGAGCGTGATCCGCCTGGATTCGGACGTGGTGACGTCCGAGGCGTTCTCTGTGCTCATGGACATGATGTACACTTCGACGCTGACGCTGGGAGAGAGCAACGTCATGGACGTCTTACTGGCCGCGTCTCATCTGCACTTGAATACAGTAGTGAAGGCTTGTAAGCATTACCTGAACACTCGGACTTTGCCCAAGTCGTCTCATAATGAGTGCGGGAGTCAGCGCGTCGAGCAGCAGCAGCAGCTGAACAATGGCGCTAACCCTCGGCTCCAGCGCTCATTCCTGCTGCAGCAGCTGGGTTTGAGTGTCGTGAGCTCGGCACTGAATGAAGAACCCGAGGAGGACGGGAGCGCGCCCGGCCGAGGTTCAGTTTCAGGAAGTGGACAGCTGGAGCAGCGCGACGCTTTCTACCCACAACGCCGCTTGCAGAAGCGCAAACAGACGTTTTCTTTGATTCACGCGGATGCAGAGAGGCCGCGGCAGAGACCGCGTGGCCCTTCACAAGCCCGTGCGATCGTGGGAGATTGCGGGGGGGAGGGAGGGGCTCGAGGGGAGGAGCTTCTGTCCCCAGACTCGCATAGCAAAACCTTAGATGACGATTCCAAACTGGACGTGATGGTGATCGCCGTGGACGACAGAGAAGAGTACAGACGGACGGCGGCGCACGAGGACATCCAGATGCCCAGCCAATCCGACGGCGGCAGAGGGAACAGGGCGGAGTCTCTGCTGCTGCCGCCGCGCAAGGAGGAGTACGCGGACGGCGATGGCGGAGAAGCGAAAGGCGGAGCCGAGCAAGAAGCGCAGCGCATGCCGGTGGTGGTGAAGAGCGAGCCGATCAGCTCACCCGAACCCGCGGACGAGACGAGTGATGTCACATCGCAGGCTGAAGGCAGCGACCAGGTGACGGTTAAGTGTATAAAAGCAAGCACTGAATCATATACTGTATATGAGCATAAATTATTGTTTTAATATAAAGTTATCTTTACAGTTACGCAGTACATATAATTGTGTGTGTGTGTACTAAAGGTGTAGTTTCTTTTGTTAATAGTCAGCACTTCTTTTTCAGTTTCATATACATGTGACATTCAGTGTGTGAGGAAATCACACCTAGTCATATTCACTTTCTCACAATCTCAGGAATAAAAATTCATGCATTTTTAAATAAAAAAAAACGTAAATCATTCAATAGAACTCAGAGTAAAGTTATTTTAAATTTAAATTTTATATGTATATTCTGGGTCACGATGGGTTTCCCTGTCCGTCCGCCGCACCCGTTCCTGAGGGACAGGCCCTCGTGTGTGTATGTGTGTGTGTATGTGTGTCAGATACAGCGAGATCTTGTCTTACAAGCAGATGTTCTGTTAAACCACCCAGAACGAAGCCTCAAACGTAGTTTTAAGTCGTGCTGGAACAAGAACGCTCTCTGATCTCCGAGATGTACCAAAACCTCACTCGCACTCTCCATGACAGCGAGAGTACAGACGTATGGTATCTCTGAAGAGCGGCAGAGGAAGTATGCACTTCCTAAAGAGCTGTCTGAAGATGTGACATACGCTGGTTACTGGTCAGAGATTGTGTTGCTTTTGTGTAATTTCGTCAAGTAATATTTTTGCGTAAAGATCTTCTGTAAAATTACAGAGGCACGTGTGCTTGCCTTTTTGGGTTAGGACGATGTAATAAATACCGGATATCAGCAAGTCTAAGTCTAAGCTGCTCCCACGTAGTGCAAATGCGAAAGTCGTCGACACAAATTTAGATCAAATGAGTCTAAAAACCTTTTTAACCCTGGTTTTAAGTCATTGTTCTTGATCGTGCTTCCTGAAAATTACAAAATCAAACTTTTTTTTTTCTTTGCTCTAGTGTCAGGTGGAGGCCGTGGGAGAGAAGCTGGAACTGAGTCCCGAAGGCAGCGAGCACAGCTTCAGCGACCCTCAGCCCAGCTCCGACATTCTGATCTCAGAAATCAAGGGCCCGGTCATAGAAGAAGAACGATCCGGCGATACTGGAGGAGGAGGCGGCGTAGAGAGAAGAGAACGAGGAGCGGGTCTCCTGAGCACGATGAGCTTCGACCGCGTCCCCGTCCCGAACACCACCACAGGGGAGTGCGCACTGGACCACGAGCCCCCTCGTTTCCTTTTCGGCTCCGACCCGTCCTCGCCCTCCATGCACCTCGCCGCGTCTCAGAACCTCCTCTCGGCGGAGATGCAGGAGTTCTCCAACATGCGGGCCGACTCGCTCCTCCTCCAGCCCATGCTCGACGGGATGGCAGCGTCGTCGTCTTCGGAGCACCTGGCGCTGGAGTTCCAGAGGAACGTTTGCCGGAACGGCGCGTACCGGTTCCCTCCTTACCGACGCATCGCGCCGAAAGCTACGCCGGGAGGCGCCTTGATGCAGGACGCCGCTTCTTCGTCGTCGGTGCTCGTTAACGGTGCGAGTTTCGACGGTCCCAGCCAACGAGGGGGCAACTCGAGCTTGAACCCTCTGCCCCAGTTGACCCGCGCGTCGGCCGACGTGCTCTCCAAGTGTAAGAAAGCGCTCTCGGAGCACAACGTCCTGGTGGTCGAGGGAGCGCGCAAATACGCCTGCAAGATCTGCTGTAAGACCTTCCTGACCTTAACGGACTGCAAGAAGCACATCCGGGTTCACACCGGCGAGAAGCCTTACGCCTGCCTCAAGTGCGGCAAGCGCTTCAGTCAGTCCAGTCACCTGTACAAACACTCGAAAACCACCTGCCTGCGCTGGCAGAACAGCACCATGGCGACAGGACTACTTTAAACCAGACGCCAAGCAGGGAAGCGCGTTCGCCAGATTAGACGACGCATCACTGTTGATTAATAATGTTTTGCTCAACTGACGCTGCTTAAAAACGCCACGCAATTACTGTATTTTACGTGAACTGACAAAGTCACCTCGTGCTTCGAGTCTGTTCACTGGATAGACGTGCAATCTACTTCGACGGGGACGGAGAAATAGACGTGAATGAGACAGACTTCTCTTCACGGCGCAGTTGGAGATGTAAAAGACTGAAGAAGAATGGGCGCCAAAACTTTTTTTTTTCTTAACCTGCACTTGATTTGAATGTGATTCATGCTGAGAGTTTCCATCCAACTGATGATGTGTCTAGGGGGGAAAAAAATAAATAAGAGGAAGGTTTTAACGTTATGAAAGAATTCGATAACGATTTAACGCAATTTAAAAATGTTTTTTTTTTTATTTATAACATTTACTACATTCGTAATTTATTAGAAATAAAATTGCGTAACTAGTAAAGAGAATCATCTTTAGCGAATAGTGCAATTCCTGGTTCTTTTAAAAGGAAACGATGGTCATTAAAGGTGAGATTATTATTATTATTACCCAGAATCCTGTGTTGTATCTCACGACACATGAGAATTAATATGTTTGTTGCACATCATGCTTCCGTTTATAGTCCAGGTCGACCAAACACGCTTCTCTGTTTCTCTTCCCTGACGTTATTTCGACAGTCCAGTGCTGTAGGAACCGTGACGTATTTGAGCGAGTGTGTTGATGTCCGTCCGTGATTTGATTCTTGACTTCTGCCCCGAACTGCTGTAGAGAATCAGCACTGACCAATCAGAGCGGAGAATCCGGCGGCGCCACGACGGACATTATCGTTAACTTCCTTTTCTCGCTTTCTCAGTCCTTTCTCATCTCATGAAATCCTTCCTTCCTCCTTTCTGTCTCTCCTTTTTAACCTCCCTAACTTTCTTCCTTCACTTTCTCCCTTCCTTACTTTTTTTCTCATTTTATCCTTATTATCTTCACTTTCTTTCTCTCGCGTCCTCTCTCATTTTTTTCCTTTGTCCTTCCTCCCTTGCCTCACTTCTGCTATTCCTTCCTTAATTCCTGTCTTATCTTTGACTCATTTTGTTCCTCTCATGACCCCATCTCTTCAGGTCTCGTATCCTCCTTCTTCCATCCTCTCTCTCGTCATTTCTGCTTTTCCTTCTTTCCTTTTTTTGCCTTTTTTACTTCCCTCCTTCCTTTATCTCATTTTTTCCTTTCCTTCTTCCTTCCCTCACTCATTTTCTTATCTATCTTTTAGCCTTGCTTTGTTCTTCCCCCTTTCCTTACTTTTCTTCCTTTCCTTATTTTCCTGTCACTTCCTTTCTCCCTCAGTGTTGATTAATTTCCTGACAGTAGTTCCAGCTGCAGATCGGGTCACACGTTTGTAATAACACACTTCTAACAGCTTGTACAGCAGACGTTCCACTTTATGAAACATTTGGATGGAAACATTTAAAAGCAGCGAGCAGCCCTTCATCAACGAAAAAGGGCTCAGAAGTAAACCATCTCAGAAGAGAAACGGTCATGCACCGTTTCTCTTCCTGCGTCAGACTGATGCGAGGTGTTTGTTCGCTCGTGGTCGTGAGTCGTCTCGTGATCTCTCTGAAAATGTTTGTGAACATCAGTTTCAAGGCGTCCTGAGAGGCGTGTGCTGTACTGTAGGTGTGTGTGTGTGTGTCCGTGCAGTGTACGTGAGTCTGTGTTCATCGTAAAGGGCTAAAAAAAAAAAAAAAAAACGTATGGAAAATGTCTCCAACTCCTGAGGTGACCTGAGAAACTAAACAGAAGTCTGAATGTTTGTGTTTGGTTTTTCTTGTTAAAGACGGTTCAGTTGTTCTGTGTTGATGGTGTGTAATGAAGTGTTCATGTCTTATATGATGTCATTAATAAGCTAACGAAGAGAGCAGATGTACGGACAAAGTTCATGTCTTATATGATGTCATTAATAAGCTAACGAAGAGAGCAGATGTACGGACAAAGTTTCGTCCTGGCATTATTTCATTGTCCGAGGCGTCTATGACCTTTTGGCAGGTTTGTGAAGAATCTGGAGCGGAGCGCAGGACCGATCAGCCGCCCGACCGATGAGGAGGAATCACCTGCTGCGGACGACAGGAAACTCAGAGAGACAGATCTGTTCAGTTTTTGTGCGCTTACTGTCACGTTAATCACGTGTACGTTTCAGTTCAGAAACTCACGCAAGATGTAGCTCTGAATTAAACCAGCTTTTATACACTTGCAGTTTATCCAGAGTCTCTCCTTTCACCTTCCCTCCTTACTATCTTTTTGTTCTTTATTTAATTTCATGTTTCTTTATTTATTTCCTTCATTTCTTTTTCATTTAATTCCACCCCATTTTACTTCAACATTCTTTAAATTTTTTGTAAATTCTCTTCTAAATTTCTCACTTTATATTCTTTTTTCTTTCTTTCCATTTTTGTTTTTTGCATTTTATTCACTTATTTTATTTCCCCTTTTCTCGTTTTTCCTTTTTTCCCCTTTGTTTTTCATTTTTATTTTGCTCTGTTTCTCTTCTTTTTCTTTTCTCTTTCCATTTCTCATCTTCCTTTTCTTTGTTTTGTTTATTTATTCCTTTTCCAATCTTGTGCTTGAAATTTATCTATCTATATTTTATTTTTATCTTTATTTATTTATTTACTTATTCTGTTTATTTATGGCTTTCATCTTTGTTTTAAATTTTTTCATTAGTTTTTGTCTATTTCTTCTTTCTTTCTTTCACTACTTGTTTTTGTTTATTTATAATAATTTAAAGCTCTTACACATTTCACACAGTTCAATCAGTTATTTATTTATTTTTCCCTCCACCGTGGCATCTGGCTGCGTGTCTGTAACTCTGGTTACTGGAACTGCAACATACAGGACGATAAAAGTTTCGACTCTTCCTGCTCCTAGTTAATGTACACGTGTAGTGACGTCACTGAATCATTCATTAAACCCAGCGTTCAGTGTCGTACATGTTCAGGTTTCACAGTGAACAGTGTGTGTGTGTGTGTGTGTGTGTGTGTGTGTCTGGACAAAATAGCACTTTATTTATCCCTCAGCAGTTCTAACGCATGGGCTCTGTGTCCGGTTCTACAGCTGCAGTTCCTTGGGCATGGGTTCTCCCCTGAGTCCGGCCAGCAGGTTGTTGGCGGCGAGAGCGGACATGGCGTTCCGTGTGGTGTAGGACGCGCTGGCGATGTGTGGCAGGATCACTAAACACACACACACACACACAATCTATGATCATACACTGTACATGAACCATTTAGGGCAGTGATTCATAAAGTGTGGTGCTGCAGTTGGGAAATCAGACATCACTTATAAAAAAGTTTTTAAAATAAAATATTTCTGATTAAGTATTTACATTCACAAAATTATTAAAAACAAAGCCAGGGCATTTAAACTATGGGATTATTCTGAATTTATAGTCTAGAGCAGTGGATCTCAGACTCAATATTCAATGGGTCAGATCTGATTTCTTTTTAAGGTCAAAGGTTTATTTATTGTTTGTTTATTTAAACTTTCTTATAACTTACACTCATGTTTAATGCGGTCCGAGGAAACCCTGGGGTTAATACAATACATTTAAACCCAGATGGAAAAATGCCAGTTTGTCTGATATCAGATGCTTTAAACCAAAGAAACTTTTCATTTAAAGCAACTTACATAACACAAGTGTCAAACATTCATAATACATTCCAAAAGTAATGGCACTGTTTGCCTGAAAATTGTTGCTTGTGAATATAACAGCTCCAACTTTTAACATTACAAAGTTTACTGGTGTTTCCGAGGGAAAAAATAACAAGAGAATGTTTTGTAATCTTACTTGACTAAAACTTAAATAAGCAAAGTGTATTTATTTATTTATTTTTATTATTGATGCCTGAATAAACACAACAGGAGGACACTATAATACTAGAATGATTTCAAGGTAAAAGTTACATGATGCCCTGAGGAGCAGGTCACGTGTCAAGCTGATCCAGGAGGATGAGAAAGAAAAGTGAAGCTGATTGGTTGGTCTTGTCACATGACCTTGTCTTCTCGCGCAGTGACAAACCACTGTGATTCGTTCGTTTTCTACTGGGCGCGCATGCGCAAATCATCGCAAAACCTCCGTAGGTTATGTACAGGAAACGTAATTGAGCGATTCTTTCTCAGTGACTCTTCTACACCGAGTCGTTCGTTCTTTTGTCACGTGACTCTCATAGACGATATGCGGTGTAACAGATTCAAAAGAACGAACGACTCAGACTTGAAGATATGATGGTGTGCTGCTCATTCAATTTATTATAATAT
>JAQMYI010000013.1:5338674-5352954 GCA_030014275.1 Clariallabes melas | reverse complement strand
CCCAAATATATTTTGAGGTCGCATAGATGAAATTTCGGGAGCATATGCGACCAAAATGGTCGCAATTTCGAGCCCTGCTTAGCCCTCTGAGCTACCACTGCCCATTGGGCACAGTCTCTCTCTCTCACACACACTCTCTTTCTCTCTGCTCTACACAGTAACACTGCTCTGTCGAGATTCTTTTCAAAGGTAAGGTGCAGGTTAATTTGTTTTATTTTTACTTTACAGCAGTGATTCTGTTAGGGTGTCGCTCAATCGAGTGTCATTACAGCGATTTCTTGTTTATTTTTCTGATAAAACAGTGTTTCTATTGTGTGTGAAAAGAGTGGAGGAAGGGTCTGTGTAAGACGAGAAGGGGGAGAGGGGAGCTTACTTTAGACACACACACACACATACACACACACACACGGAAACACTTATCTGTCTGGATTAATTTTTACTTATTTTTTTAAAGGTAAAGTGCAGGTTAACTTGTTTTATTTTTTGTTTATATTTTGTATTAATTATTTTTATGTATCTATTTTTTGGAGTTGTGGAAAGAATAATTTGAGTTTCCATTATTTCTTATGGGGAAATTCAATTTGGGTTACGAGTGTTTTAGAAAACGAGCCCGCTTCAGGAATGAATTATGCTCGTAATCCGAGGTTCCACTGTATTGTAGTTGCATAATTAACACACACTACCAACTCCATAATTTCCAACCATCTAGAAAACAATGTAGTCCATCCACCAAGGGACCGTGGAGGTGGAGGCCATTGTATTTATTCTCGTTTTTTGACGGCGGTTGGACCTCCGGTTCACATTCACACATGCATTCACACACTAGGCTAATTGGCGTTCCCAAATTGCCCAAATAATCTGCAATCTGTGTTTGAACTGTGCGAGGAAACCGGAGCCCCTGGAGGAAACCCACCAAGCACTGGGAGAACATGAAAACTCAACACTCTGAAATAACATATGAAGGATTATGTGCCATAATGGACTGAACATTTTGTTCTACAGTCTAATCAAAATTTCTGCAAGTGTGTGTTGTTACCTTGGGAGTGGTAGTTCATGCTGCTGCTGCATCTCATTTCCTGTGAAGAACACTTCCTCCTCATCTGAGCTGTCCAAGCTGTCTGTCAAAAGCCTACTGGGCATCTTCCTGTGTAAGCCCCGCCCACACCCAGCTCGAGTCCTGTCGTGACTTCGTCTGTGGCTCTCCGCCTCCTTTGGGCTTCCGATCACGAACTGCACCCTGTGCGCAGGAGGGCTCGGATCGGCCAAGACGTGCTCCAGCTGCGTCACCCCTGAACATCCCTGAGCACATTCCAGCCGGTCATTGGCCGTTTCAGAAAAAGGGGAGGAGTCGGCTGATTCAGAATCGCCTCCTTCTGTGCTGGTCCCTTCTGGACAGGAAGTGGCATCGGCTGTCGGCGTTCCCTCGTTGGTCCTTTCGGGGTTAAGGGTGGACTCTTCAGCCTGTGACTCACAGATGAGCGGTGTCTCGTTGGTCCTCTCGGAGCAGGGGGTGGGGTTAGTGATTTGAGAAGGGCACAGATTGGCAGAACTGTCCGTTTGTGCCTGAGGAAGTGCGTTTTCCTGGAGGTCTGAGCAGCGGATGAAGTAGGAGAGGACGTAGAGGACGCGCTGCACCAACTCGCGTCTGCGTCCGACAACCACGGTGCGACACACTCGAACGGGGGAACCCAAAGCACCGTACAGATCTCCTACACAACACACACACACTTCTGTGATTAATGACTGACTACGGTAATCAAGTGAGTGAATCCAAAGTGTGTGTGTGTGTGTGTGTGTGTGTGTGTGTGTGTGTGTGTGTGTGTGTGTGTGTGTACCTAGCTGAGCCCACAGTGGGTTGTATGGGTGACACTTGGCCAGCAGGTCCCCTGTGTGGGAGGTGTGTTTCTGGTAAGCAGCTTTGATTGACGGGTGGTTGCTAGGCATCACCGTGGTAACCCAGGCGAGGTGGTACATGAGGACGGCAGTGAGGAGAGATGATAGAAACCTAGAGGATGGAACACACTCGGTTAAAAATGTACAGTACTACGACTCGTATAGTATCTGAAGATGGAGCTGAAAGCTTGTGCACTAACTGCGTCTTGGCTCCGTGCTCCATCAGCAGACTCATCTCCTTCAGGAAGCGCTGACACAACTGGATTCGCTCGGAACTCTGGGAAATCAAGGTCAGCCAGATGGGTTCTGTGATCCGCGGAGCCATGTACAGGTTCCACACGGTCAGCCTGGACAGCGTTATAACGGTATGGTCAATGAGGTGATGCATGGAATCAAAGCCCTACACACACACACTTTATCTCCTCACCTGAACTCCCCCAGCGCCTCCATTACCCGACACAGATACACCTGCACCCGCTGACTCGACTCTGCTACTCTCCTACACATTATCATCGCCTGAAAAAAAAAACACACACATACACACATTTTATTTTCGTCCCACCAAACCCATCCACCCTCTCTGATCATGTATACCCCTCATTGTCCTAAAGACATTTTTCCAGACGAGCGCACAGCGCCTCGCGGACACAAAGGGCTCCTGTGTCCAACAGCAACTAAAGGTCACCGAGGCGGCCTGGTCTGACCCCGCGGTGTGGCACTCACCCTCTCGATGGCCGTCTTCAGTTTGTTCATGTGAGACTCGAAAAGGGGGAAGTGGGAGAAGAAGAACTCCTGGAAGCTGCTGCTCTCTTCCTCTTTCTCCGGCAGGCTGATGATGATGCTGACCGCGATCTTCTTCCTGCGGCCCAGCCCGGGGTTCGAGTTGCAGCTCTCGTCGGACAGGCTGAACATTTCATCCGTGCTCCTGCCGTAGACATGAACACACACACGCGCGATGGTGAGGCAGACAGATGGTGATGTCATCAGCAACTTTAATATGGGCTTATCTTGTGCACACACTCACCAGCGAGGGATCAGGCCATGCTGGAGGCTGGTCGCTTGGCTACGCAGCCATCGCCGCTGGTAACTGCTGGCACAGCCGCTGCTGTAGGACGAACCAGGGGAAGGAAGGGGCGTGGCCAGGAGGCTGCTGAGGGACGCTGTACAGTTAAACCAGAGTTAATTCGTCTGAAGTCATAATTATAAAAAATGCATGTTCACGTGTGTGTGTGTGTGTGTGTGTGTGTGTGTGTGTGTGTGTGTACCTGAACGGGCAATGCCGCTGTCACTGTCTTCGTTGTGTCCACGGCCTGGCATGTCCACAGGGTTACTATGAGCTATAAAAAGAGATGCTTATTAAACTCTTAAAAAGCATGAGGTCATAATTCGTTACCTAGATGTTGTTAATGTTGCTAGTGTGTGTGTGTGTGTGTGTCTTACCTATGCTGCTGCTGTGATTCGGGCACGTTTGGCTAAATGACTCAAGGCTGTCTTGGAGACTAGAGAAACAAAAAATGAAAATTAATTGAATTTAAGTCCATTCAGCTATAGAGGAATTAAATTCTATTGCAGCAGCTATACTGTAAATTTTAAATAATCCACAAGGTAGGCGTTCAAGTCAAACCGGGACTTCACAGTTCTGAGAGTTAAAAACTTGCTTTATTTCTCTATATAATCCCCTGTGACATGAATGCACTTATTCCAGTGTTTCTTTACTCAGTACGCTGGAACCATGATCAGACTGCAGGCTTCACGTCTGAAACACTGGCCTCCCAAGAACACCATTAATGGCCCAAACATGTGAAAATGGCTTGGAGTGAGGTCAGGACTGTACGGGGGATGAGGCAATAACTCCCAGTCGTGTTCCTCTAACGTTCAAGTGGTGTGTGTGAATGATTGTGGGTAAAGTTCACACAGACAGCTGCATCTTTTCTGCAAGTTGGTGACAAGTTTTCTATCGATTTGCAAGGATCAGGTGTTCCACTAGGTAAATATGTTCACGGCATCGCTGTACGATGAAATTCCAGTCCCGGTTTGAGTTGAACTCTTGTAGAAGGCTGGGTAATAGCATAAAGTGCAGAGACGTCCAGGTTTAGTTCCTGGTTTGACCTGCACGTCCCTTGTAGTTTGTACTGCCAGACGTTGGTTAAATAGTAACTAAACAATAACAAATCCCAGTGTTTGTGTTTTTTTTTTTAACTTGTATTTTTGTACTGCAACTATGATAACAGTCAATTACATTCTGAAACGGATCCCTTATCCATGTTTCACTTTACTTTGTAATGGATGTAACGAAGCCTGAACAGCATCAAGAGCTGATGGAAGAGACTCACGTGCTGGTGCTGCCCGCGTTACTGCTGCCACAACGCGCCGAGAAAACCTTACTGACCATCAGCTGCGGAGGAGATCTGCGTAACACATGCACACAAACAAAATATGACTAAGATGATTCAATAATTATCAATATGATCAAATTAATTCATGCTCAGGTCATATAGTACAGTGTACTTAATCAAAACTCAATGTTTACACAAATAAAAATAGGGATTTATAATAGGGTCATAAGCAAAATGATGATAAAATTTTATGCTTCCCTGTTATCCAATTACACCATATGGAGTAGTAATAATTAATATTCATCATCAATAACAGTAAATGAAATCCTACCATAAATGGTAACTATAAATAATACATCATTGTTTAAGAAACTGATCAAATTTATTGTAAAACTGGTTTTTATTTTAGGAATTTTTGGTTTCACCAAGCAAAAAACAAGGTGCTTTATATTTATAAAGATTTTAAAGATTAAAGCCAAATGTATGGAGAAATGGGACTTTATTTTTTAAAAGTACCGGATGTGGTGAATCTTCAGTGTTGATCCCTTGTAGCTCATGGCAACCGAGCCGAACATCATCTCCCCGAGCATATTCACATCGGAAGATGGTCTCGTGTACTGAGTAAATAAACACACATTACATGTCTTCTTACCTCTCAGAATGGATATAAGTCACTATGAGGATGGTGCTTCTTTTGAACAAACCTGATAAGTGGGCGGAGTCTCTTTCTGCTTTGCCTTAGAGCCTATTTGGCAGGAACCGCTTCGGGTGGGCGGGGCTTTCGTCTCCTCGACATTCTGCAGGCAAAAACAAGATCAGGACATGTTTCCATCCGCTTGTTAGTTGCATATAATGATACTTTCACTTTTTTATTTTATAAATGAGCCTTTTCCCCCATGGAAAGACTGTCACGGTGAAATACCTTCATACAAAAACAATTTGTGAATTCATGACTAATGCTGCTTATTCCGGACAAAAATAAATGTGCAAGCACTAAGTCAACAGCTAGCCAATTCAATTCAATATAATTAAAAAAAAAAACTCCTAGCCTTTTAAACTTTGGCAAAGTCATAATTATCAGCCAATTGTTTCATTCAGCAGATTTTCTTGCTCGTTCATACAGTTTCTAAAAATTATTCAGGCACCATGTGCTCACCAAAAAGCTAATGATCACATGACTAGACAAACTGCATCTAGAATAACATTTCAGACATAATGAACAGGAATTCAATATTTTGATCTATAAATTGTACTTTAGCCCTTATTAGGGTTAACTGTATTTCACTAAATAGATAGTGGCTTGGCATGTACGAAGTTCAAAGGTTGCTAGTGTACTGTCCAGTGTAAACTAACAGCACACACACACACACACACTCCAGCTTAAGAACTGGACAAACAGAGCCTCATGTGACCGCAAATGATCATAAAAGCACATTCACTTTTAACCCACAAGCCACAGAGAGAGAAAGAGAACAAGAAACAGTGGAAAACATTCAATGACCTCTAATAGAATCGAAAGAATACACTAGTCCCACTATTTTTTTCCCACCACTTCTTGCTTCGTAATTAACGTGCAAAACATATAGACGGTGGAGATGATCCAAATATTAGCCTCAGTCAAACAAAACTGGAACAACATTATTAGAATTTCGGTATATTAGCGGTAATGAATTCTCATAGTGTATTCAAAGATAGATAAAATTGTGTTCTATCTATCTATCTATCTATCTATCTATCTATCTATCTAGTCTCAAACAACTATATTTCATGTTTTAAAGTATTACTACAAATTATAAAAAAGTATTTAATAAACACGAATATATTGTGTGACATATGCCGTAGTGGTGATTGTTTAAATGGCATGTTTTCATATGAAATGATCTTTTTCTTCTGTTGTTCTCATGTCCTAAGCTCCAGGCCAGTAGAAGGCGATATTGCTTTAACCGCTCAAACTCAAAAGAAGAAACAATATTCTTGCAAAATCAAATTTTTTGCACAATGCAAATGGTTTGCATTTTTGACAAAAGCTGTAGTTGTAAGTAATTTATTGTTTAGGCTATATAGTATCAATTAAAACCAAACTCGATCTACAATTTTATTTACAAATTTTATTTACACAATTAGCTTGTCCAAAAATGGGCAAAAAACAAACAAACGGTAATATACAGTATAGCCTAATTAATCATTTATCCTAGAAGTAAAATTGCTTTATAATTACAGTTGCACAGGGACTGACAACATATTTATATTATAATTCCTAAGTTGTTATAATTAAACTATATATTTAGTATTGATCAGGGAATTTAATGCAATAACTACAAATTCATTCATTTTTTTTCTTGACCTTTGTCCTCATGTATATTAACTGCAATGGTGGAAACTGTTAATAATATTAATATATGCTCATATAAACAATAACATTAATGGGTGCTTAAACCAAAATTTTTAAATCTGTCCTTCAATATAACACAAACTCTTTCTCTCACTCAGACACACACGCACGCACACACACACTATAAACAAACACTTTGACCCAGTTTGCAGAGAAGTCACACCTGTCATAAGATCCAAGCAAGGGGGCAACAGCAGAACATGTGACTCTTCCTGAAACAGCGCATAAATCACTCACTCACACAGCTACATTACATACCAGTTCAGATGGGTCCAGCTTCCGTATAGCCTTGGAGTCGAAGAGAACTTGGCGACCCCTCCGTTCACAATCCTGATACACAATCAGTCGTATTTGGGCGAGATCAAACTCAGCAGAAGCCCAGCTGATGAACAACAAGACAGAGAAAGACAGAGAGAGAGAGAGAGAGAGGATGAGCTGTCTTGTAAGGAAAGTTGTGCAATGCATCATGAATAAGAATTAAATGTGCACAGTAATACATAACTCCATGTCGGGATTGCAAATAAAATTCTAATAAATTAAACAAAAAACAAATCCTAACAAACTTGTACGCAACTAAACATTAATGCACAGAATCATCATGCAAACAGATGAACATTTCCAAAATGCATTAAAAACACAGCCTCCAGTTTTTAAGAATACACACATCCTCACTCAGGGTTTAAAGCCTGCTCTCTCTCACTCTCTCTCATGCACACATCGTACCTGCTCTCCATTCTGTCCGGTCATCAAACGCCCATTTTGGGCATGAAGACTTGTCTCACTCAAACAAACACACCCATACGCACATGAGCTTGCATTCCCTGCCGTCTGAAAAGAAGCTAGAGCGAGGTTGGCTGGACCGCTCCCTCTTTTCCCACATGTTTCTATTAAATCACGCTGCATCAGCAGCAGAAAACACACACACAGAGTTATATTCCAACCCCTCTTCTTTTAGAAAGAGCCATCACTGGCATCTATGAAGTGTGTGTGTGTGTGTGTGGTGTTATTTCTAATCTGAAGTTCACAAAGTGTGTTAGAGACATGCGAGTGCAGCTGCAGAACAATACCCTGCTTCGCATAGGCAGTGTTTATTCCCACACACACAGCACAAGGTCTCTTTATCCTCACACATTAAGCAGCGTGCGTGTGTGTGTGGTGTGGTGTGTGTGTGTGTATGGCAACACTTGTTTGGACTGGTACTACCACTACACACTCGGAAGGACTCTCACACACAAGCAGCCACCACACACACACACACACACAAAGCAAAGAACAGACCCTGAACAGACTTTCTCTAAAACCACAAAGCAGTGGTTTTTGCTTCGACATCCTCTTCAGGTCACATGATCAGCAGTCAGTCACATGACCACAATCACAGACACGCACTTGCTCACTCACGGCCTCAAGTGTGTCATCCGAAAGGCATCAGGATCTTTCCTAAGACGACCACACCCTTATTTCCACTATTGTGTTGAAACCTTGCATATGACTAGCAAGTCACACTCTCTCTCTTACACACACACACCGCAAAGAGATAATTACTGTGGCTTATTAATACTAGGCTTACACACAAACCAAACCCTAAGCATAACCTATTAAACATGCACAATTATTTTGTCCTTTTGGTCACACACACAGTTCAGAAGTATGTGGACCTACAGCATCTTTGTCATTACCACTAAAAAAAAAAAAAAAAAAAAAAGTTTAATCCGTTCACTCTTGAGTTCATTCTAGGAGAGCTGAGGTAAAAAAAAAAAAAAAAAAAATTTAAATATCAAAAAATCTGTCCTGGTCCATTCATAAATGTATCAAAATAAAATAAAATATTCTGGTACTTTAGCAATCCAAATACATTTTGTAAATGTCAATCACTTTAGGGAGCGTATGCCACTGCTAGCCCTCTGGTATATGCTAACTAATGCTAACATGAAGAAATCTAACTGATGTTCAAATCATAAATGACTCATTGAATTATATTGTCAATTTGGTTTCTGATGGATCACCGCCTCAAAAAAAAAAAAAAAACATTCTGAGGTGTTGGAAAGACAGTTCTAAAATACTTGTGGCTAGCTTTACCTGCTAGCTAGCATCCAGCTTGCTAGCTAGTAAAGTAGGTGATTAAAAAGGCAAGATTTTTAACACATTAATTAATAATTACAAAATCTCTTGAAGACAGTTTTAAAGCTAGTAATAAGTAATCGTGAATAAGCAGTTAGCTTAGCTGCTATGACAGGCGATTCTGTGACACTTGAAGAGAATTTTTAGCCTTCAAGCTCCTGCTCTACAATATACCATATGATGTTAGCTAATTGGTTTATGCTATTTTTACCACAATAAGTGTTATTTTTTTGTGCTTTAAAAATACAAACATACAGAACACAAGGACTATTATTAAAGTAACCTAACAAATCTTTCCAATAATACCATATATCCAGAAAGGCTATATTCACCTCATGTCACAGCGATTTGTTGAAGCTATCAATTTCTATTTAAAAAAATAAAGATAAATAAAAAAAAAGTCCACATCCATAATAGTCCAGGAAAATAGTAAAAATAAAATTGAATTGCAAAAATAGCCCAGGAGTGAACCGGTAACACATATGTGAATGCACGCAATAAAATTCGTACAATCCTGTGTGTGTTGTGATCTGAGTGAATACAGTCTAGCTTGAACTAGTGCTGGGGGAGTTTTCCCTTAATTTGGTTAATTCAAATTAAAGGAACGAGCAAGAAAATCACTGAGGGCTTGTTTGTGTGTTCAAATATTACTTCATAGACATCGAAGTTGTGTAGCTTTGAAAAAAGTTGAAGAACAAGCTTATTTAGAAATATAATTTCGTCATTTCCAACTTCGGATCCATTCGACAGACAATGTGGGAAACTGGACATCTGGGTTTTGTTAGCAACATGCTAAGACGCTGTATATTTTTCATTCTCCAAACAACGAACTATATAGTTAATGTTTTAGATTTAACAACCACAAGTCTGTATATTGATTAACAGATTCCGATGTATTAACTTTAGATTAATCTGTTAATCTATTAATTTTCTCCTTAAGAATTAAAATTTTGCATTAGCATATGAAGCCTTTTATGGCATATGAATGGCTAAGCAGCGTCTACGCCCAGAAACCGTGCAAAAACTTGTTTGCCGCAGTGGAAAGCTAAGCGAAGCGAGTTTACCGTTTTTTTCATTTTGTCCAAAATTTAGTTAAGACATACCAGAATGAGTCCCAAGAAAGTTAGCAAGGACGGTAGCAAGAAGAAAATGGAGCCACTTTCAGCGGAAATTAAGAAAAGAATAATTGTTAAAAAAAAGTTGTCTGTGCCAGGAGAAATCATAAATTGGGGTTAAGTGAGGTTTAATATCTATTTTTTATATTTTACTTAATTTACACGTATTTTGCAAATGCTTTGCGTGTTTTTATATGGAAATTAGTATTATTGGTATTATTTTTGGTTGGCTGGAAAAGATTATCTGCAATTACATTCCTTCTTATGGGAAAATCCTTATGATAATACAAACACCCCTGTCTGTTGAATTGAATAACATTTAATTATCAATTATATGCCAGTAAACTGGAGACGGAATTATGGTCTGGCCATCCAATACATCCAATCAACGTTGCAGGGACCAAAGGCCCAATCCCGCAGAAACACCAATGTTACACAAATCAGCCATGACAGATTGGTATCAGAATACGCAGCATAGGTGGCTTCGCAGGCAAAGAGTTCGAGGTTTTTGACCCGGCCTCCAAATTCCCCTAGGTAACGTGATATATTGTTGTATTGGGTCGTCTCTGGTGATTCCCATCACTACTACCTACTTTGTTCTAAAGACATTCCCACGTACAAGAACTTCAATTAAAAATTGTTATAAGCATTTTATTTTGTGGACATTTAAATAGATGGATAGAAAAGTAATAGTGCTGTTAATGAACCAGTAATAAATAATTAATATTGTATATAATATTGTGAGCAAATCATTATGGTATGAAAGAAATAAACCTCTTTGCTGTTGAATGAATATTTACATCCAGTCATGTTTACGCACTACAGACTAGCACTAAAACCAGTGTCTTGGATTGTTGTCAGAATTTTCACACAACTTGATAAAAGCAAACTTGTAAAACAGATAATACGCAATCGATTTATTATTAATGTACAGGAGCTAAACAGTCCAGGAGTCCAAAGGAGAGAAAAATCACACAATATTCCTGGGCATATTTTACAGCATATCTACCTCCATAAATCACAGACAATCAAACTACCACCACACACACACACACACAAAATACCTGTCGCGTAAATTGTCCGTATTTGACCACCACACTGAACTGTGTTTCTTCAGACTTTTAATCTTCATCTTGCAGTAGAACTGGGCTACATAAGTCACCTACTCTAGCACATAATTCACCCTGTGTTTCCTTTAACTTCATCCAAACTTACACCAGTAAGAGAGAGAGAGACAGACATACACACACAGACACACACACGCATACAAACACAGGGTGAGTCAGAAGGGTTGTTTCAGCAGTAAGGAAGTGCTTTCTTATCTGATGACAGATTGGACAGAAGTCAAACATCACATGACTGGCTCTCTTTCATTCTGTCACATGCATGCATACACAGACACACACACACACATATGCACGAACACAGGGCATGTGATCCAACTGTCATAGGACATTCTCTGCAACCAGAGTTGCACACCTCAGCACAAGCAACACAATGCATCAAACAAAAGGCAGCTTGCAGTTTAAGTGCTCTGACATTCTGAATGGTGGGAAAGTGTCAATTCATTTTCTACAACTGTAAATCAAATCACAGGTATATTCACTGACATGCATGCTTTAATACACCGCAGTAAGTTGTTCAGGGTAAAATCAGCTACACCTGGTTTTTTTTTTTTATTGTTTATTCAGAAATAAGTGACTTTTTTCTTTTAAAATCAATTAAAAATGAATAATATTTCATTCATCACAATATCATAATTTCAAAATATTATTTCCACTCACATACTGTGTTTATTCACATTCGATTGTTTATAATGTTTTCCAAACCAGGAAGTTCATAGTTCTTGATCTTAAGCTATGTTTCCAATCTCATGACCAATAATCATTAATACAATACACCACATGGCAAAAACAAAAACCTCAAATTTTCCTAAAATAAATTTCCCACTACAATCACCAGCTGATACGATATTATCACGATAGCTAATTTCAATTGAATTGGCACCTGGCACCAGCTCACTTAAAAACCAAGAGCAGTATTTAAACAATACAAGCTAACTTTAAATACAAGAGTTTAACATTTAACTTAAAATCAAACAAACAAACAAAAAAGCTAAATTTTTACTGAGCAGCACGTATCTCTGTCTTGGCCATAATTACTATTTCTAAACAAACTTAGCAAATGATTTACTCATCACAGGATAAAAATGTGTAAATAGCTCAGAGTGTATCACCTATAGAATTGTAAAGAAATGGTGACATCTGGTGCCATTAATATGCCTCATTGACTCGTTCATCTCTATTAAGACAGTAAAAAAAAAGTAAAATAAAATAAAAATTATCGATTTTGGAAACAAAAGAATTCAAAACTAAATCGATTTTCCCCCTCATCTTTAATGACTACAATGTATATGTGAAGTTACTAATTGCACCTTTTTAACTGTTTCAACACATTGTAGTACATTTTGGGAATGTTACTAATTGTGCGGTTAATTTCGACTACTATTAGTACAATTAAGGTTTTCAGAATACTAGCCACTGATAAGAGGAAAAATAGCAAATATTTTGCTACTTATGACTTTTTGAATACATTTGGATTTTTTGTAGAATATTTTGTAATATATAAATATTTTTACTTTGCCTTTTTCTCTGATTCAGACTACACCAGAAATCTGGTTTTATTTTAGGTATCAAAGGGGATTATTATTTTAATAGAATATGTGCAGTAGCATCACTGACTCAGGTGTTTACAATGACTGACACACACCAGTTAGGATTTTAACCTGAACAATATTTTAACATTTTATTCAGTTTGTCATGATTTATATACAGTACTAAAAGGTTGTGCAGAAAACACCCATGTGAAAATGTGAAGTGGAGAATTAAAACCGAGTCATATGACTGACTCCACTCCTTTAGTTCCCGCAAGTTCTCCGCGCATGCGCACACCCCATCGCAGCCTACAGCACCGCCCTGTCCCTGATGCGCATGCGCGGGTTTTTAAATTTAATAACATTGTGTGTAGAGGGACAACACCTAGCGAGGATTTCTCACACGTTTTTACGCCATTTTATGTTAATTCGACTGACTATGCCGGTTATTGGCTGTAGCGTGACTGTAAACAGTATTACCGGAAATAATAAGCACGTGATGTGCGAATGTAACATGATGCTGCGTTAAAGATGCACGAGCGCATCGCTGGGAGAACAGCATGCGCAAATTGCTTTATTTTATCCAAAGCATGATAAGCATGTACACTCGTGCATTACAATAACGTATAACAAGCAGGGCAGTGATTATATTCACGCACTGACTGTAAATACATGAACTAGACGGCGCGTGCTGGTTGCTCAGAAGCCGAGCTGCACGATTTTCTCTCCTCCGTATCTTCTGCACCGTTCGCTTACCGATTCTCCGCGTCTCCCACGCACCCTCTCGGGCCCCCGATGGCGGTGGTGGCGGCTGCAGCTTTCTTGCTGAACAGTTTCTGCAGGAGCATCGGGGCCATGCTGGATGTGGCTTGCGCGCGCCGTTTACCTCGAGTTTAAGCCCCGCGCACGTACGCTACCGGAAACCAGGAGGCTCCTCCATGACGTCGCGCGGACCTCTGGGTTCTATCAGTTACGGCCCCAAGACGCCGTTTTAAAATGACGTCTCAGTGGCGGCACGTGCACAAGCAGGAATCCCCGGGAATCGTCACAGTTCGAGAAGGGGGGAAACGCTCTGCTCGAGCAGCCGCGAATCACGTGACTGATGCCTGTTCAACGCTCGTGCGTTTTAGCGCCCTCACGCGGCCCTTCTGGAGGGAATTCCACACAGACGGATAGACTGAAGGAGCAAGGTTGCCAAATTGCAACAAATCCACTGCTTAAGAAAGCATGAACACAGCATCTATGTCGCTTTATCCTGTATAAAGGGTCGCGGGGGGGGGGGACTGGAACCTATCCCAGGAGACTTAGGCCACAAAGCAGGGTACACCCTGAAAGGGGTGCCAATCCATAACCGGGCACACACATACACACAATCGTTTACACACTAGGGGCATTTTGGGAACGGCAATTAGCCTAATCTGCATGTCTTTGAACTGTGGGAGGGAACCGTAGTACACAAAAGAAACCCACCAAGCACAGGGGAGAACACAGGGGACCCTGGAGATGCAAAGTGACAGTGCTAACCACTAAGCCACCGTGTTGCCTAATAAATGTGCAAAAATTAGTAGCCTCTTTTTTAATTCTTAGTCTTTTTATAAAGCATAATACAAATAATCTGATCACAGTGGGTCTTAGTATTAGGATAATACTAGGGATGTCCCGATACCGATACCGGTATCGGCCTCGATACCACATTTTTAAAAGTACTTGTACTCGTTAAAAGTCCCCCGATACCTGGGACCGATACCACGGTCTGAGAAATGTCTATTTTTG
>JAQMYI010000013.1:4870265-4880968 GCA_030014275.1 Clariallabes melas | reverse complement strand
TATGCTTACACTGTATGTTCAAGAAACCAGGGATGACCTGAGTGCACAGTACACCTGAATGCAGGTGAGGGTTTGTTCTGCTGTGTTGAAATGGGTGTGTGCATTATTGTGAGTTAACATGAAATTGTGGAAAATCAGACCACTGACCCACTCACACTGCAAGACAGCTGCCCAAAATGACTGATATGAGCCAGATTACTAGTTGTTCAACTGATGAATTGGGTGCTGGGACCCTGCTCACTCAGTCATGCTCTGTATTGCTTAACCTGTACAGGGTCAGGGGAAGCCTTGAGCTTAGGTTACTGGTGATCTTTAGGCCCATGAGCAGCATGTCAGTTTACTCCCACTTCCCCCCTCTCTCTTTCTGTCTCTTTTTATGTCAATGTTTTTCACAGCTACATTATTCTCTTCTGCCTGCATTGTGTCATGGTCTGTGAGTGTCTGAATTTGCTGTTATTTTGGGGTGTTGTAAAACAGAATGTTTACAGTATTTAAGGAATAAAGTACATATGGACATGATGGTCAGATGTCCTCATACTTTTTGCCATATAGTTATTTTAAACAGTAATTTTCTCTACAGATTCCTGCATCTCATTCTCATGAAGTTAATAATAAAAAAATAATAATCATGGTCATGAGAAACCACAAAGCACAAACTCCATAATTCCAAACCCACAACACAGATCTGTCCTGAACACTCTTCCATAAGGCAAAATTTACTGGTCCAAAGTTCATATTAAATAAAGCTCCATCCTCCTTTACATGCCTGTGTATTAGTGTGCAAGAGTGTCTGTGCATTGTTGTCTGTGCTTTAGGTGGTTGTTGCTGTGAGATATATTTTCACATCCTGACGTGTGAATGAGAATAGTGGTTAACACTGTTGTCAGATCAGTGTAAAAGGCATCAGGCAAAAACGTGTAAAAACTTTGCACAGTGACATTACATGGAACAAAATATCATGCATTAGTGCAAAGGATACATAATTATAACACAATTATAACATTATTTTGTTGTTTATATAATTGGTGTACTTTGACAAGTACATCTAATATCTAATCTGCGTGAGTTTTGCTGTTCAAATATCTTCACCCTTTGACCACAAGAAGCCATAGAAGCTGCTCTCTACAGTACAGAGGCTCAGCCTGTCAGTCACGTCCACACAGAGACGCAGTCATTTCATGTTTTAGTGAATCTTTTATAACAATTGAATGAATTATCTACTTGGTTGCACAAAATAGGATCTTTAATCTAAGGTTTGGCAAAGTGCTAGCCGCTCAGGACAAGAAAAGATGCAGTCAACTATTGTAAACAACTCAAAAGTGTATTAAACAATAAATAAACTAAAGTGGTGCACCAAAACAAACAAAAAATGAATAATAATAATATTTACAAAATATATACAAAGTGATATGTACATGGGTGGAATGATTGTCCAAAATCTGAGTTATTTATAAATGAGTGGTGTGTAAAGGGAAGTGTATTTTACCTGAACTCTCAGATTGCTTAAAGCTTCTGGGCTTCTGGATCTCTAACTTGTCCTGATTTGCATAAACATCTTCATATGAATTCACACGGTCACTGGAATCCACTCTGTTGTCTTCTGTAACTTCTGTATTTGCGTAAATCTCCTCACTCATTTTGATTTTTTGCAGTAATCCTGATATTTCAGTGAACTAGTTATTATTCCTTATAGAAACACTTTTACCAGTAGCTAAATGTTTAAAACTACATTCAGAGTGGCTGACAGGAGGCACTGACTCAGCAAGTGGATGTGTTCCTGCTATATCGAAAGCCTATTTCCTCTTTTATAAATTTTACACGAAACAAGGCAAGTGAGAAACTGACACACTGTTAAGGCAATTAAGCAGGAAGACCTTAATGTGGTCACTACACTCACTATACAGTCTGGTGACCACCAGATTCAACCTGAGAAGTTTACTGAACATTTTCATATAATGCTAACATGGATGATGATTTTAAAATGATTTTATTTCACTGATCGTCATCAGATGTGCATAAACACTATGGTCTTGTGTGATGAAGATTCTGATGCATTAATACAATGTATTTTTATTTGATATAACAGTTGAATTGCTGAACATTGTAATATACTGAATTACTTTTTTTTTTATAACAGCAAATCTGACAGTAGTTGAAGCTGCAAGGCATTTGTATAATAATGCATGCCTTGTATTACGGTATGGTTTTGTTGTTTTCACACTTCAAACACAGGAAGCTTCTGCAGTTTGGTCTCTTCCTTTACTGGCAGCCGAGAAACTAATAGCCGTTTTCTGCATATAGAGCTAACCATTACTAGCAATAGTAAAGCTGCATCCTTCAAAGGAAGGCACAGGGCTGCTCCAAAGTAATCAGGAACAATGATCTACACATGATCTCCTGTCTACTCAAAGCTGGGAGACACTGTAAGAGTTTTAATGATTGTGTGCAATGTTTTAACTCACACTATACATTTTAATCAACCTTCCTGTATGGTCTGAACCTGTGACCTCTATGCTTACACTGTATGTTCAAGAAACCAGGGATGACCTGAGTGCACAGTACACCTGAATGCAGGTGAGGGTTTGTTATGCTGTCTTGAGGTGGTTGTGTGTGCATTATTGTGAATTCACATGAAATTGTGGAAAATTAGACCACTGACCCACTGACACTGCAAGTCTGCCCAAAATGTCTGATATGAGCCAGATTACTAGTTGTTCAACTGATAAATTGGGTACTGAGACCCTGCTCACTCAGTCATGCTCTGTAGGCCCATGAGCAGCATGTCAGTTTCCTCCGACTTCCCCCCTCTCTCTTTCTGTCTCTTTCTATGTCAGTGTTTTTCACAGCTACATTATTCTCTTCTGCCTGCATTGTGTCATGGTCTGTGAGTGTTTATATATAGTAATTGGTGTACTTTGACAAGTACATCTAAGATCGAATCTGCCTTAGTTTTGCTGTTCAAATGTCTTCTTACTTTGACCACAAGGAACCATAGATGCTGCTCTGTACAGTACAGAGGCTCAGCCTGTCAGTCACGTCCACACAGAGATGCAGTCATTTCATGTTTTAGTGAGTCTTTTGTAACGATTGAATAAATTATCTACTTGGTTGCACCAAAATGGGATCTTTAATCTATGCTCTGGTGAGTTGCTAGTCGCTCAGGACAAGAAAAGATGCAGACATCTATTCTAAACTCAAAAGTGTATTGAACAATAAGTAAACCAAAGTGGTGCACCAAAACAAACAAAAAACTAATAATAATAATTACAAAATATATACAAAAGGATGATGTGTTACGGGATCGGGGTGTGGACTTAGGAAGAGGCATAGTGGCAGAGGTGATTGTTGAGATAAAGTCTTTAATGAGAACAAAAACAGAACATAAAGAGACACACGAAGGAACTAAGGAACTATACTTTAGGAACTAGTAGCGTAAATAGGCTAAGAGATAAACAGAAAGTACTAAACATAAGGGCTAACATAACAGGCTAGGAGCTAACATAACTATCTAGGAGCTAACATAACTATCTAGGAGCTAAACATACATGACTAAGCATAACAAAAAGCTAAACTAAACAAGACTAGGAACTAGACATTGGAATTACACAACAGAAGGAACACAAACCAGGAGACAAGGAGAATTGCATGATGCAGAAACATACTAAGGAAAACTCAACAAGGTAACTTCACAAATGCAAGACAAAGGGGAAACTCAAGACAAGACTATTTATAACAAACTAAATTAGCCACCTCGAATCAGGTGTGCTCCAATCACCTGACCGAGGTGCATTCTGGGAAATTGAGTTCAACTTAGGAGAAAACAAAAGGAAACACATGAAACACAAAATGGCGTCCGTGCGGCTGGCGCCCTCTGCTGGAGACCCGTGACAATATGTATGAGAGTGGAATGATTGTCCAAATTCCAAGTTATTTATGAATGAGTGGTGTGCGTGGTGGGAGAGCTGAATCGGCCTTACTGGAAGTATGGTAATTATCCCGGGGCACATTTTTGGAGCTGGAGTGAAATTCTCTCCCTGAGCCTCTTCCCAGGTGCCCTTTTATGCTGGGTCACATGACCCTGGTACATCAGGATTCTCTCGCGACGTGTCTGAGCAGGCTCACGAGTGTTGAACCCCAGAACCAAAACACAGACAAACAGAGATTGGGCCAGACAAACATTTTTGTAGCAATTTTTTTCAAATCCGGCGCAGCAGTTTTTTCTCTTTTTTGTTCACCTGCCTCCCGAAAGCCTATATTTAAAAAAAACACACATTATGTGGCTGAGCTACATAGACCCCCCAACCCCCTCCTACCACCACAAGTTTGCAGACAATGGTGACAATTATGACCTCAACACAGGTGGAGGAAGACACTGATGCTGAGACATGCCTAGAAGCACAATATACAGCTACAGCATGTTTAAGTTTCCTTGGCCAAAAGTGTTAAAAGTGCAGAGTTTCAGTAATTCAGTATTTTATTACATTGAGTGGAGATGATGGTGAATATCTGTGAGAAGGTAGACACTGTAAGAGGAAACACAGAGACGGAATGTCAAACAAATATTACTTGTTACTTAATTGTTTTTCAACGTATTTGGCTCTGAGGACCAAAGTCTTTGTTTTGTATTATGACAGTGGGCATGTCTTTTGACCACCAAAGACTTCTTAATATTCATCTTGCTGCTGAGAATCTGGTAAAACACATATCATAGATGTCAGGGTAAATATGGAGACATGCAGGTAAAAGTAAAATCCTGTATAGCATTGTGGCCAGGGATGAATCCCCACTGGAATTTGGCTGCATATGGACTGCATGGTGTTTTTTTTTTTTTCTCTGGGAGGCTTGATCCCCGTCTCTGTGTGCATGGAGTTTGCATGTTCTCCCTGTGCTTGGTGGGTTTCCTCCGGGCACTCCAGTTTCCTCCCACAGGCCAAAGACATGTAGATTAGGCTAATTGGCATTCCAAAATTGCCCATAGTGTGAGAGTGTATGTGTGTGTGCCCTGTGATGGATTGGCACCCTGTCCAAGGTGTACCCCGGCTTGTGCCCTAAGACTCCTGCGATAGGCTCCAGGTCCCCGTGACCCTGAATACAGGATAAAGCGGTATACAAGATAAGTGAGAGTGAGTGAGCTAATGGAATTTGTTTTCAACTATTTGGTACCTGTAGGTTCTTATTTGCAGGCCTGAAATAAGAAACCTAAATATTGCATTCTTACTCACCTTGTCTCATGTGAGGAGGGGTTGATGCCCGAAACCTTCAGCCTCTGGGTCGTGCACCATGGGAAATTGATGGTTCAGGCAAGGCTAGAATTGCCTTAGTAAACACAACATCAATATTGACTAGGACTTTCATCCTGAATTATTTCTTCGCTTATGCATAACAAAGACTCTTAGGCTTGTTTGTTTACTAAAGTTTAACTACAGGATTGCAAGCATTTAAAATCATCAAGTTCTGGACACTAAGAACTGGTGACTGTTTTTATGACAAGGTTTAACTGTTAGTAGTATGTTTAATTGGATTGCCCATTGCTTTGATTACAATTACATAAAGTCTTCTCCAGGCCATCCCAAAGCTTCTCAATAGAGAATAGAGACTGACAATCCATGTGTGAAAATGATGTCTCATGCTCAATGAATCATCCATCTATCCATCCATCCATCCATCCATCCATCCATCCATCTTAAACCGCTTATCCAAAGTCGGGTCGCGGGGGGTAGCAGTTCCAGCAGAGAACCCCAAACTTCCCTTTCCCCACCCACCTCAGCTAACTCTGACTGGGGAATCCTGAGGCATTTCCAGGCCAATGTGGTGATAATAATCTCTCCATCTAGTCCTTGGTCTGCCCCGTGGTCTCCTTCCAGCTGGACGTGCCAAGAACACCTCCCCAGGGAGGCGTCCTGGTGACATTCTTACGAACCACGAACCACCTCAACTGACTCCTTTCCACGCGAAGGTGTAATGGCTCTACTCTGAGTTTCTCATGTATGACTGAGCTTCCCATCCTATCTCTAAGAGAAAAGTCAGCTACCCTTCTGAGAAAACCCATTTCGGCCATATGTATTCGTGATCTTGTCCTTTTGATCATGAGCCAATGCTCATGACCATAGGTGAGGGTTGGAACGAAGATCGACCGATAGATTAAGAGCTTTGGCTTTTGGCTCAGCTCTCTTTTTATCTCAACAGTGTGGTAAAGTGACTGCAATACCGTCCCCTGCTGCTCCGATTCTCCAGCCAACCTCACGTTCCAATGTTCCATCCCTCGTAAACAAGACTTAATGAGATACTTAAACTCCTTCACTTGGGGTAACGACTCGCTCCCGACCTGGAGTAAACAATCCAATGGTTTCCTGCTGAGAACCATGGCCACAGATTTTGAGGTGCTGATCCTCATCCCTGTTTCACACTCAGCTGAAAACCGATCCAGCAAGCGCTGCAGGTCACAGGCTGATGATGACATCAGGACCACATAATCTACAAAAAGCAGCAATGCAATCCTCAGCCCACCAAACTGGATTCCCTCTCCTCCACGGCTGTGCCTTGATATCCTGTTCATGAAAATCACAAACAGGATTGGTGACAGGGCACAGCCCTGGCAGAGACCAACACCCACTGGAAACAAGTTTGACTTACCGCTGAGAATCCGAACACTTTTCTCACTTTGGGCGTAAAGGGATTGGATGGCCCTGAGAAGTGACACCCTTACCCTATACTCCCGCAGTACCTCCCATAGAAAATCCCGAGGGATGCCTTCTCCAAATCCATAAAACACATCTAGACTGGATGGGCATATTCCCAAGTCTCCTCCAGGATTCCTGCAAGAGTAAAAAGCTGGTCCGCTGTTCCACAACCAGGATGGAATCTACATTGTTCTTTTTCAATCTGTGGTTTGGTTTCCAGCACCTTAGAGCCTGAGTATTATAATGCCCCTGTAGTTGGCCTCTGGTCTCACTTTTTGAAAAGGGGGACCACCAGCCCAGCCTGCCACTCCTTAGGCACTGTCCCGGACTTCGACGCAATGTTGAAGAGGCATGTCAACCAAGACAGTCCCTAAACACCCAGAGCCTTCAGCATTTCCGGACGGATCTCGTCAATTCCCAGGGCTTTGGCAGTGTTGAGTTGTTTGACTACCTCAGTGACCTCACCCAGGGAGATCACAGAAGACCCCCAGTCATCCTCCAGTTCTGTCTCTGCAACAGAGGGTGAATTAATTGGGTTCAGGAGTTCCTCAAAGTGCTCTTTCGAAAGCCAGATTACCTCCTCAGTCGAGGTCAACAGTGTCCCCCAACAGTATCCTTGCTGTACACAGCTTGGGTGGTTCCCCGTTTACCCCTCCTGAGGTGCTGGATGGTTTTCCAGAAGCACCTTGGTGCAGCCCAAAAGTCCTTCTCCATGTATTCTCGAAGCTCCTCTAACACCCACTGTTTTGCCTCTGCTACCACTGCGGCTGCTGTCCTTCGAACCCGCCGGTACCTTGCAACTGCTTCTAGAGTCCCCTGGGATAAAATTAAAGAGGTCACGATGCCGAATCAAAATTGCAAGCCCAAACCTCATTTAAATTAAATTAACAAATATTATAAGTAAAAAAACAATAGCCCATTCTTTCCGACATGAGGCTGCGTTGCGCCGGGAGATTTCCTGAAGCTCAAATCTACGAAATCGTTGGGGCATTTTTTCTAAATATACACTATCTTTAATAACTGATGGGGGTTTTGAGCTGTATGCACACGCATTCTTTCCTAAACAACTACACTTGTGACACAATAGCAGTAATATTTTGAACATTTTGCAGGCTGCCATTTGGAGAAACGAGAGAATAATGAATAAATAAGTTGTTGGGTCAAAATAACTGAACGAGGTGTTCATTTGTAAATGACCCACTAAATCTCATATGACCCAACATGAGCAACCCAACAATGTGTTTAAAGTACCTGAAATAACCTACTTAACTAACTTAAATAACAATAAATAGATACAGAGATATGCTATATAACAGTTTATACTTTATACAAATAAAATTGTCAGCTAGTGAACTTGATCTAAACAGCATTTAACCAATGTTTTTTTTACTCATTATTGTACAGTAAATATCAATAGCTCTGGTTCAGATTTTTCATGTTTGTTGTGTAAAGTACGCATGTGGAAATTACCATCACTATTGTATTTACTGCGACAAGTGAAAATGTCACTTTGCGCCACCTGGCGGTCATTTTTTACAAATGACTTTGAAATGCAACTGATTTATTTTGGCCGCTGTCGTTTTTACGCGGCAGTGAACGCAACGGTAATAACTATTCCAATTGTGTACCTACTGTAAGGTAATTTAAAATTATTATGATTTAAAAATGTACCGGAAGCCAATGGAGAGAATAGAGGTTGGGTGTTATGTGATTGAATTTGTAAATATTGATTAAGAGATAAGCATCAGTGTTTTGTACTTATTGAAGGCAAAAGAGATAGGTCTGATTAATGCCAACATACAATGCATTAGTAAACCAACTCAGAACTAATAAAAGCATGTATCGCCTCTTCAAAGTTGCTGCATGATAAAAAAGTCTTTAACCAGCAGGCAAAGTTGACCAGAACAAAAAGTTAAGGCAAACATATTAATGGCAGCTCAATCTCAACACCTGAACACTATGACTAAAGGAAGAAGTGCCTAGGAATCCGTCACAGTTGTTTAGCGGTTGAGCCTCAGCAAGCTGCCTATTGGATTACTCCTCAGTGTTAAGACAGATAGAGCATGCAAACACACTGTGGCACCCACAGCATGACTTGCACCATCTCTTTCCCTGATCTCTCTGATTTCTACAGATCTTCCAAACTGTTATTCTCTCTATATTTTGTAAAAAAAAAAAAAAAAGTAGAGAATGTTGAATGAGTTGTTAGTTTCAATTTCCCTTGTGAGCACGGACAAATCTGTGAAATACACACCAACACTGCGCTAATTAATCCCAGCATATAGAAAGTGTAATTTTTCAGAAAAACCTTTTGTTTTATATATATAATATTTTTTGTAATATTGTTTTATAAATTTGCCCAGCATGAGGTGTGGAGCTCAATCACTAACCTAAACTTCCAATCCAATGTAGCCCCATTTTACACACCTAATTCTGTAAAGTACCACCACACATAATGAGCATAAATTAAATTCTAAGTACTATATTAACACACAGACACTACACTAACTCACACCAGCAGTACATTAACACACACCAACACAGCACTAACACACACCAACACTGCGGTGTTCCATGTCAACACTGTAGTAACACGTGCGCGCGCACACACACACACACACACACATACACATACACATACACACACACACACACACACAAACAAACAATTCTAAGTATTACACTAACATACAAGCAGTCCACTAACACAGACTGGATTAACACACTCCAACAGTACCTTAATACACACACACACTGCACTAACAAACATCAACACTTCACGCATACACTCCAACATTGCCCTAACACACACCAACACCAGGCTAATACACATCAACAATGCACGATCACACACCAAAACTTTTTGAAATTCAAAATTCAAATTTGAATTGAATTAAATTAGAGCCGTGATTAATGTGTAAGTACCTCTCATCCCTCCCCTCTGAGAGAGCACGGCGAATCAGCTCTCTCTGGACCTCCAGCTACGAGAGGTTACAGCATCACCCGGGAATCAAATTCGCAATCTCCGGATGATAGGGCGAGCACTTTACGGGCAACACAGTTCTAAATAGAATGTCTGAGTCTCCCTCATATGCCATTAGTGTTAATTTATTAGTGCTACCCCAGGTCCACTTGCAGTGACACAAAAATGGTTTAGCTGATGAGACAATCACATGCAAGAGTTCACATCCATGTTCCCATGTAATGTGAGGGTAAGTATCTAATAAGTCAGAAAAAGGCTTTCCAGTGTGTGAATGGGGTGTGTGAATGGGTTTGTGGATGTGTCTATGTGTGTGTGTGACCTGTGATGAATTGGCACCCTGTCCAGGGTGTACCATGCCTCGTGCCCCAAACCTCCTGGGATAGGCTCCAGGTCCCCACAACCCTGAATACAGGATAAAGCGGTATAGAAGATGAGATGACTGACTCATCAAATTACACTATTAAGGCAGAAAAACAGAGTGAGTCATTCACTTTACATCCATATTTACACTTTAAAAGTATATCTCTGTATCTACTCAACACTGTAGACTAATTTGTCTCCCAACATTAACTTATTATTTGAATCTTATTTTTAGCATCTGTAACAAATCAGTGATTGCTATATATATATAGCATATATATATATATATACCTATTTTGCCATTATATCCTTTAATACATAATAATGCATATATAAAAGGTGCAAAACAAATTGTGACATATTTTAATTAAATTAAATATAAAGTAGTGCTTGGGCACACCATCAGAAGAAGTGAAAAGGACCCTTTCATGAAAGAACATTGAATAATGCTGAATCTGTTTGTAATATTTGAAACGATATAATTATTTTAATGCATTTCCTAAACCACGGGTAAAACAGAGCATAAATAAATGGATTAATGGAGGAATTGAGACAAATCAAGATCATGAGTTTGAGGTTAGTTTCTGCCTGTACTTCAATAACTGTCAGAATCGTACTAACCTCGGCGACCAGAAGACGTAGCTTTAGCGGTTAGCCCAATGTAGCGTGGATGGTGAACC
>JAQMYI010000013.1:4728166-4738914 GCA_030014275.1 Clariallabes melas | reverse complement strand
TAACAAGAGGGTGGATTTAAAAATAAATGCACAATGAGGTGTTAAACTTCTGTTAAAAACCTTTCTTAAAATCTAAGTTAAAGTCAATGTTTTTTATGTGTTTGCCCTGTGTCGCAATGCCTTCACTTTTGAAAGTTCGGGTAACTAAATGTAAATATTAAATCTTTATATGCATTGCAAATCTGACTACAGTCTTTTTCGTAAACATTTAGCAACATACTTCATTTGAGGGAATTGTTGTTGGTTTTTTCATGTTTCCTCGGTCACTAATGCCTGAACGTTCTGTCAGGGGTCATAGGGGTGATAGTTAATAGAAGATAAGGGTTTAGGAGCATTTACGACGGGTGAGTGTCCTTGTGCCTGATGTAGTAAAAGCTTGGCCAGACAACTATCAGTTCAAAGGAGATGCTAAACTTCTGTTAGAAACTTTTCTCAAAAATATAAAGTAAAAGTCAGCATTCTTTAGGGTTTTGTCTTGTTTTCCCTGCATCACTATGCCTTCACTTGTGAAAGTTCTGGTAGCTAAATGTGAATAATAAAGTTTATATGCTTTGCAATTTTGACTACACAGTCTTTTTTTTTCATAAACTTTTAGCAACATACTGTATTTAAGGAAATTGTTAACGGTGTCTGTGGCTAAACCTTCATGTATGAAAGATCTGTTAAGCGTCAAGGCTATGTGTGAGTACGATGTCATTTTAGAAACTTTTAGAAACACCTCTGAGGGAACATTTGTTGTTCTTCAAGGTTTTGTCTTCCATTAAAATATTTATTCACCTATGAAATCCGTTTCATAGGTGAATGAATAAAATAAATAATTTTCCGTAAAATTATTTATTTTAAGGTAACACCTGCTCCATGCAGTGGCTCCTCCTGATGGTGAATGGCCACATACGCATACTTATTGTCATGTTTTGAAATGTGTGATTTGTATTTTACCCAAAGTAAACTCACTTTTAGCCCATGAAACGTGACATGTGCAGGTTGTGTGAAGCTGATACACAGACTGTATATGCAAAGTGTTTATGTCTGGTTCGAACATTATAGTTACATTAGAAACCCTAGTGGATGACTGACAGACACACATTCGGTTGATGAATGAACAATATATGGTGCATCACCTGTATTACTAATCAGGGGAACTGATAGGTTTATGTCATCAGAGTGGGTTCAGATTCACATACATACAAAAGAAAAAAAAAAGAAGAAATCTCTCACACACACACACACACACACACACACACACACACACACACACACACACACACACCCCTAAAAAATGAACTGTCTCAATCATAACAATAAACATAAAGCTATAAACTGATTTACTTTTACAGTATTTTTCCTGCTTTCACTCCGTTTGTGTTTACAGTTCAGTGACGGAGCTCAGCCTGTTTTTACATCTGACTCGACCTGAATTCAGATTACAGAGAATTCAGTTCATGTGTTTCTCCGTCAGTGCAAGTGGCTAATTTCATTATCATTGAAATTATCATGCGTGTTAGTTATAACCTTATTATTTTATTTTCTGTGTCAGAGCTACTGTTAGTTACTAAGAGCAAAGAAATAATCATTTGAGATTCAACAACACACTAATATGATTTTACCAAATAGTGACTCTTTTCTCAACCTGAAAACCAGATATTTATCTGCTCACATTTACAACATGTGGCAGATGCCCTTATCCAGACCGACTATCACATTTGAGCAGTTGAGGCTTAAGGGCCTTGATCAAGGGCCAAACAATGGGAATTGGGTGGTGCTGGGGTTTGAATCTATGATCTTCCATTCAGTCTAACCACTGAGCTAACCCTGCACAGATTCTCCTCGATAGCAACCATCATCTCTACCCACTCAGAAACACACTTACACATCTCTAATCCAATCTCTAATGCAAATCTAAACACTTACGTGTGTGAGGATCTGTGTCTGGGTTCCCCTTTGTGCCAGTGCCTTCAGGGTCAGGGTCGTGAACTCTAAAAGCATCCGCACTCTCATAGATATCCACCACCATGTCCATTTTTTTAGAAGAACACTGAAGCATCTCTAATCTTTGCCAAATTCACTAAAACACTAAATTACTGCATCTCTGTGTGAGCGTGAGTGAACTGCTGCACATCCTTCCTACTGTACACTGAATTAACTGTACTGCTGACAGTAAAGGAAGTTACACATTAGACGAGGAGCATCTGAGGCTTCTTGTGGTCAAAGCGTGAAGACATTTGAGCTGCAATATTTACTCATACAGTATATTAGAGGCTCTTTTTAAAGGATAGCAGTTAAATACATACCAAAAATACATGGTAGTGTTATAACGATGTTACAATGTTACATTGCACCAATTCATTATACTTTGTTTACTCATAGTATAATAAAGTAAACCTGTAAAGCTTTTCACCTGCTGCTTTTAAGATTGATTTATATATTTATAGCAGGTTGAATTCTGTCATATTAATGAGTAAACACATTCCTGCAGTAGATCTGAAATTATTTGTTGATTTACTTTTTCAGAAGCTTTTATGCAGATATGCTGTGATGTTGGAAGACAGAAGTGCCACTGGTCTAAGATCAGCATTAACTCCGCCCTCTTTCACACATCGCTATGTCAAAACTAGTTCATGGCAACAACCACATAGAACACACTCAAGATGTACATCATACATGGGCATGTAAAGGGGGCTCCATAACTTTATTATGTTAACTTTGAAACTATCAGGGTTTATTTTTTTTCCTTATTTGTTTTTGTCTTATTAACTTAAAATATAGTAAAAAAAAAAAAAAAAAAAAAAAAAGATACTGCCACATTGATCTAGTAGTAAAGGAATAATGAATGAATAATGAATGAGTGTCTATAGGAAACTAAAGGTTTGTGGTAGTAAGAGTAAATCTGTTTAGCATCGGGCCAGACACCTATAGACACCTGACCAACACACTCATGCAGTATGTGATTGTTGAACATCTTATTCCACATGCAGCTCCACCCTTTCTGTTATCATAAGCTTCAAAAGCTTTCCACAAGATTTTGGATTGTTGCTGTGGAGTTTAGTGTTCATTCAGATACAAGAGCATTCAGCCCAGTTGTCATTATAGATTGTAAATAACGATGAGCAGTGGGTAGCCATATAAGATTATGGTTTATTGGGGTGTGTTGATGTGAAATGTAGTGAATCACAGCTTGCTGGCATCAAGCTATTTTTTTTTTTCTATGCTCAACAAATGTTGCGGAGGAGCTACTGCTTTTATGAGCTGCAGGCCTACCACAGGGTCACTTCCAAAACCAAAACAAGACAAGAATAAATCAAATTATGATGGAAAACCAGATAAGCAACGACACTAACAACAGAACAGAACTTTATTGTGATGACAACATACCAAATGTGAGACAAAGACACTAGAACAAACAGAGGCTTAAAGCAGCTAATAAAGAACATTCTGAACACCTGTGAACAGATATGAAATTGGAAGTAATGAATGAATGATGTCGGGCCCAAGCACCAAACATAAAGACCAAGATAAACAAAACACACTATGGGTACAGAGCACCCTCCAGGTTATCACTGACAGCAATTCTCTCTGTATGTTTCTGTCAACCCTCAAAGCACACTGTCAAGCTATTTTACCGTATAATAATAGTAATTATTCGTGGCCACCATATTAAGTCTTGAGCTATTCTGTGCCTTTACATGGGGCCACCATATTTTAGCCTTAGTTGTTTTTTTGGTACAACATCGAAAAAGACATCAGAGCATGTCAACTCCACCTCAAGCCACAATTTTACAATCGTATGCCAAGAAGGCTTGAGCTTCAGTCAGTGGTCCAGTTCATCTCAAAGGTGGGTTCACTTTGGTTGAGATCATGACACTCAAGTTCTTCCACTCCAACCTTAACACACCACGTCCTCATGGAGCATGCATTGATGCACATGAGAACTGTTATATTCAATCAGGGTTGGACTTCTTAGTTCCAGTGAATCAACATTGCTATGCTAAAGCATACAGAGAGATCCTATACAATTGTTTGCTTCCAAAATGTTGTGCCAACATAATGGGAAAATACCAAATACTGTTGTGATGGTCAGGTGTTTACATAGTTTTGGCCAGACAATGTAATATCAGTTTAGGGACATACAAACTGTATTATATTTGATTATGTTTCTTATACAGGCTTTCCCCTACACTGTAAAAAATAAACCATACATTTTACGGTAAAAAATGGTCTGCTGTGGTTGTCAGAACTTTAACGTAAAAAAAAAAATCCGGTAGCAACATTATTGGTTGTATGGCATTGCACTCATTATACTGCATATTCAACGAACTTTAATTGTTTTTTTTTTACGGTTTATAACTGTCTAATTAACATGTTTATGTTGGTATAAAAACAGTTTATACCCGTCAAATTCCAGGGTTTACATTGTAACAATTATGGCTCATATGGCTCATTATTCACAAATGTGTAATAATGTCTAAGGGTATTAGAGCCTGTGTGTGTTCAAGCCTGTGTTCAGATCTAGAGCTACCCTGGTGTGAGTTAAGTTTCTAGAACTACTCTTGTGAGTGTCTGTTTCTAGAGCTTTCGTTCTATGTTTTATATTTGAAGAACTCTTGAGGATGTTATGCTGAAAGAGCCAGTGTTTTGTTTGTTTTGGTTTTGAGTATGGTTTGTTTGTTTTAAATAAAAGACTCTTTATGTTAAAAACCCTCCTGCGTTTATGCCTGCCATCCTTAAGCCCACGGCGATAACATCAGCCCGATACACCCGCAATCGTGACACATGAGACCAGTCAGTATCCATACTGACCTCTGTCCACCACAAAATTAAAAGCAGCAGTATATAATATTACATATTATAATATAAAAATATTACAGTTTACTATTACCACTAATTTGTAAATCAAGCCCAGACATAAAAATAAATACATAAATGTAATAAATGTAAACGTGCAAAATGCAATATACAATATACAGTTTTTATTGTGTAATAAATTTACACTTCACACAATAAAACAGACACCAGCAAAATCTGGGAAATCAAGACACTAAATGATACAAAATGTCACACATCCTGAAAAAGATATTAAGTGTCACACTGCTCAACTTAAAATATGATTTATACAGGAGTTACACAAAGCCCACAGCATTGTGACAATCTTCCAGTGAAAAGAATCAGTCAAAAAGGAGATGAACATTTTTAAATTGAAACTGATTGCTTGCTATATGTAAGGGCGACAGGAACAGGACTGGAAAAGCTTTTTCTCACCAGCTACATCAGTCTTCTCTTGTGGTGGATGCCTATCAAGTTTGTCTGCCACTCCTGGAGCTGCTTAGTATCTAATGTACTGTAAAAAGTGGGACTGGGCTTAATTAACAATTGTTAAATTAATATTAGTAAAAAGTACATAAAATTTACTTACTACATTCTAGAGTCAAATTAAGCTGATTTAAACAAATGCTGATTATTTATTAATTCCATTTCAAGTTAATTTTTTTCAGTTTAAAATCAGCAAGGAAAAAATGGGGAAATTTTAATAAAATTTTTCTGGCCATGTCAAAATCATTTTTTTTTGTAAATTTTACTTATTTCATAAATTGTCTTAATAACGGATTACATTTTTGAAAAACTAAATAACTGAGTACTTAAATGGCGGATCTAAATCGTTAGATTACTCGTTACATCTAAAAAGTAATCCAAGTACTCTAACGCGTTACTTTGTAACGTGTTACGCCCAACACTGAAATCTAGTACAGTATATATGAGAGTATATGTTTTATTTAAATACAAAAAAAAAAAAAAAACGTTAGTGGACATTTTTAGATGCACTTGAACAGATATGAAATAATTATTGTCTTTCTGTATTTAAATGAAAATCTATCTATGTGTTTTAAATCTTGGTACAATACAGAGAATTGAAGTGGTGATTCTGCTATACTGTAAGTCAGTGAAAAATATTTGCATGGAATACACACCATAAATAGATGAGAGTAATATTGCGTCAGCTTGAACAAACATGATCGACAGAACATGCTACTGAAATAATTTCCAAAGTCAGTTGAGATCGTAATGACAGCGACAACTGCAGACAGCACACTGATCACATTCATAACCAGTGAGGCTTTCATCTAACAAGAAATAAAACAGAAATATAATTAACATGTGATATAGCAGCTACATTTAGACTTAGACAGTGGGCCTTATTTAGTAATATTTAAGCATGTGTGTGGTAAATATTTTACTATCAACTGCCACCCTTTTTCTTTTAGTCATGGGGTTCAGGAACTGAATCATAGACTTTAGGACAATCAGCACTTCGACAAAAATACAAAATTATGTACAAATGTTTTCCTTTTGACTAAAGTTAAAAATATATACAGTATATATGGCCCAGACAATATATATGGTTGTCTAAAGCTTGTGCAAAAGAGTTCTAATTTTACTTATATATTTTAAATAAATAATTTTTTATACTGTAAGTCTTTGTAGACACAACACAAACCAAAAGTCTGGAAGGACGCTGTGGGAGTTCTGGTCCCCAAAATCCGTGACATTCTTACTGATTTTATTGTCATGGGCAGGGATGAACGGGAGTGAACCCAATAGCAGACAGTTCCTTCTTAAGAGGCTTTATTTAAGTCCAGAGATGTTTAGCGTATTGGCGCAGCAGGGGTAGAGGAGAGAAGCCGTGCACGAGAGTGAATTAATGACCAGACTGTGCGGGAAAATTCCCAGTGACATGAGTGGGGATGACGTGAGGGAATCACCACAAACCTGAAAGATCTTCAATCCGTGAACGAAGGGAGAGTGTGCGCGATCATGGTACAAGAGGAAAAGACATCCTGAGTGTGATGTTGACGCACTCTTGCTCACGGTCCGTGGACGTGGAAGTATCCACAAGCACAAACATGCAGGTTGAGAAAGATAGCGTGAATGGAGGAAGAAGGGACAGACGGGGTTGAAAACCTGAGAGATCCGATGACGGTTTCAATGTCCAGACATGAAGGCGGAAGTTCCGTAAAACAAAACAGGGTTGTTAATCTTTATTCGGCAACGAGGACAGAGAAATTCAGAAGCGCAGTCCAAGATCAAAGTCGTTAAGCAGGCAAGGTCATACATAGGGAGGTACACAGAGTGATAATCCAAAGGGCTAGACACGAGTCAGAATCCAGAAAACGGGCGATGTTGAACACAGAAATAGAGCACTAGGAGAAGTCGCTAGGAAAGGGGGACAAAAGGCACGCAAGTAAGATACATCGGAGATGATTGGAACTTTCATGACAGTGGCTCATGACATGGCTCATGACAGTAACCTTCCTCCTACGGGACAAGATATTATGGGTCTTATCTTTGAGATCTAGGAGATGGAATGAGGGGTCGATGCATCGCAAAGTGGACGGTAAGAGCAGTCTGAATGTAAACATATCCAAAACAAAAAATATGACCATTAATTTTAGGACATGCTTATATTCATGATGCTAATTAGAAAAAAATAGCACATCTTAAGTGCTGTATGTGCTAAATGTTCCAATACTGCCACTTAGCCACTGTAGTGAACCAGCTACAAAAAATGTTTTTATTTGTTTTTGTTTATATTGCAGCGATTTTCTGCAGTATTGTTGCGGTATGTTAATACTCATGTGAAAAGGAAATCCATTTGCTTCAATCTATCCCAATAATTAAGTTGTACTTTCAAACATAAATTCAGCATATAAATAGCATAAAATGTACTCAGTCACGTTCACGTACCACAGTAGGGGTACAGCGGTCCACAGACGTGACTGACAGAACACCAGCGATGACAAACTAATGAAAGTGAAAATTAAAAAAGGATTTCTCTAGTTTATTATTATAATTTTTAAATTCATATATTAAATGCATGAAATATTATAGGTTAGATATAGTCATAATAAGACCACTAAACATACAAAAACAGATCCCCAGTACGTGACACGGCTCTCGATAGTCGCTCCGTTTATTACTCTGTCTAAAACAATGCCAAAGCACAATATTACTCCTCCGATCATTATCTGGGCAGCCTGTGGAAATAAAAGAGAAGAAGAGAAACACATAGGAAATGCACGCACACACACACACACACACACACACACACACACACACACACACACACACACACACAATTATATACATTCCAGTTACATTTTATATTCATTCTTATAAAATACAAACTATCACAAATAAAAAAACATACCCCCAATGCTTTCAGGTTTTGGATCATGACAGTTCTTGCCATTTTTGTCACTTTTTGCTTGCAACCCTATGAGAATAAAGAAAATACAGTAATCAAAATTACACTAACAATTCGGTCATTATATAATTAACAGAATTATGCATGTAAATGTTTAGAGATATATTTTATGACATGATAAATAACTAAAGACAGTGTTGGTTCACCATAACAGCACCTTACTGGCAGTCACACTTCAATATCGCCGAGCTCAGAATTATCCTAATAGACTAACCACTCATGTTTCTTATCACCGCAGCCAAGAGCCAAATAAATGGCTGCAAGCAGAGATTAAGGGGCCAAGCACTATCTGGCCCTACCAATTAGCACCAGAGGATGACCATAAATGGGTCCTTTAGTTTTAGTTAAAACAAATGCTAAATTACTAAATTACATAGCAATAAGCCAATATATGATTGCTTGGATTTTGCCTCAATTGTTCAGCATCCCTTCCAGTCTGCAAATAATATACATGTGGGTATTATTAAATCAGGCCATGTGACTAAAATTATGAGTCTGTATTAACTTTGGTTTTAGTACACTGCCATCTAATGTCAAGCAATTTCCTATGCATGTAATTCAAAATTTAAATGGAAAATGTAACACGTTTTAGCAAAATGTCCACTAACATTTTTCATTTTATAGAGTATATTTTGAAGTCAGGCTTTAAGAATGCCTTTGACAAAAGAAAAATACAGTATATCAACTTGTATTGGAAGCTGCATCAAGTGTTAATTTCCCCTGTGTATGGACAGTTTTGGAATAACCGCTAGAGTGAATTACAGCATGCGTGATGATTGATTAATTGGTTTGTTTAGGAGCTTTTTCCTCTTTCTTGTGGTGACTACATCAGGCCGGTAAAGTTTCTGACTGGCACTGAGGATCCCCTTCACGTCCAGTGGCTGGGTATTGTATAGTATATTATGATAGGTTTAAGAGCCTTGCCCGAGGGCCCAAAAATGGCTTGAGCCCTGACCCTGCAATAAGCAACCTCTACTGCTTGGGCCACCGCTGGCCCATGCCTGATGATCTAATGTCATGTATTGTTAAATAAATCGGATTGTTCATGATTACTGTTTTTGTCACTGCTATTCTAAAGGGTTAGAGGATCACTAAATATGAACACGATGATTTATGTTTATTTATTAGCGCATTTCTTTATTCGTGTTTTTCACTTCTCCTTATCAGTCAGTATGCATGTTACACACTGTAGACAATGACTGTGATTTTAAACTGGGGCAAAGTTCAGCTGCAATTAAACTGGAAAGGTTTAGTTTTCAATGTTTTCTTTTTTTATATTCTTTCAATAATTAATTTTTAATTACTGAATCTGAAAAATTCCTATTTCAGTACACATTGATCTTAATCCTCAATTAAAAGAGTTGATATCACTTGCTCTACAAGAGAGCTGCAAAATTCTGGATTCCTATTGGTCAGAATACTCTAAGAGCAGTGGAGCTGCAACATAGCTCAGAGCATGTATGCATATTTCAATTATTTTTATGAATTAACCAAAATAAACCCATTGCCAAGATTTCAAAGGAAAAAGATTTCTCTTTGGTGCCTGAAACTTCAAAAGCATTTTAGAATGGATGCAGTACAAGTGGGGGAGTACTAAAGGGGAGAAAAAAAATTATAATAATAATTTACCTGGTAATAAAAAGCAATCTTGTCCCGCAGCAGCTCCGCTGCTCTTCACTCACAGGAAGTTGTTGGTAGTCATGTGGGCAATTTTGTCTGTGGTCGACTTAAATGCATTGATCGAAATCCAAATACTTTGTTTCGGTGAAGTTGCAAAACATGATCCTACTGTAAGTTTTTATAAATGTTTTTAACCTAATTTTAAAAAGCATAGGAACCAATATATCCGAGTTTGTTTCTTTGTTTCTTTCTTTGCATGTGTGTTTGTTTTCCATGTGTTGCATTAGAGATAATAAATGAAAGCTGAAACCTAGATAGCTGAGCACATCTTATTTCTTACTTATATTAAATAAGACTCTCTGAAAGCTCCTGTAATTGTGCAATTAGTCAATGACAAACATGGTGGAAATTTTGACCAGGGCATTGCCACAATGGTATCAAGGCAACAAGTATACACCAGTTAATCCATCTTGGACATGACATGCCGAATGGAGTACAAATGAAAATTTGCAGCAAAACACTTTATCCCTGTTGGAAAAATTATGCTAGTAATTACTGTATGGCATAGTCATTAAAAAAATATTTCCTGTTTTTTTTTTTTTTTTTTTAAGATTCCAAGCATTCAGTTGTAGCTGATATTTTCAGGATAACTGGCATAACTGCCAACAGCATGCAAAACATATTTTTACAGCACTTATAATAGGATTTATACATTTGTTAGATACTTTCACTATTCACAAAGTAAGATTTTAGTTACTACACCGCACTTTATATTTGAAAGAAATATCAGTGCTAAAGTATGTAAGACCATGCAAGCCTATATATATATATATATATATATATATATATATATATATATATATATATACAG
>JAQMYI010000013.1:4705859-4716503 GCA_030014275.1 Clariallabes melas | reverse complement strand
TGTAAGGAGTAGAAAGTACAGATAATTGCGTGAAAATGTAAGGAGTAGAAGTAAAAAGTTGGCTGAAAAATAATTACTCCAGTACTATACTTTACCAAAAATTTCTACTTAAGTAAGGTAACGACGTATTTGTGCTTCGTTACTTGACACCTCTGCAGCTGTGTAGATTGGTGTTGATGAAAGCAGTATCATTGAGATGGTTGTATTTAAGAGTCCATCTTAGTGTGTAAATCAGCAGAAACCTGAGCTCAAGCAAGGCTGGATTGAGATGTTTTATATTGTTTTTTCTCCTAGAATGAGGGACATGATGTTAATTGACTATAAAGGCCTTCAATCCTGATTTGCAGCTACTTTTCTTATTAAATGGTGAAGGAAAGGATGTTTTTTTCATCAGAATATTTATAGTTACATTTAATCCTGTGATGTTTCTGTAAAGCAATTTTTTTCATGTGATCACTTACATTACAGCAGCTCTCTATCTCTCATGATTTACTCAAGAGCCTCTATTTAAGTTACAAAGAGAAACCCTGAAGTTGCCATGAAAATGAGAAACCACAACACACACACTCCTCCATCTTGAAAACTTACTGTTACAAAGTTAATAGTCAAGTGTATTTGTAACTGTTTATAATCTGTTGTGGTTCTTGGTTGGGTTGTTTTTTTGTTTTTTTGTGAAAGACATCAGTGGTTAATACTAATCTTAAAAACTTTCGTGTTTTAAAAATTGTGTTGTACAACCTCACAGTAAAGCTGTATGAAAACCTCTGAAAAAGTAAATCTATTTCAGATCTACTGCAGGAAAATGTTGACTAATTTATATGACAGAATTCAATCTGCTATGAACATATAAATGTACAGTGGTGTGAAAAAGTGTTTGTCCCCTTACTGATTTCTTTTTTTTCATCATCAAACAAATGTAAATATTATTCAAATATAACACAAGTAAACACATCATGCAATTAAGTGAAGGTTTTTATTATTAAGAAAAAACAAAATCCAAAAGTACATACCCCTGTGTGAAAAAAAAGTGTTTACCCCCTAAACCTAATAACTGGTTGGGCCACCCTTAGCAGCAACAAATGCAATCAAGAATTTTTGTTAACCTGCAATGAGTCTGTTACAGTGCTGTGGGGGAATTTTAGTTTGCTGTGCTGTAGCGATGACCATTACCCATTACCCCCCCCCCTCCAAATAATCTCCTAATCTCCATAGGATCAGGACAAGTTTTCTCTGAAAGCTGTATCTCAAAAAGTACTGAGATACTTAGTACTGAGATAAAGAAAGGAGACCCAGCTTCACTTCTTGTGCCGTATTCAAAATAATACACATTAAGGTATTTGATATCAGGTGACAGTGGAATTGTTCACTACCTGCAAGTTAAAGCATCACTTCAAGGCCAGTGACATGCAAATATCTTTCAGTAGTGTTATGTTTATAAAGTTACAAAGAGAAAAGAAATATTGAATGATTTTGTACATAATAATGCATACATGACAAACATATACTATAACAACATTTGTACTAAAGATAATATGCTGCTGATTTTTGCACAGTATTGTATATAGTAATAAATATACTAATATAATAATATATAGATACTATTTCAGTCCTTTATGAAAAGAAAAATATCTTCTACTTATTGGCAAATATGTTTTAAGATATATGAAGGAAAATATACAGTATTTAAAATAAAAAAAATAATTGTACGATTTAAAATATTTGACAAGGTATTTGAAAGGTATTTTTCATGCATATTTTTCAACAAACATTGTTTTTTTCCCACAAACCAGGCGTCTGGTCAGCTACAAATTCGGTCGCTAAGCGGCGACCTCATGCAGGAGACAAGCGCTGCACTTCCTCGTGCCTCTCAACAGCTTCACTTTGCGTGCGGACATTGGCTCTGTGCCAGGTATGAGAGTGACATCACGGTAAAAGAGAAAACGGAACTGAAGCTTCTGGAAACTTAACAAACCGCTTTTAGAAAGTCACTCTCAAAAAAGATCAATCTATGTCAATCCATTGTAGGGCACACACATACACACACTATGGGCAATTTGGGAACGCCAATTAGCCTAATCTGCATGTCTTTGGAATCTGGGAGGAAACCCACCAAGCACAGAGAGAACATGCAAACTCCAAGCACACAGAGATGGGAATCGACCCTGGCTGGGAATTGAACCCGGACCCTGGAGGTGCATGTCTTGACAGTGCCCACGACTACACCACCGTGCCACCACATTTTTAAATAGACAATATTTTATAATTTGCAATGGTATAATTTTAATTAGGGATGTAAATCAACAGGGATCACCCGATATACACACAATTCTAAACAATCTTAGCAAATAATTTGCTTCTGAAATACAGGATGCTGTGTTGTGTAAATAGTTTAGACCATGCCCTCTGCAGGATTATAGAGGAATGTCAACATTTTACCACCACAAATGTAAACATATAAAAATATTAAAAAAAATTTTATGAAAAATACATTTTGGATTTACAGTAAGGCAAGTACATGCTGATTACATTCTGTCGTCTTTTTTCGACCATCATCTGTACACTCAGTTGAAGCAGATAGATCAGCTTCCAAAGTTTCAGTTCTTATTCAAATTCCACTCTAGTCCTCTAGTCCTCTAAACTGATAACAAGTGACGTTTCTGTTGTAACTCCATCAAATTGCATCTGACTGAACTGAGTTGACATTGCGTCCAGCATATGCTTTATTTACTACTTCTGAACTGGATTTTTTTTTTTTTTATGAATTTGATGCTGAACATTGAAGGAAAAAAAGTCCAATAAACTAAGTCTTTATTTTAAGACAGTATATTTTCTGTCAAATTATATACTAATGTAACTGCAGTGACAATATCTCACTGTAACATCAGCGTTGCACACAACTGCTAACTTCTCATTCTAATCTTTCACCGGTTTATCACCAGAATCAATAACCACAACACAAATATTTCAATAAAATCATTATATATGTTTCAGGGTGGTGTTTTCTTTCATATTCACTGCTGTGGATTTCGGAGTGTTTGTACCCTTGCTCTTTTGTATAGCACATTTTTCTTACACAACAAGAAATCTAGAAAAAATATGTAATACAGTACAATAACAGAAAAAAAAGCTACATTAGTAGTCTTAAAAAGTATGAAATCTGAAAAATATATCAACATGCAATATGTCAACATGGATTTTTATTCTGAAAAACAAACACAAATTACATGCATACTGTACATTATTGTGATATACAGTATCTTGAAATCAATAAAGTAACTGTGCATTTTGCTAATTGTAACTAATCTTTTTTTAATCTGTGGTTCTAATATGTTAAATACTTCATATAGCCACTGTATTTGTATCACCTTGTTTCTTGATTTCATAAACACATGTAAATGTGGACTCTAAATCAAACACATAACCATATACTACCAAAGTTTTATATGTTAAAAAAAAATCCTTATGTTACTGTGAGGCATCTGTTGCAAGCTTGTACAGTAGGTTAAAATATATTACCCAATAATAAAAAAAGATGTACATTTATTCATGAACATTTATTTGAGCACATAATAGATTTAATAATTTCTGACTTATTAAAAAAAAGAAAAGAAAAAAAAAATATATATATATAGGCAACATGACAGTCCGCTCTGACCCTGTGTGCGTGACACAGCCTGATCTGATACTTATTGACCAAAGACTTTAATTTCAAAGTCATATGTCATTAGTACAATCTATGAGATATAATTAATGAATGAGCTGTAGTTTATTATAGAATTAGAAGCATGGTGGAAAATCAGACAAGAAAACATTACAAATTCAGTTAGCATTACTTTGTGTTTTGTTTTTCAGATAAATTGTTTCTATACAGCACTGTAGATTAGAGGACTGGTCAAATCCTGAGTGTGTAAAATCTATGGCTTCTTCATCTGTGCATGACAATTTACATTAAATTAATATTTATATCAAATAGATATGATCTCCCTGAATTTCAGAAATGTGGTAGTTCTGTGTTAGCAGGTTCACTGAGAGTGGGTTTATACGTAAATGCTCTTCACAAATGATAGTTATAGCTGATCTAAATAGTCTAACTACAGATGGTCTGACTGCTCAGTACATTTAGTTTAATATGTTTGCCAGCTTTTTATCTTTTACCTGTTGATTCTAAATTCATCACTAAAAGCCGTCATCTCACAGATCCACCAAAACTCTCGAGCGCACGGCGCGTCATTCCAACCCTTCTTATCTGGATAGTTCCAGAGCAGCCCACAGTCCTCATTATTATCATAATCATTTGGTTGTCCCTCATACCAGTACCTAAAACCCAGAGCATGAGAATCATCATTCAGTTATTTTCAGTCACACACATTTACCTTAACCGTCCTGTGCCCAGTAAGATTTATCATAACTATATGATCACCAACCTCATACAGAACCTCTGATCTTAATTCACACTATGTAAGACAGTGAGATAAATAATTAAACAATGGCAAGAAAAAGTACGTGAACCTTAATTTGTGCATTAATTTGTCGTAAAATGTGATCTGATTTTCATCTAGTCAATAGTATTGATAAATACAATGTTCCTAAAATAATAACACAAATAAGTCTGATCTGTCATGCCTTTATTGAGAACAACCATAAAAACGTCATAGTGCTAGTGGGAAAAGTATGTGGATCCTTGAGTTAATGTCCTTAAAAGAACTAATTGGAGTCAGATGTTAGCATACCTGAAATCTTGTTAAGAAAATTAATTCGGAGGTGTGGACTGGAGCTGCCTTGACAGATAAAAAAAAGTACTCAAACGTTTTGAATTTGCTCCATAGAAGAATACAGTAAGCTTATGTGAGCCATGCCTCGCCAAAAGAGCTTTTAGAGGATCTACAAGAGCACAACAAAAACTCATTAATGGGGTAAAGAAGCAACCCAGAGTAAAAGGCAAAGATTTGAAGGTGTACCTAAAACATGGAACAAGTAGGGTGTACATGGCAGGACACCACATAGAAAGCTGCTGTTTATTAAAAAAGAACATCACTGCATGCCTGAACTTTGCGAAAGAGCACGTTGATACTCCACAGCGGTTTTGGCAAAATGTTTTGTGGACTGATGAAACTAAGATTGAACTAGTTGGAATGGAAAGAACTTAGCTCAGTGGGGTAGCTCAGTGGTTAAGGCATTGGACTAAGGTTCGGAAGATCCCAGGTTCGAGCCCCACAACCACCAAGTTGCCACTGTTGGGCACTTGAGCAAGGCCCTTAACCCTCAACTGCTCAGATGTGTAATGAGATAAAAAAAAAATTTTTAAATGTAAGTCGCTCTGGATAAGAGCGTCTGCCAAATGCCTAAATGTATAAAAAGTGCACTGAATATCATCATGAAAACATCATCCAAACAGTAAAGTATGGTGGAGAAAACACCATGATTTGGCCCTCTTTTGCTGCATCAGGGCATGGCCAGCTCGCAGTCATAGAGGGGAAAATTAATTCCCAAGTCTGTCAAAAAGACAAACTTTAGCTGAGACTCTATAGAATTTGGGTGATGCAACAAGACAATGATCCAAAACATCAGAGCAAGTCCACATCAGAATGGCTTCAGAAAAACAAAATCCACCTTTGGGAGTGGCCAAGTCAGAGCCCAGACCTCAACCTAATAGAAATCCAATGGAATGACTTGAAGAGAGTTGTACACATAAGACATACATAGAATATGACAGAGCTAAAGAAGTTCTGCGTGGAGGAACGGACTAAAATTCCTCCTGAATGATGTGCAGGTCTGATCCACAGCTACAGGAAGTGCCTGTTGATTGCTGCCATTAGGGGTTCATTTAAAGACATGAAAGATCAGAATTGTTTTGTGTTATTATTTTAGGAACATTATATTTTTCAATAGTCATTTATGATATTTCATGATACTACAAAAGGTCCACATGTTTTTTATTTCCACTGTATTTACAGAATTAATTTCTGCATCTTACCCAGTGCCACTCATCAGTTCTGTTCCATTCACCCATTTCCACTTTCCCTGTGTTTCTGTGTCACTCAGACCAATCCAAGTGCGGTCTCCCACCAGATGGTTAGTGATGAACTCCTGTGATTGAGAGAACATTATGAAAAAATTACACTAGTTTAGACTTTCTACAAAACACACACACGCGCACACACAGACACACGCGCGCACACACACACACACAGACATACACACACACACACACGCGCACGCACACACCTGTTCCTCTCTGCTGTTTATGATCACCAGGTCTGCTCCTCTCTCTATGCAGTCCTGTCTGCTCTCACTCCAGTTCTTCTTCTCAGTAGAAAAGTAATAAAAACTGGAGTTGTATTTCCATCCTTATTTAATGAGTGAACCACAAAGTAGAAATAATGAGTAGTTCCATACAAATACTTTTAATAAGCTTTGAAATGAAAATCGCCTAGTTAAAATGGGATTAATAGACTAATTCATTTAAGTAATAATTTCATAAATTAGTTAAATTGGGTTTTTCTTTGAAAAGGTTACAGTTTAAGGCTGTAACCCCTGAAATGAATCTACGTAATTCATGCTCACTATTTTCTAATCATCTTGGTGCTAAATTTAAACTACTGACTGAGGTAATAAAATCTCACCTAAAGTATCCATCTCATTTTGAATGCTGTTGTTTCTGGTCTGTAGCTGTTTATTTTTCATATTTAGGCCCCACAGCACAGTGATGGCAGTCAGCAGGAGAAAACACAGCAGGACCACACACACTGCAGTCAGTCTGTGACACCTCAATGCAGTGTGAACTTATATGGAGAGCAGATTAAAAATGTATTCATTTTATTTGAACATTCACAATCAATAATTATATAAACCCTAAAAAAAAGAAAGAAAATTAAATTACAAAAATACAGAGTGTCTTTTGACAAACACGTTGGCATTACATGCTGATTTTGTACCGCACACAGAGGTACAGGTCAGGTAAGACATGTAATTACTCAGTTATGAGGGAGAACCATGATGGCTGACACAAACAGCTTCCTAGCACAGCGCAAATGGCCATTAACAAGGTGGAATTAAATTCACTAAGTCATCATGGGGATCATCTTCCAAGCGAGGACATTGTAGGGACCAACATCTGTAGCTTTTAAGAAACAGAGGTGTCGATCCCTCTCGGGAAAGTGCCGCTCTTATTTCTTGCAGTATAGCTGATTATCCAGAGTCCAGGCCGGGATATGTGTATATGTTTGCTCTAACGACTCATCTTTTATCTCATAGCAGCGATTAACTGCTGTAATTAGCCCTACAGTTTCAGAACATATGAGACAAACTGGCTATGTTTAAATGGTATAACTTCTCACAGGAACAATAAACATACAGTATGATGTACTGCACGTGTGTTTGGTAAGGAATTGGGTGCTTTTTTGGGGCATTACGGTCACTTTTGTGTGCTCCACATACTGTATTTACGGTAAACTATCATGCTGATTGGCTCTGTTGAGTGACACGTATAGCCACGTCCACTTTAAGGGCAAAAGCGCTGTATTTGTCTGAAAAAGCGAAGGCTGCTATGAGGTAATCTGGCACAAAACTGCTTATAACTTCCCTTCTTCTCAACATTTTGATTTCATTTTTGGTGCAGATTCAACTTCATGCAGATGAAATTCATAAAATTCTGTTCAGCCAGTTGTGTGTGATGCTGTGACAAAATCAGCTAGACAGACATTCAGACACACATTTTTCTTAGACTAGTTTCAGGTCCTCCAATACTGTATATGAACTGTAAAGATATTGTTGAAAAAGCAAGTGTGCGAGTGTGCAGACAAAACCTTTTTTAAATGTATATAGATTTAGCATACCATGATTTTATAATTTTTTAATCATTTATAATTAGGAGTTTATGAGTCTAAGTGTCTGGAGGAAAGCTCCAATTAAAGTAGAAAAGTAAAATAGCTGTTTTTCAGTTTTTCAGTGAAAGGGCACCGCCATGATGAATCTCCCCCTGCTTTTCACACCCTTAATAAATGCTGCTAAGTTGTTCCAAATCACATCTGAACTATCAGCATTCTTCTATTTATGACTACAAATCTAACTAGCTCCTAACACAAGGCTGAACCCCAATTGCTCTCTAACCCCTGATCAAGGGTAATACTGTGTGTAAAAAGTGAATGTACACTTTATACAACACATCAGCTTTCTATTTAACATTATTATGAGTTAACACTGGAACCCAATAGTTAATAGAGCTGATATTTTAAAGTAGAGTAAGTAGAAATATAAAGAGAAAACAGTTAGATTCACAGGACTGCCCAATACCTCCATGGTTTATTCTCTTCACCTAATATTGGTATGAATTTAAAACTACTTACACGTCTTGTACTGTAATTACACTAACTGTTGGTCACTAAGTTTTGCTTCCCAGTGCCACCAGTTGTGGTTAGTTAGTTATACCAATTGTCCCTATTACCTTTGAATGCAGAGCTAACTTTACTGTTCTTTGAGGTAAAGTATGTTCTGTATTTTTGTTTTTCTTTGACAACTCAGCCACGGTCCTGCACAAGACTCAGCTGGACTAATGGAAAACATGTAAATGTAAAGTCTGTGCAAGGCCTGGTCAACACCAACATAGACACCATTACAGTAGTCAAGCTGACTTAAAATAAAAACATGTATAACCTTTGTAAGAGCTTTTTTGTTTAAATGACTTGACCTTGGATTGTAGCTTTACTTGGGAAATGTTAACTTTAATTACAGAATTGATTTGTTACAGTATATTTAGCATAGCGTTTGTGTCACTCGCTCTGCACATGCAATTTAAATACATCAAAAGTGGCTCCACAAGCCATAACAGACAAAAGCACACACTGTGAACTTGAACTAAAAACATTTTTTTTTTTTACTTTTTCTTTTCTCTGTGTTACCTTTAACAGCATCTGCACTCTCAGACACCCACCAGCATCTCCACTCACGCAGAAACACACTGAAACACACTATATCTATAAAATCCCTGAATTACTGCATCTCTGCATGTGGAAACACTTTTAGCCTTGCAAACCTAAACACTTACCAGTGTGCTGTGCTGTGTCTGGGTCTCTCTTTGTATCATCACTATCAGGTTCAGGGTCGTGACCTCTCACAGCATCTACACTCTCATAGATATCCACCACCATTTCAATTCGTTCAGAGGAATGCTGAAACATCTCTAATCTAGAGAAGACTCACTAAAACACTAAATTACTGAGTCTCTGTGTGAGCATGAGTGAACTGCTGCACTTCCTTCATAGTGTAGACTAATTTAAATATGCTGCTGTCAGTAAAGGAAATTACGCATCAGAGGAGGAGCATCACTGGCTTCTTGAGGTCAAAGTGTGAGCTGCAAGTTTCAGTAATACATGGCATTCTCTTAGTAAAGTTCAGAAGTTATATACATACCAAAAGTACATGATATTATAATGATGTATAGATTACCAGTTTATCATATTTGTGTTCCTTAAAAAAATAATAAAGTTAGAAATGGCTTTCCCCTGCTGCTTTTAAAATTAATTTAGTTATAGCACTGTTGTTTTCTGTGACATGATTTAGTCAACATGTTCCTGCAGTAGATCTGGAAATTTTTTTAGATTTACTTTTTCAGAAGCCTTTATGCAGCTTTACTGTGATGCTGCAGGACAGAAGTGCCACTGCTCTAAGATCAGTGTTATCCACTCTTCTTTTTTACACATCAGTATGTGAAAAAATAGCTCACAGCAACAAGAAACACAAAAAAGACACACAAAATGTACGTCACAAATGGGTATGCACCCATAGACATCTAAAAGGATAAACCGGGCATAGCAACTGCTCCCATTGGCTGGTGCGGTGACATTGTGATGTCATATCGGTTATTGATAAATGCTGAGAGAAAGGTGCGAGTGCCATCTGAAACTTGCATAAAGGTTGTTATGGCTTCAGAGAAGCATTTGCGTCACCTTTCAGATGTGCACTACCTACTGTACATGAAAGGTTGTGTTTAACGTTGTGGTTTTGCAGATATTGGGCTTTCTGCTTTTGACAATGTTACCCACATGCATGATAGTGTGAACTCTATTGACAACCTATGTCTATGTCTTTTCACTAATCAGTGCTATTGTGAAGGTATTTTTTGAGCCTGCATTATATTACCAAATTACAGAACATGAGGCATAATAATAATAAAACATGTCTCAAACAAATCTGTTCTATTTCATGGTCACTGAATTATGTCTTATGAAGTATGTATGTAGTATGTTATGAAGAAGTTTGATTCATGTGGTTGATGCTTGTGTTATTCATGTTCTTACACAGTTTTATAAAGTTATGTACTTTGTCATTTTTGTAATGTTATTGACTATGCTCTTAACCACAAGCCATATGAATATGTTTGATAGGGTCAATGTTTCTGTGACATCATCAGAGTGGGTGAAAAGTAACTGGGCATTAAAAATTTGGTAATAAAGTTCATATTTCTAATTCATTTAAACAAATTGTAAAGTAATAAAATATTGTGCTATCTCACTTCCGCTTGAGATACCACAGAAGCTCTCCCTCTGTGTCGAACAGCACATCAGTATCAGCAGCTCTGTGTGTGTGTGTGTGTGTGTGTGTGTGTGTGTGTGTGTGTGTGTGTGTGTGTGTGTGTGTGTGTGTGTG
>JAQMYI010000013.1:4486769-4499235 GCA_030014275.1 Clariallabes melas | reverse complement strand
AAATCCAGTCTATTATTCAAGATGTGATCATGTATGAGAAATGATTTATTTTAGTATTTCCATAGTAGCAGGAGACAGATCTATTGGTACATGTCTCTGTAAGTACCGCAATAAACTATAATCCACTCCACGATTTTTATTCCGCCCAGCACTAGAGGATCTCAGAGAGAGGCGGGGCGGGTGGCAGCTATGTAGTCCAGGTGTGCCAGTGTTCTGATGACGACTCTCAGGTACAACACGTGCTGCTGCAGACCAGACGGATGGAATTTTATCAGCGCCATGCTGGAAATAGACAAACTCTTTTCGGGAGCTTCTATGGATATACAGGGGTGGAGGTAACCGCCAGTTAAGACTCAACAGCTGAGAGACAGAGTATTTAAAGGTAGTGCTGGGCACCATTAGACTTAGCCCAGCGCCAGTTATGGCCACTTGGTCGGCGTCCGAAATGCCTGCGTCCTCTCCCCTCCTCCCCCAGATGCATGTTCTTTGTCCTTTTCAAAGAGGCAGAGAAGGTGGAGAAGCGGCATACATACAACGCCTGCGTCCTCTCCCTCCTTCTCAAGTAGGCCGTCAAATTCTTCATCCCAGTTTGTTTCTTGTACACATGAAATATCTACATTCTTACTGCTTGTTAAAACTCTTTCAAATTTCAACTCGTTCTTTCGTCCTCTCTCATTAATTGACGCACATCTCAAAGTCATCGCTACAAATAATAATAATATCCCCCACATCGTTCTCCATCAAATCTTTTGTTCCTCCCTCCCCTCCTGTATTATATTCACATCTGCTCCTATTTCTTTTAAGTAGTCAATTTTCAAAGTTCCCCTTTTTTCTCTGTCTTTTCAGTACTTTCTCAATATTTAATATTTTAACCTTTTTCCTTATCGCTCCAGTCCTTTCTTGATTTTTTATTCTGCTTATTCCTTGTGTCTCTAGTCCATTCATCCGCAAATCCAGTCTCTGTGTCTTCCATCTCCTCTTCATGCTTATTTAAATCCTTTATGTCCTTCTGTTGTTCTTTTCCTCCGTCTCCCTCCTCCATTCGCCGTGTCTCCTCTTGTCCATTATTTCCAGTCCTTGCTTGGTTTTTTATTCCGCTTGTCCCTATGTCTTCCATCTCCTCTTCATGCTTATTTAAATCCTTTATGTCCTTTTACTGTCTTTTTTTCCTCCATCTCCTTCCTCCGTCCAACTTGTCTCCTCTTGTACGTGTTCCTCTCCATCTCTTACCACTTCCACTCCGTCCTCCTGAGAATCTCCTTGTATTCTCTTGTCCATCCTCGAGTCTTGGTCTTACAGCACCATTTCGTTTTGTTTGTCATTTTCTTCCTCAAGCTCTTATTCCACTTGTATTTCGTTGTTTTCTTCAGTCATATTTGTTTGTTCTGCTTCTTCTTCCATCGGTTGACATTTGCACTGAAGGCTGCGGCATCCTTGGCATCTTTGAGCACAGCACTCTTTTGTGAAGTGTCCGTGTTGGTTACATTTCCAACACAGAAATGATGGACAGTCTTTGATCATGTGTCCAGGGTCCATGCACAATCGACAGATCTTCATCTGCCTATCGTACAGGACCCTGAAGTACTGCTGTTCTGTCACGGTGTTGAACTTCGTGCTGTAATGCAGCGATGCCACTGTCGTCGGGAATTTCACTTTAAGATACCGTGTTCCGTCCGCTATGTCAGTGCCCGGATTAAACCTCCATTTAATGGGTAAAATCGATGTCACTCCCCAGTCCATCAACTTTTTAAAAATTTCCTCATCCGCGATGTAAACAGGGAGGTGTAGGAACGACACCAATATTTCATTAGTCTCCAGTTCCTTAACTGAATATAAGTCTCCTTTCATTTTTATGCCTTTGAGCAGGCATTCGGCTTCTGTTTTATCAGGTTCTGTGACTTCATATTCAGAGGTTTGTGTTGGGCAAACTGCCAGTAACTTCGCTCTGCCGATTGTGTCATTGATTGATTTTATTATGTCTTCTGCTTTAATCGTTTTATTTTGACTCACATCGATTATTACAGTTGCTTCCTTTTTATACATTCTCTCTTCTTTTTTTCAGTTTTGCCTTATATCCTTATTTTGCCATCCGTCTTTCCCTTGTTTTCCATCGTCTTCCTCGTTTATCATCGTTTCCTTTTGCCCATTCATTGATTTTGCACTTGTTTCATTTTTATTCCTTGTGTCTCTAGTCCATTCATCCGCAAATCCAGTCTCCATGTCTTGTTGTATGGTCTTTGGTTTAGATCCAGAATTCTTTCCTTCCATGTCGATGTTTTTGTTTTCACAGTCCTCCATTGTAACCTAAAAATAAAATTATTTTTAAAGAAATGAAAAAAGAAAAGAAATGAAAAAACTCTCCTAGCAGGTAAACTGCAGGGGAGTTAACGTAACAAAAAAAAAATGCGTAGGTATACTGTTTAAAAAAAGAAACAATATTGTTTTACAAACAATATAGGGTGGGCCTCTCCCACCTTCTGCAGCCGTTCACAATTGAGACCAACAACGACCTCTGGTGCTCTCAGACTGGTATGGTTGTAAGCAAAACCTGGTTTGAAGGCAGGCCTATTTGAACAATAATAATGCAGTTAAAAAAAAAAAAAACTTTATTATAACTATATAATAAAACTGAAAAGCTAACAGCACCTGATATTTAAGGCAGACTCCCATCCAAGTACTAACCAGGCCCGAACCTGCTTAGCTTCCTACTCCAGTCGAGATCGGGCGCACTCAGACTGGTATGGCCCTAAGTAAAAGGTGGGTTGAAGGGAGGCATTTTTGAACAATAGCAATGCAGTTTAAAAAAAACTAATAATAATAAATAAATCTATTTGAGGAATAAAACTGAAAAGCTTACAGCACCTGGTATTTAAGGCAGTCTCCCATCCGATTACTAACCAGGCCCAAGCCTGCTTAGCTTCTGAGATCAGACAAGATCTGGCACTCTCAGACTGGTATGGCCCTATGTGATGGGATGAATCCCGGAAGGGAGGCCTATTTGAACAATATCAATGCAGTTTTAAAAAAAGAAAATAAAATGTAAAAAAATCTATGAGAAATAAAACTGAAAAGCTTACATCACCTGCTCGATAGAAATAGAAGGTATAAAACGTCAAAAAGTTGGATTGTTTTGATCCAACAACCCAACCTAACCCCTCCCTGAAGACTCCGTCCTAACGTTGTATAAATGAGACTGTGTACATAATTCGAGTTAAATCTTTTGAGCATCAACAAACAATATGACTCAGGAATTCAGACCTTATTTTTACACCCCAAAGGCAGTGGGACAACGACTTGACTGGTTCGTTCAAAAGTTGAGGAAAACATGGGTGAAGCGCTAGGAAAAAGAAATCTGACCTATCTGTCTTCGGGCGATGAAGCTGACGGGTGCACATCCAGCACCATTTTAGCCATCATCCGTAGTGTGACAGGGGAGCTATTGGACAGAGTTCAACACAGCACGCGTGTTTGTTTGATCCTGACGACTACTATCTGCAAATGAATGCCTTCAGATTGCTGAAAAAACTGTTTAAACCATGGTTGAAATACACTTTAGCAAGAGCTCTGAAACTGTGCGGAATCAACCGCATGCCATCCTTGGAAAAAATTCTGGGCATTGCTGAAGCTGCTGTGTGCAATTGGCGAGATAAGGCCAACATCAAAACTATGCTGAGCGAGCTCAAAGAGAAAACAATAGAAATTAGTGAAGAACAAGTCTATGAAGACATCGTGGACTACTGGACCTTTCACTCATCTCTGGAGCCCCCTGATCAGCCACATACATAGGAAACTTCAGATCTTTCTCAGAGTCAGAATTGATGTAGCGCATTTTGAAGACAGAATTCACCTCTGCTCTCCAACAAATCGTTGAACTGGGAGTTGGCGACCCTAGTATTTTTTCTAATCAACTTCCTGTTGAAGAAGAAGCGGTTTATTGACTAGAAAGGTTCATGAGCAACGTACAGTACGAGATTTTTACGGGGAATTGGGACTCTTAGTGTAATCTAAATAATGAATATCCTTTCCACACTTACAGTATGTTCACTGAGTTTTACCTGCTATGTTTGCTGAACCTTTTGACTGCAAAACTATTCATGTAATATGTATCTTAACCTCTGTAACCAATATGTGTGTTTCTAAATTACTTAGAAAGGAAAACGTTGATGTCGTTAATTTTTTTAATTACCTGTTTTAATATTTAATGCACAAAAATGTAAAACTTACTCACATAAGTTGTCTGAGAATAAATGTCTACACTGATGTTTGGTCATTCTTGTCCCGATACCCAAAAATGACTGAGTGTTTGTTGAAGAATATATAGTATACACCGTCAGACCCAGGGTCGTACGGTGGTGTTGAAAATTTGCAAAGAGCCATCATTGAGAAAATAGGAAAAAGAGTTAACAATTGGTTAGCAGAGCAGGATGCATACACTACGTAAACTGGTATCCACAAAGTAAAAAAAAAAAACAAGGTTTTTGTAAAAAAACATTGATGAACAATGGCAAGCTGATTTAGTTGATATGAGCAACTTGTCAGACAGTAATAACACAATTTTTGATAACGTGTGATTTTGTTATTTTTGTGCGAGTGTTACGAAACAAGTCCGGATCTGAGGTCACTAAAGCTTTTGATTCTATTCTGAAGCAAGGAAGAATTCCCAAAAAATTACAAACCGATCAAGGGAAGGAGTTTTTCAACAAACAATTTCAAACCTTAATGAAGAAACACAACATTACTCACTTTGCCACTGGTACGGGGCAAAAGGCTACGGTGTGTGAAAGATTCAACAGAACCCTAAAGACTAGGATGTGAAGATATTTTACAGCTTTTAACACAAGAAAATACACCGACATTGTGCAGGATTTGATTCACGCCTACAATAACAGTCACCATTCCAGCATTAAAATGAAACCTATCGATGTAAGCGACACCAATTCTTTTAGCATATTTAAAACGCTTTATGGACTATGGTCACCGAAAGTAAAGAAACAAAAATTTAAGTTTAAATTCGGTGATACTGTTAGAGTTTCTCGTTTAAAAAGGCAGTTTGAAAAAGGCTAAGAGCAAAACTTTACTGATGAATATTTCACAATTTCTGAGCGAATTCCGAGAGATCCTCAGGTATATAAACTTCGTGATTATGATAATCAAGAAATTGAAGGTGCGTTTTATGAGCCTGAGTTACAAAAGACTATCATTGGAAACGACCGAGCGTTCAAAATAGAGAAAATCTTGTTCGTCAAGATCCAAAACTGAATAAAAGTCTGTCTGGTGAAGTGGGTGGGGTGGCCGGAAAAATTTTTATTCCTGGGTTCCTGCCAAAGACGTGGTTAACATCGAGCATTAGAATTTAAAAGGAATCGTGACAAACATAACGATTACCTTTAATCACTAAACCATGGATGAGTGCGCATTCTTTGTGACCCCTCCAAGCAACACAGAGGGATATTTATCCAAATAAAGATTTCTCACTATACTACTAAATTCGCCAAGCCAATAGATCTCAAAGGCGACTGGGAGGTAGCACTTTCAGAGGTTCAGTATATCCATAGTTGGTACTTATTATCACAGCAAGACTCTCTATGTTACATTAGTCTGAAGGAGGGAAATAAAATACACAACCATTTTTTTAATATCAGTCTTGGGTATTATAAAATTACTGGTACATAGAAAAGTACATAGAACTGGTTAATGAAATTAACCAGCTTATAAAAACAATGAAACTTGACATGGCGATATCCTACAACCCTGTGAAAAATAAAATAGGCATGGAGAGCTTAAAACCATATACTTTCAAAGCCAATGGAAGCATAGCCGACAGTATATGCTCGGTTTGATACCCGACAAACCGCTGACATTCCAACATCAAGAAGCGCCAAATCCCGCGGATATTCATGCGGGTTTTTACTCAATGAATGTATGTACGGACATTATTGAGTATCAACGAGTCGGTGACAGCTTTGTCCCGTTACTGAGATGTGTACATACAGCATATCGGGTGAAAACAACAAAGTTGTCACTATTACTTATGATAAGCCACATTACGTAGCGCTCACCAAGAACCACATTACCGATATTGTAATTGAAGTCAAGTCTGATCAGAACACTTGCCAGGGTACTACGGGACTCCCGCCATGTATTGGGTGGGTCTAGGAGGTCTGTTTCGAATGGCGGTTTCGTTCATAAAAAGAATACAATTTTGCACCGGATTATTCTACAAAGACACAGCGGGGCATATGGATGTCACTAATTCGGATGGTCGAAACGGGGGTCTTAAAAAAAGGGCTCGATTCAGTGCTGAAAGCAAACACCTTTGACCTGATTGGACATTCACTCATTTTTTCAAGATAGGGTTAGGGTTTTATTTACCAATGGTGCCGATTTGAGGATTAAAATGATTTGTAATAAAGATGAATTTTGCTTAATGAAAGAAGGAAATGCCAATTTCACACTAAAAATACTCAACGCCTCTCTTTTTGTGAAGAAAGTAACCGTCTCACCACAGGTAAAACTGAGTCATGCACAAACACAACCGCCAAGTATCCCATCGAAAGAGTCTGCATGAAGACCTTCAGCCTAGCTGCGGGAAGCCGCATTTGCTCACAAGACAATTTTTTCATCGGCCCATTACCTAAAACCATTATCTTTGGAATATCTTATTGTATGCTCCATTATCTTTGGAGCATACAGTACAATAAGAACCCTTTGAATTTTAAACATTACGATACAGAATTTGTAGCACTCTATGTAGATGGTGCTCAGTATCCAGCAAAACCGTTTCAACCGTTTTTTCAGACCGGGAATGCGGTTCGAGAATTCCATTCTTTAATTTTAGCATCAGGAAAGCAGCTAAAGGATCAGTCGATGGCGATACACAGAGAGGAGTACAGTATGCCAATGGTTATACTTTATTTGCATTGAACCTGAATCCTGATGACGACTGTGGCAAGCATTTGCATAAGGTCGGGGAATATGCGCCTGGAACTCGACAGCCTCTCCCAAGAACTGTGAATCTAATAGTGTACGCCAGTTTTGACAGTATTCTAGAAATAAACAACCGAAGAAACGTGCTCATCGATTACCAGTAGCGCATTGAGTACCAGAGAACTGACCGCTGTTATGAGAAGCTGCTCTGAAATAGATCAAATATTCCACGGAGTGATGGCTAGCGACGAGTTGCCTACGAATACACTGAGACAGTATCCTGCCTTATTCATCGTGTATACGCACCCGAGACACATGCCGGGTGAGCACTGGCTAGCTTTAAGTGTTAATGATGAAACTTCTGGAGAATTTTTTGACTCGTATGGAAACCCACCAGACTACGAACAATTTTCTGATTCTATTAATTTTTTGAGAAAGAACTGTAGCAAAATAAAATATAACCCTGTTCAAGTTTAATTTTTAAGTTTAATTCAGTTTGCTGTGTATTTTTTCTGTGTCATAGATCTAAAGGTTTTGTTTAATCATAATGTCTATGTATGTATAGCAACGATTTAAGTAGAAATTATAATGCGGTTGTGGCTTTTGTTAAAAAATTGTACCCTAGAGTAAATAAAAAGCATTCATTTAGCTGCGTACAATGCGCTAGCTCTTTGAACATGCTTCATTAATGTGTGTAGTGGACTATCAAAATTATGTTTCACAAAAATTCTTGATGCAAAGAGTTTTATTGAAATAAATGGTAACAAAATACAATGCAACAAATGTTCCTCGTCAGCTCGCTACAGTGTGTAACAATTCCTACCAACCCAAAAGGTCTCCGATCTTCAGATACTTTATAACGGGCAGTGAGATTCTTCAGCAGATCAACCATGTGAGACCCTTTGATAGTGTTTCCTTTAAAAATAAATTCACCGTCATCGTTCCATGAAGCAACATATTTGGATTTAAAACATTTTTCCATAACGTATGAAGCATTTCTTTTGTTCCTTGCAGAAACGTTGGCAATCACCTCTTGTACAATTTCATCTCTGGGAGGTTAGGAACGTTCAGTGACAGTTGCTTCGGTTTTGCATTCCAGTATTTTAGTTAGGCTCAGGGTGAGTTCAGTGGTTTCCTGCTCTCCTAGTTTAACCAAGTTTAAAAACCTTTGCGATGTGTAGAGTTTAGCCTTCTCGTATTCATTCAGATCTGACCTTAACAAAATGTGATTAATTGCCTCGTCCAAGTTGTTTTCAACAGTCTTTAAGCTCTCTTTCTCTGTGGCGGTGTTTCTAAGTTTATCAAGCTGATGTTGAGGGACAATACAGTTTCTCGGCAGTCTCCATGTTAATTGTTATGAGATGCAATTAAGCTGGTTATAAAAGGAATGGCTACACTGAGCAGTGGAAGAAGAAATCCTCCAGATTGATTAATAGCTTTCCTTTTTGTTTCTATATATGCTCTTTTATCAGCAAAAAGTTTGACAATTTAAGTTATTTTCTTAAATCTCTGTACTGTTTTGACGTTAGCGGTACATTCCCTCTGAGCACGTTTAAAACTAGTTCACATATGCTCAAAATGAGACCGATTGGTGCATCGCGTAATATATTCTTTCTCTGCTGTGGTGTAGATCTGTGTAATGTTTAACAACAGCAGGGAATTTTTCAATCGATTCGTTTTTTTCTTCTTCTTGGGGACATAAACAACCTGTTTTTCTTGTGGAAACACCCCTGACCGGAGACGTAGTTCTTCTGGCGTTCCTGCTTTTAGATCAACCAATAAATAACCTTGTGGTCTAGCGGTGGCATCTTGAAAACTTTCTAAAAAATACTTGCTGTTACTCGGATACATCTGATGAGCCAGTATGCTGATCAGAAATTTGTCTCTAGGGTTTTTAAAAAGAATCACGTAGCTGGTGTTCAGGCTGATTGTTCTACTAGCCTTAAAAACAAATTTTGAACAAGATAGATGATGCTAAGATTTCTGAGGTGTGTGTATTTTGCAAAAGCCTTTTCTACTTCGTCGTTCTTACTGGTGGATTCCATTAAGTCATCTATTACCAATAAGTTTGTTTTGCTGGGTGGAAACAGTTCATCATCACACAAAGAATCAGGGATTCCTTGAATAAAATTTACATTTATTCTCGTCAACAATTCATCATACAGAGGTTGCCAACAAGAAAAAAAATAAATAAAAATCAATGTTTTTGGGGACTTTCGACATTACCGCATTACAGTTTTCCAGCAAAAGTTTGATAAAATACGATTTATGGCTATTACTAGGTCCACACACACACGATACAAGAAAAAAAAAAAAAAATAGTTGCATCCTCGTGTCAAACGTAGTCACATTTAGATTTTCCATGACTAATGAACAAATAAACAGAAAATCAATTGAACTATATACATACACACATACATATATACATTAACATGAACAAACTTAACCATAAAGGAGAGTAGTGAAATCAGGTAATAAAAGACGCTTATCGTACAACAACCCTGAATCTTTTAATCTGTGAATGGTTCCTCAAATGAAACACAAATATCTTGTGTGATTTGATTGTACGAAGTTATAAGTTGACCGGTTTGATTAGGATTTTTCACTCGATCAACCACCAGCTCTGGCAGAGATTTCAGATTGATAATTTCAGAATTGGTATAATTTAGTGTAATACCTTTAGCCTTCATCGTTGTTTTTCCTTTTAGAGTTTTTTTTTTTCTAACTGTAGGTTTTAGGTCCTGCACTTACGAACTCTAAAATTTAATCACTGTCGTCTAGCTGGCTGGTAAGTCCTCCTAAATAATCGGCATCTAATCACCTTTACTTTTAAAAATGAAGCTGTCTGTGTACAAACAACATTGATTCAATTGGTCCATCAAATTATACAGTTCAAGTATAGCAAATGCTGTAGTGAAAATACCAATGACTACATTAGCATTCCCGGGTTTAATCATTCTATTATCAGCATAATGCCACTGCGAGTGCAACTTCATTGCTCAAAAAGGAGAACTGGCTAACATTTCATGTTCTCTGATATGGACAATGTAAAAACTCAGCTGAATCACTGATCAGAGATGTGTTTGATCTGTCTGGTTTTTGACACATCTTACCCCACAATGAATTAAGCGCGAGTTTAGCCACTGATCTTTTGGCAGGATTGGTTGCAGTGCTGTTGTTGCTGCTTGCAACATGTTCTACATAGACGAAAGAGGAGTTTGCTTTTCACGTGATATGGAAGAACGGATGCCCACAATCCCCTAGATGGTAATACTTTAGCTCTGATTATACCGAAATAATTCCCCAGAGGCTCAAAGTCCTTATTAAAAAAATAAATTATGACGTAGTGACCGATCGGGTATGTCTTTGCCTTGTTTACATATGGGTAAAGAGAGATAAAGTAAAAATAATCCATTTTCTCACCTGGGTTAGCTACGTAATTTAAATGCAACACATTTGTTCGACCACCATTAAGGGCATCACAAGGGTTTAAGCGCTCTGGAGAGTCAAACTCTTTTAGCAAGTTTATCACGCCGCTGTCGCTTTTCTTTATTTCACTCCACTCATGTTCCCATATTGTTGCGACATGTAAATTGAGGGATTCTTGCTAATTCTTGATTTTTTCCAAGGATTTTTGACGGACATCTCCAAAGCTAATATTAGAAGAGCTAAGATGATGTGTGGTAATTGAGGGAAAACACTTTTCACAACCATGATAAAAACAACCAAAAGCCTTTCGCGTCTGACCTACTTCACAATAACCATCGACAAAATATTGGCCAAACCTAGCTTCACCCAAGTTCAACGCATGATGAATGGGTAGATTTTGTGTGACTGAAATGTATTCGAGCCACTGAATGGATGGTGTTGAGATTTCTGCATGTTGATGTAATTGTCAAGCGGCAGAATAGCTAGAGTGTTTTTAGGAAGAAACATGGTTCTAAAGATTTTCATTGCAGACAGAAGCGATAGTGATGCATTTAAAGGGGTCGACCTTTGTACTCTGGAGTATCTAATTTCTGAAAGCTAAACACCCCTTTCTCAAGGTCAACATCGTTGATACAGGAGTCTGTCATCTCTCAAAATCAAAAACTCAGATACCGTTGCGTACCACTTGAAAAACTCGGCTCTGTCTTTAGGCATCATACAATCCACACTGTAAAACTTTGGTTCAGGATAGGGGCCAGTGTAGTTTTGGTGTTCTAAGGTGTTCCAGAAATGTGGAAAATAATTTTTTTTTCTGAAAATCCCATGGCTAAGCTTCATGGGTAAGAAAGATAGTTGAAGCAAAGAATTTTACCGCCTTGTGCAACGATATCGGGCATCATTCCTTCTTTCACTAAATGATTTAACAAAAAGGTAGGAACCAAACCCTCTAGCATTATGTGATATAAAAAGTATAGCCTTTGTATTTGTTAAGCTGGAACGTCTTGAAAAACTCAGAGACAACCGTCTCCTTCAGAAACCCACTTCTCTCCATGAAAATCAATACAGCATAAGCAATTAGCTATATAAGCTCCTGTTTCCTGTCTAGTCTCAAAATTATAAAATATGTAATTCACAGGATCCTTGTTTATCGGTTGTATAAAACAGCTATGTTCAGTATCTGTATCAAGTTTTTCACCACTTCCTCTCAGAGCACACGTTTCTTACGCTTAAAAGGGTTCCGATGTGTTACACTATTGCAGTTACTGCAGTAGAAACCCTTTTCACACAGAAAATTCACCATCACTCGACTGAAGCTTTGCTTTATGCACATCAAAACAGAATTCTGACCTACATAGCCTTGAGCAATCTGGACATTTAATTAAGTTTTGAGCATGTTTGTAACAATCCGCATTATGGCAAACTTGCAGGTGAATTCACATCGATGTTTCCGTGAATCTTCAAACCCTGAGTGACAGAAACGACAGACGTAACCAGAACCCAAAATCCCTGTGATGCTTTAACCCCGCAATAGTGGTTGTCGTGTAAGAACAAGTACAGTGTATTTTCATGCGGCATCTTGTTGGTTTGAAAGAAAAAGTAGCCGTTGACTGAACTGTAAATGGTTACAATTTTACATTTCAAACGCGCCTCAAATTTTGATACCTCAGTGAAGGTGATGGTTGTGTCTTCGGTTAACCCTGCATCATGCTGGATTTGCTTAGCGATCTTCTCTCATTTTCAGGATTCAAAAGTTGTGTAACAAAGCAAAGCACACACATGTCTTTATTGGGGAATATGTATAGATGTCGATTTTTTCTGTATAGCTTCTGAACTAAAGATTGAGCCTATTTTTCTTCTAGCTGTACCACTGCGAGGTGGTCGTACTATTTGGATCACTAATTCAAGCGTATTGTCTGTAAAAATATCTTGTTTACTTTGAATGGCATTTTCAAGCATGGAAAGAAAAGACTGTGAATCGATGGACCCATTGACTAATTGAATGCGCGATGACAAATTGAGTGCATCACCTCTAATTCAAGTTCAAAGGCTTTATTGTCATTTCAACCATATACAGTTAGTACACAGTGAAACGAAACAACGTTCCTCCAGG
>JAQMYI010000013.1:4325221-4342229 GCA_030014275.1 Clariallabes melas | reverse complement strand
ATTACGTATTTTCCACTAATTTCCTCCCGTTCATTGCGCCCCACCTGTCATGTCTGTATTCCCCACTAGTGGGGCGCACCCCACACTTTGAGAACCACTGGTGTATGTAGACGTACTGGGGGTCTTTTTTTTTTTTGAAAATGAAACATTTAATTTTATTTCTGATCAAAAAAACGAAATGAACTAAATGACTCAAAAAAAGATTCGTTCATTTTGATGAACGAGATACAAAGAACCGAGTCACTAAAATGATTAAAATTTCCCAGCACTACTACACGCCTCCCCGTTCCCGCGTCTCTCTCCGGTTTATGAATGGTCCGCTGATTGATGTCGTCACTCAGGGCAGAAGCGACCGTGTGGAAGGTCAGGCAGCTGCCGGTGTAGTGGCAGTCGAAAAACCTGGAGTGGAGTCTGGAGCGGCGCGAGACCCGGACACAATATATACACATACACACGCACGCAAGTAAGCACGCAAGTAAGCATGCAAGTAAGCACGCATGCGCGCGCGACAAAGCACATCAACACAGACACACAAAAAGAAAAACACACACAGCAACCAACATGTTGCGGGTTGTAACAATCATACCTAATGTATTCAATTGTTAAAGAATTCACCTCACATATGGCCATTCTAAACAAAGAAAAGCTTAGAAAATGTAAATGAAGATATTGTTTTCTATCATTTTGAAGTAAAATCTCTAGACTACAAGATCCAGTTCACGAAAGTCTTGTACACAAATTTTATTAATGTGGTTTGTGGCCTTATTTCAGTGACTTATATGCTCCTAGCTCATTGTACACTTGACGTTTTATGGAGTTTCTTAGATGTGATTGTCAGTAAATGAAATGAGCTGTGTATGGATCATGTTTTGTTGCTGTGAGTGATTAGCATACTGTACATGCCCATACATTGCATTCTGCAAATCCAGCAAAATGTACAGGAAAATTTGTACCACAACAAGCAGGTTTAGGTCCAGCTTCTTTCCCACAACCATAACTCTGCTAAAACATCACTCTGCTAAAACACTTATGAATGTAAGTTCATCTGTAACTCATTTCACAACTCTATTATTCTGTACATTTGTTTCTATTATCCATATACAATTCAATTAAGTTTTATTTGTATAGCACTTTTAACAATGGTCATTGCCTCAAAGCAGCTTTACAAAATCAAAAGAAAAAATATGGAAATGTGTATGAAATGTGAGAAAATGTGTATAAATCATAATGCTCAGATTGTCCCTGATAAGCAAGCTGAGGGCGACATTGATGGTGGCAAGGAAAAACATCCTGAGATGGCAATAGAAAGAAACGTTGAGAGTAACCAGATTCAACAGGGAATATCCTCATTTGGGTGACAACGGATAGCAGGGATTGTTTCACAGACATGCTGTGTGTTAGGCAGCTGGAAGTTCAATATAATAGATGGAGTCATGTTTATATGGAGTCCCGTTCATAATTAGAAGCTCAGGTAGACTGTAAAAAGACGTCAGGACATTTGTGACATTGTGTGTCCAATTCCTCCCTGTCACTAGGGCACTCCCACATTATGGCTACTACTGTCACTCAGTCGGGAGGGCCGAAGACTATAACTTGTTTCCTCCAAACCATGTGATGCCAGCCGACCACATCTTCTCGGAGTGCTCGCTCACGCACCGTTGGGGGTGGTGTAACACACTCGGAGGACAGTGCTATCCGCTCCTTCCACTTGCGCGAGCTCACAGATGCCCCTGAATGACTTTAGAGTCGTGATTAATGTGGGAGCACTAAGTGCCTCTCATCCCTCCCCTCTGAGAGCGCTAGGATCAGCTCTCTCTAGGCCTCCGGCTGCGAGAGGTTACAACATCACCCGGGAATCAAACCCATGACCACTCTGAGGCCCGTTCCTGTGAAATTCTGAGCAATTTTCACCACCCTTTGCTGAGATCTTCCATACTTTCAGATAGAGTTGGTTAGGATGAGCTCACTGGTGCAATAATAAAAGATTTCTAGTATTTAGAGAAAAATCTAGAGACAATTTAACTTTTCTATCTAGAAGTCTAATAGTGCAAAGACAGATCCTCTTGAAGGAACATAAAGTTGAGGATATGTTCCTCTTTAGTTCCACTGATGTAGATGGAAGAGTGTCCACTGATTTTTTTTATTCTAGAAATCCGCAATTAGCCATTTGGATTTCTTGGCATTAAGGGTGAGGTTGTTATAGGAACACCATGCTGAATGACTATGAATCTTCTTCCTGTAGGCTGACTTATCATTGTTGGTGATGTGGCCTACCACTGTGGTATCATCTGCATGCTTGATGATCATGTTGGAGTTCTTTCATTATATTAATAAGTTAGGCAGAGCGTTATTCCATACAGAAAGACAAGAAGACATGTATGTGAGTTTCAACCTGAAATAATAATATCACTGATTACATTAAAACTGATCAGATTATTTTTAGCTTTTAACTATTTCTAAAAACTCTTTTCACATTAATGATGGGAAATAATACTACTTTATTATATACTTTAAATTTCTGTATCTGTTACAAATGTTAAAGTGCCCCTTTATTTTATTATTTGTTTGTTTGTTTGTTTGTTTGTTTGAAATAAATAAATAAAGAAAGAAAGAAAGAAAGAAAGAAAGAAAGAAAGAAAGAAAGAAAGAAAGGGTTTAGTTTTATTGTGCAGATTAGTTTGGTTGCTGGTTTCAAATGCCTTATTGTGAATTACCTTGGATACAGAACAACAGTACCATCAACAGGCATGAAAAAATAGATGAAGAAGTGAGGCTTGAAGTGACTTCTTTATCTCCTTACTTATGAGTTACAGCAAATGGCAAGATTCATGAGCCCAGAGTCAAAAGTACTGTCAAAAGAACATAACATAGTCTTGAAAAATATGATTACAGCAATGCCCTTAAACAATGGAAGGAAGCACAGGATTCAATAGATTGGCTAGTTTCACAGGGTGGAGTCAGCCCAGCACAGAGGAAGGTGTAGTGCGTAGCTCTCATTTACAAACAACAGATGATACTGACCAAGTACTTTTCCAGGACTCTGAAACAAAGACTGAACACATAGGAGCTCCACGCTGGGACCTAGGGACCATGGGTCAGTAAGAACATTTCAAACTTTCTATGATTAACTTCATACTAAAAATAATGATTAGCAAACTTCTCAGGATGACGTTTACTAGTGCATGTGTAGTGACTGTATTAAGTCATTCTTACTTACATACCTACAATTAAAACATGAAAACTGCTTTCTTTCTTTCTTTCTTTCTTTCTTTCTTAAAAAAACCATGGTATTTGGACTGAAAGCAACAAATACAAACTCACTCACTCTCTCACACACACACGCACACACTTTGTGCATGTTGGATTTCCTAAGCTGTTAGAATTTTTTTCAGGAAGTCATCTATGATGACCTTAATGTCTTTTTTTAATCACATTACTGTGTGCGTGTGTTTATACCTCATAAGTTGCCACTTTAATAGCCAATTAAAAGTAACCAGATTAATTTCTAGAGTGCCTTATGTTATTTTTCATATAACTGCATTATGCAGATGCCTGCTACAGATCTGACCCCTAAAGTAAAGTAACATATGCAGTTAATCCAGTCAAACAAGGAACAATAAGAAATATTAGAGTCATGGCCATCGAAACAACAGCTGTGGTTTAGCAGTAATAGTAAGCCACTTGATGTAGACATCATGTATCTCAGTTTGAATGTCTCTTTTTCCTGTCTGTATTCAGCTCTGGTTTTACTTGCTGCTCCAGTAGTTAGTTGATTTTTTAAAATTTATTTATAATTTTTTTTAAGGGATGACTTTTACAGTGACAGCTGGATAAAGATACCGACCTTTGATATTAATGAGGCTCTTGAGACTAAACTGTAAATGCTATATGTGGAGAGACAAATTGTATCTTTGTGTCATTTACCTCTAGGAGGAGGAGACACTAGGTGTTGCAGACTGTGTGTGGTGCTGCTGTGTGTTCTCCTGCTAACTGCAACCACAGTATTGTGGATCAAATTTAACAACCTGACCATAGAAAACAACCAGTTACAGAGGGAAAGAGATGGTTGCCTGAGGACACTTTGTGATTTGTGTAAGTAGATAGATTTAGCATTACATTTTCTGCACACCAGTTAAATGTCCTCAATGTAAATTCATGAGCTGTCTTAAAACTTTTATATTTCTCAAGCATCGACAACTCACATTCTATTACATGTTCCTCCATATACTATATATAATATATATTATAATCTCATGGTGAACCTTTACAATCCTGATACATCCTACTGTAAGTAACTGTGTTAGGAGTAAGAAAAAAATAATAAATGAATATCTCTTCATTGACATTAATTAATTCACAAATAATTAGTAATCATACCTGTAATAGTTCACTGTTACCACTGTTATCACTAAACCTTCCCTTCCTCCTGGAAATAATATACATACCTTGGCCATTTCTGCTGCAGAAATGTCATGTGCTCTTCATATTTGGACTGAGAAACAAAACCTTTAAACATGATTTTTTAAGGCTTTACTTGGTGCCTTTTTAATCACTTATTCTTTTACATGTAAATTATTTTTACAAGTACTTCTTTTCATTTTTGTTAATTATGTGAATTGAGACAACACAGCAAATACTTAAAATGAATAATCAATCCAAATGATCAACCGATCAAATGATCTCCTTTACTTGAACCCTAAAACAGTTGGAGTGAAAATACTATGTTATTGTGATTTATTTTACAATGAATCCAAGATAAGTGAATAAAAATATAAATTCTATTTATTTGTTTGTTTTTACCTTTTTATAGCTTCTAGTACATATGGTGTGAGAGGTCAAGTCAAGTCAAGTAGGCTTTTATTGTCATTTCAACCATATACAGTTTAGTACATCTTACAACGTTCCTCCAGGACTAAGATGCTAAATAAATTTACAACATAAATTAACAAAACCTATCTCAGTCCTATACAGAAAAGACAACATAAAGTGCACATGCAAATGTGCAAACAAGAGCGACAACATGGCAACATAATATGTTTCAACACTCTGTGGTAATGAGTTGAGGTAGTGGAATGAGAAACAGTAAACATTTCCTTGTAGATAGCAGAAGAGATAAAAATGTTTTTTGTGCAAAGAAATATTGTGCAAAAGTGCAATTTTAAGGTTGGTATGTACAATTGTTAGATGGTTGTTTATCAGTGTTTTTGTGTGTGTGTGTTATCAGTTAATTCCTAGTGTTACTGAGGTGATTAGAGTTTAACTGAGTGTATCATTTCTATACACAAGCAATAGATCAGAAGCTGTTTTTGATCTCTAAAAATTATTTCTATTTGTCTCCACAGACAAAGTAAAGTGTTTTAACTTCAGTTCCAGTTTTTATTTCATGTTTAATGAGCGAAAGAACTGGAATGAGAGCAGACAGTACTGCAGAGAGAGAGGTGCAGACCTGGTGATCATAAACAGCATAGAGGAACAGGTTTGTTTGTGTGTGCGTGTGTGTGTATGTGTGTGTGTGTGTGCTTGTGTGTCTGTTTAATCTGAAAAGCCTTTTCAGATTCTTCAGATTCAGAGCCTTATATTTAATCGGAAATCCAGTGTATGATTTATGGTTAATATGATATTGAACTCTTAATCACAGGAGTTCATCATTGAACAGCTGGGTGACAATAATCAGACTTGGATTGGCCTAAGTGACAGAGAAAGAGAGGGAAAGTGGAAATGGGTGGACAGTACACTACTGACCAGCAGCACTATGTAAGAGATGATAATTAAGTCTGTATCTTTCTCTGTTTACTGTATCAAACTGTATCAGCTATTGTGAATTTCCAATGTTCCTGTGCAGTACAGCAGGTAGATGATATTATTGCCTAATGGTTCAATTAGATTTCTCCTAATGGGTAATATTATCTCCTGTTATATTCTTATTTGTCAGAGTTATGACATTGTTATAATTGTTATAAATCACAGACTTAAGATGTGACATTGAAGATGAGTGGACAGTGATTCTGATGCTCTGGTTTTCAGGTACTGGCATAAGGGGGAACCAAATGATGAAGGAAATAATGAAGACTGTGGTGAGATCTCGACATATCAAAATAAGAAGGCCTGGAATGACCGACCATGTTCTGATAGAACACATGGGATCTGTGAGAAAAAAAGTTTTCAGTGGTAAATTTCGAAACAACCAGCAAAATTATAAAATGCCTGTAAACATATGAAATTCATGTAAAGGAGTTGTACCCTTGTAATTATTATTGGTGTAGAGCTATTTATGATGTGACTCTCCGAGATAACCTGCTTACATGGAACGCAACATGTTACCTTACCCATTTCATATTATGTACATTGGCAGCATCAAAGATTTGCTTTTGCTGGTGCTATGGGGTGCTTGCCTTTCCACTGGTGCTCTGAAAACAACTGCATAATTTTTCACTGTAAACACAGCAGTGGTTCTGGAAGATGGTTTCCTCATGTTTGCCCTGTCACATGCTAAGGATTTTTACAGTTGCTCTCTCTTATTGCATATTATAATAATGTGATTTTACAAATTTCTTGAATGAAAAAATAACCTATTCAAAAAATAGAATATCTTTTCTCTTTTCGTGTATTTTTACACAAATAATTGACATACCTGAAATGATGGGCTAATGGGCAAATACAGGCAATGCAACTACTGTGGTTCCCCATGATAAAATGGGCATAAATGATGGGCATAAAACATATTATAACAGGATTTTTACATGTACAGTAATAATGTATCTGAATTGATTCCTTCACTATGAAATTTATTACATATGCTAACAGGGGGCACAGATTTTACTGGACACAGGAACACATGTCTCTGATTTACTTTCAATCACCTATGATCCTGCTACAGCCAAGCAGAAAGGGGATAGTCCCTACACCCAGGAAAATCCGTTACCCCTGCTTAAATCACAAAGGCGTGATTTAACTTACTAATTACTACAGCTACACATCTGAATTTCAGACATCCCTGATAATTCCACCGATAGTAGGGAGTAATTATGAGGTAATTTTGACCCCATTCAATGTTTAAAGTCTCAAAATAAATGATTAACCTAATGTTTTTGCTTCATATTAAGTGACTTTTCTTTATTTAAAGGAAATAACTGGTTAAACACAAAATTAACATTAACATGATGATATGATTTTAATGTCCTGTACACATGTTGTACAGTACGCATCAGTGTGCTTTGGGGTCAATTTGACTCCAGGCAGTTTTAGCTCTATAAAACAAATATGAAATATACTGTATATATTTTTATTCATTCATTTTGGTTGTTTTGGATGATATTTAATCACTATAACATGCAAATTAATAATCTTCAAAAAGCTTCCTGTTGTCTTTCAACTACCAGCCAACACTACCTTTCAAAAATGCAAAATTATTATGGTCTGACTAAAGCGTGACAAACTCACAGCAATATGAGATGTAATGGACAAGTGGGTGCAGTGATTACTCTTTCTTCAGGGTCCCCACCTGGTCCCAGGTCCCCACTTGACTCCGGATGATGTCTGGTTGCATTTTGTGGGCACTGTCCTTTCAGACAATACATGCCATACAAACCGTGCAAAGAAAGTATCAAAATATGGTGCACAGTCCAGCTATGCCTGGTATATGCAAGTGTACACTGGTAAATCCCCCGGGGGAAGCACGTGAAAACAATCAATGCATAAGGGTGGTCCTTGACATGGCTGATGGACTGAATGGTAATATTACATTTTATTACCTTTCATAATATTACCTTATATATATAATTTTTTTTTTTTTTTTTTTTTTTTTTTACGTTATACGCCCTGGGTAAAGAAAACGACAGTTCTCACAAGAAGAGTGGTCCAATATCCACCCAGTTCAAAAGGTGAATACAGACAAACTTGCTTGCTTGTTTTTAATGTACATGATGGGAGAATATAATCTTTTGATCTTTGAACTGTAATCAGGAATGAAGTGCCGTCACAGGTAAACTATTCAGTCGAAGATCATTTGATATCACCCTGTAAATTTCTTCACAACAAGAAGCAAGAGATAAATTGAGATAAAAAAAGAGATAAATGAAGATGATGTAATGCAGTGCCACATGAGCTGGGTCCCACTTTAGACTGGGTATACAGCATTAGTAAATATGCGTTACTAATGTACATACTGTACACTCAATGTGCATCATGGTTTTCTAATAATGAGGCCTCACTGAATTAACTTTTTTTAAAATTGTTTTTGGCCATTGACCCACAGCAAGTCTGGCACTGTATGAATTTTTTTTTTCTATGAACTTACAGTACATGATCATTCCTGTTATATAACAAAGAAATACATTTACTGAATACATTACTAAATACAGTAGTACAGTCGCGATTTAGGAAGCCCAAAAGGAGACAAGATCATTTGTCAAAAGTCATTGAGTCTGTCCATGCCTTTTCCGACGCTTCGCCGGATCTTTTGTGACTGTGCAGGTGATCAGCCCCAGGCATGGGGATGTGGGTAATGGAGTTCGAATTGAAACTAGTACTCTGGTGACGGTTCCCTCTGGTGGTGATCGGAGGGAATCAAAGGGGCTGAATTCGTGACAGCTCACCTCTGCGATGTGGTAAACAGACACGCTGAGTTGATAGAGCAGCTAAACGGTGAAGTTGCGGCTCTCAGCAGTAGCATCCAAGACGTCGCGGCCTTGCGCCACGAGGTGGTGGAGCTGCGGTGGGAGAACGCGGCGCTCCGCGAAGCTTCCTCTCTTCCGGCTGGTCGCAGTGTCTGCTGCACCACAACCCTCCCCCTCTTCTGATGTTTATTTAGTACTACCAGATAAATACTATAAAAACAGTATTTATCTGGTAGTACTAAATACTAAAAACAGATAAAAACTACTACCAGACCGCACTGGATTTTGTGCTTGAGTTTAATTCCGCCAGATACTGCACAGACCGGTTGCGCATTGCCCTTCTCGTCTCGTTGTTGTCCGGGCAGGCAGCAAAGTGGGCCATGACGGTTCTTCATTCAGCCTCAGACATAGCCCACTCCTATAATGAATTCACATGCCAGCTGAAGCTCACCTTTGAGCATCTTGCCGGTGAGGTGGAGACCGACACCAAGCTGTATCATCTGCGGCAGGGAGGGTCGTCTATGAGCCGCTACACGGCTGACTTCCGGACTCTCACTGTCCAGACCCCCTGGGGAGACTCCACCCTCTGGACGACCTACTATGAGGGACTGGCCTCTTGCATCAAAGACGAACTCGCTGGACGAGAGCTCCCTGCTACACTGAAGGGTTTAATCCAACTCGCCCTCCGGATAGACCAATGCCTGCTCTCTCGTTCGACGTCAGCTCCCCGGCCCCTGCTGCCAGCCACGCCGTCACTGTCCCACACCACGCCCCAATCCTCAACTTTCTTCTCCCACACCCCGGTTCCTGAAGCTCGCCCCTTTTTCACCACCACAGCCACCGGAACTGTTGGATCTCCACCTCCCACCGTGGTTGACACCGGAGCCAGGGAACCCATGCAATTAGGATGTGCCTCCTTAACCGCTGCAGAACGAGAACGTCGCTTCAGAGGGGGGCTCTGCTCATATTGTGGATCGGTCGGCGCACCACAGAGCCATCTGCCCTCTCCGCCCGGGAAACGCTCAGGCCCGGTGAGAGATGAAAGCAACTCACCAGGCTCCCTCCACCTCTCCGCCACCACAACCAACGTCTCCCATCTCACGGTTCAAGTACTCCTCCATTTTGGCCACAAACGGGTCAGAAGTACTGCGTTCATCGATTCCGGTGCCACAGGTAACTTCATTGACTCTTCTTACGCTAAAAAACTGGGAGTGAAAGTCAAGGCGTTATCCCAGCCCATTGGGATTACATCTGACAACGGTCAGCCCCTTTCCTCCAGTCCCATTACCACCCAGACCCAACTCGTCCAGCACCAAGAACAGATCCGGTTTCACCTCACCTCCATCTCATCTCCTCCCATCATCCTTGGACACCCTTTGCTACTCCAACACAACCCCCTCATCTCTTGGACACAGAATCGGATCCTGCAGTGGGGCCCGACCTGCACTGAACTCTGCCTGCGGGCTCCACCTGGGATGTGTTCTAGGGAGTCTGAGGCCCCCCGACGTCGACAACAACGCCATCCCCGCGGCTTTTCAGGATCTGGCTGAAGTGTTCTGTAAGAAGCGCACCACACACCTTCCTCCTCATCACCCCTACGATCTGGCGATAGACCTTCAGCCGCGTTCTGTTCCTCCCCGCGGCCATTTCTACTCATTATCCACCACTGAGACGCAGGCAAAGGAGGAGTATGTATCCAACGCTCTCTGCCAAGGCACCATCCGGCCCTCCTCATCACCTGCTGCCGCTGGGGTTTTCTTCGTGAAAAAAAAAAGGTGGCGACCTTCTCCCGTGTGTTTACTATCGGGGGCTCAACAACATCACCATTAAGAACCGACACCAGTTGCCTCTTACCAACTCAGCCCTGGACGCCTCTGGTGGCACCATTTTCATGAAGTTGGACCTCCAGAGTGCCTACAACTTTGTGCGCATCAGAGAGGGCGATGAGTGGAAGACGGCCTTCATCACCCCCACTGGACATTATGAAAGCCTGGTTATCCCATTTGGACTCTGCAATGCCCCCGTAGCCTTCCAACAGTTTATTAACGACGTCCTCAGAGACATGCTAGGCCAGTGGGCATTCATTTACCGGGACGACATCCTTATCTACTCACACACTATGGATGAACACATCCAACATGTCAGGGCGGTCCTCAAGAGATTGCTCACCTATCAGCTCTATTGTAAGTTGGAGAAATGGCCTTTTCACAAGCACTCCACCTTGCTGGAAGCTGGAAGTTGTGCATCATTGGCCCCTACCCAAGAACCTCAAGCAACTTCAACGGTTTCTCAGGTTTGCGAACTTCTATCATCGCTTTATCCGGGACTACAGTACGGTTGAATGGCGTCACTGGCTCCAGGGTGCCAGGGAGACGTTTATCGTCTGGACCAACCATCAAAATCTGATCACAATCTGCAATCTAAAACAGTTCAATCCGAGACAGGGGCGGTGGGCATTATTCTTTGAACACTCTAATTTCCATCTATTGTACCGCCGTGGGTCCAAAACTACCAAGGTTCAGGCCCTCTCCCGACAGCATGAGGAAGACGTCTCCCGGGCGGACCCCGCACCTGTCCTCCCACCATCCAAAATCATCACACCACTCTGTTGGGATTTGGAAACGAGGGTTCGCCAAGCACAGGCTGTGGAAACCGAACCGGCAGGTGTGCCCCCTGGGTGACTCCACATACCCAACACCATGAGACCAGAGGTCATTCAGTGGGGCCATTCCTCCCCCCTCTCTGGATACCCCGACACTCGTCGCTCCCTCCAGTTCATCCAGCATGCCTTCTGGTGGCCATCCATGGTGAGGGATGTCGGCGAGTTCATCCAGGCGTGCCCAGTGTGCACCAGGGCTACCAGCCGATGCCGGGGGAACTTCAACCACTTCCTGTTCCCCTCCAGCCCGGGATGCACATTGCCTTTGATTTCATCACAGGCCTGCCGGTCTCAGAGTGAAAGAACACCATCCTGACCATCGTCGATCGGTTCTCCAAAGCTGTGCACCTGGTGGCCCTCGCCGGACTCCTGTCAGCTAAGAACACAGCCGAGCTGATACTAGAACACGTAGTCCACCTGCATGGGTTACCAAAAGACATTGTCTCGGACAGGGGGCCCAGTTCACTGCCCGGTTCTGGAAGGCCTTCTGCCATCTGATTAACTCCACCTGTGGTCTGTCATCCCGATACCATTCCCAGACTAACGGTCAGATGGAACGGATCAACCAACAAGCATGTGTCGATGGCTGTGGGACCAAGCAAACGCAGTCATCGAACATGCTAACACCTGCTACGTCGCTCATCATCGCCATCGACACCCTTCGGGACGATTTCACAATGTAGGTGACAAAGTATGGCTGTCAACAAAAAATCTGCACCTCCATACAGAATCTCGAAAACTCTCACCCAGGTTCATCGGCCCTTACCGCATCACTCTCCAGATCAACCCTGTCACCTACCGGCTCCAGCTTCCTGCGGTGCTCCGGATCCACCCGGTCGATTCTATACCTCACAACTCAAACCCTTCACTACTTCCCCTATGGTTTACCGTCCACGCTACAAGGGCTAACTGGTAGTCTTCTGATCCGGCTCCGGTTGCCCATGACAGATTCTGTCTGTATGTCTCTATATCTGTATGTCTATACAGACAATTCTGTTACAGCATCACACAAAACTGTCTCAATAGAATTTAATGAAACTTTGGCAGCAAACCTAAGTTGAGTTATCTGCACACAGTTAGCTTGCGTTTCTGTAATTGTGGAAATCTGTATTGAGCCCTCAAATGCAACTACAGTCTGTGCTATTCACACGTGGCATGAACCAAATGTATAAATGAAGCAGCTGTAAATGATGCTTGGGCTTGAGATTTCTTTTTTCTTAATCGCTTGAGTGAAAAATAGTAATTTGTCTAATGCCAAGGTCTGATTATTTTTTTCTCAAAATCTTTTGCAAATACTCACGTTACAATGCCATGTTGCCATGTGACTTATAAGCTCAATTGTGTTTGACAGGAAGAGGAGTGTTGGAGGATGATGTGTAGATTAGTTATTGCTGTCAAGTGAATCCAGTGAGCTTCTCCAGTTGACGGGTTGTAGATGTATTTCATGATGCTGGTAAATCTAATCATATCTAGCTCGTAATATGAAAATCACAAACTTTACTTATGAAGTAGGCTTCCCTTGTAATTCAGACAGTGCAGGCTGTGGTAGAGATTTGCTTCATTAAATTACAATAAGATTTATTACTAATTGTAAAGCACGCAGTCACCACTGTGATTTGTACTCTCGTGTAGGGTGGTCTGCTTTGGCCACACGGAGGCTGTGTCATTGATACACATTTATATATAAGGCTATTCTTGGTGTGCTTCCATCTTATTTATGTTCAATTCTTATGAAAAAAAGCACTGTTCATTACTCTCTTCGATCTCAGGCTGTTGTCTTGTTTTCTGTTCCACATATTAGTACTGAGTTGGGTAAAAGGGCCTTTGTTTATTCTGCTCCCTTTACATGGAATTTACTGCAGAACAACTTAAAACTTAGTAAATTGATTCCTTTGAGTGTTTTTAAGTTAAAAATGAGATGTTTTGAGTTGGACTCCCTCATATGTCAATGTTTCTGACTGAGATTTCATTGTAAGTGCAAAATTTGGCGTTTAAACTGTTTCTAATAATTTATTTGCCTGTTTTTTTTTTTTTTTTTTGGATGTATGTAATGTGATGTAATTTGCTGCCTATCTTGGCCAGGTCTCCCTTGCAAAAGAGATTTTTAATCTCAATGGGCTTTTCCTGGTTAAATAAAGGATAAATAAATAAATGCCTAGAAAGAGTACATCAGATGCAGTATTTGCTTTGAGGATGCTGATGGAGAAGTACAGAAAAGATAATAAGGAGTTGCATTGTGTCTTTGTAGATTTAGAGAAAGCGTATAGGGTGCCGAGAGAGGAGCTGTGGTATTGTATGAGGAAATCTGAAGGGGTATGTTAGAGTGGTGCAGGACATGTATGAGAGCTGTAAGACAGTGATGAGATGTGCTGTAGATGTGACAGAAGACCTCAAAGTGGAGGTGGGTCTGAATGAAGGATCGGCTCTGAGCCCCTTCTTGTTTGCTATGGTGATGGACAGAATGACAAATGAGGTTAGACAGGAGTCTCCATGGACTATAATGTTTGCAAATGACATTGTGCTTTGTAATTAGAGCAGGAAACAGGTGGAGGAATGCTCTAGAGAGGTGGAGGTGTGCTCTGGAAAGCAGAGGAATGAAAGTTAGCTGTAGCAAGATAGAATACCTGTGTGTCAATGAGACAGACCAAAGTAGAACAGTGAGGCTATGGGGGTCAGAGGTAAAGAAGGTAGATAAAGTCAGAGAGGCCAAATCGAGGTGGACATGTTCAGAGGAGAGATTGTGAATATATCGGTAGAAGGATGCTGAGGATGCAGTGAGAGAGGACATGAAGTTAGTTGGTGTGAGAGAAAAGGATGCACATCCTTCAAAGAGAACAGCTGAAAGACAAAGGAGATGTGTCAATATTGAATCAAATCAAATTTAAAAATTTAACACGCAGAATAAAAATAAATAAATAAATAAATAAATAAATAAAAACTTTCAAAATAAGTGTTAAATTTAATAGTTAAATTCATTATTCCACTTAAAGATGGTCTATTGTACCCAGGAGTGAAAGTAGTTTAAAATTCTTACCAGTACTACAGTATGTAGCTGAAAGGTGAGGAAAATAAACCATGTAAGTGGTAGACAATCCTGTAATTCTTGTAAGTTTCTCTTTGTGTCTCCACATATTCCACTTTAGAATAGCTTCAGCTAACTACCTGTCCCGCGGTGAAATCCCAATTAGCCTTAAAGGGAAAGCTATTGTGCTGTAAGATATATAGATAACAATACCTTGTTCCACACATCAAGTGGTGTTCTTGTTCATGGGTTAGAGGGGGATTTGGGATTCAGCCTTGTGGTAGTCATGAACAAAGAGTTGAGGTTAACTAGTAGTAATGAAATATCATAACACAACACGGACGGTTCAGAGGCAATTAGAAATGACTTAGAAGCAATTACTGTAGCCTACTAATAAGACAAAGTGTTGTTTAAGCTGAAAATACTTCTGTAACTAGTTTTTAATGTAAGTTTTGTCAGGCAGCTGCTTACCACCACTGAATCTTTAGTGATACGCAGTAACAGATGGTTCTGGTTGATGGAATTAGACAAGACCAAAACATTTCCTTCCAAAGCAGGCTGGCAGGTTTAATGTCAGGTGACCTTACTGGACTGAACGTTTCATTATACAGAGCTGTGCTTCATTGTTTTTCTCTAAGACACAATATTATAGAATAAAAAAGATAAAAAGATACATTTTGATTGGCAGGGTATCATCTCATGTATTCTTTTATAAAAATGTTCACTCTAATGAGAAAACTTGAAAAAAAAAAAACTTCTAAATTGGAGAGAACAAAATTTATTAGGGTAGCATAAGTTGAACGTAGGAGAAATTCGCCAACAGGGACAGCAATAAGATGAAGTTTCACTGACCCCTTTTTTGTCTTGATCAGCACTGTCATTTCTGAAAGAATGTCTAGGTCTGGCTTTGTAATGCATTGAACTGGGAATGCACCATATGAAAAAATGAAAACTATCATAAATCTTGCTTGAAAATTACTTCCATCTCATGTACTATGCGAATTCCAGAAAAGTTGGAACGTTTTTTAAATTTGAATAAAATGAAGACTTTCAAATTGATGTCGTGTAAAACCTTTATATATGTTTTTGCATTCATAGTGCCTTCCAAAACATGCAAAATATACACTTATGCACCCCCACACTATTAGAGTTGCTGGCTTTTGAACTGAATGCTGATAACACGCTGGAAGGTCTCCCTCCTCTTTAGCCCGGACAACATGGCACCCATGATTTCCAACAAGAATGTCAAATTTGGTCTCGTCTAACTATAGAACACTTTTCCACTGTGAAAAAATCCTATTTAAATGAGCCTTGGCCCACAGGACACGATGGCACTTCTGAGCCATGTTCACATATGGCTTCCTTTTTGCATGATAGAGCTTTAGTTGGCATCTACAGATGGCTTGGTGGATTGTGTTTATCGACAGTGGTTTCTGGAAGTATTCCTGGGCCCAGTTTGTGGCAATGACACAATCATGCAGATGAATGACGCAGTGTCATCTGAGGGCCCGAAGAACATGGGCATCCAACAAAGGTCTTCGGCCCTTAAGCACAGAGATTTCCCCAGTTTCTCTAAATATTTTGATGATGTTATGCACTGTAGATGACAGTTTAAACATTTATGTTCTCTATGTTCTATTGTGAATCATTGCCTCATGTGATTTGAAAGTCTTTTAGTTTTCATTTTATTTATATTTACAGTAAAAAATGTCCCAACTTTTCCGGGATTCGGGTTGTACACTGTCAGTACACGTCCCCTGAATGTCTTTGTTGCATTGGCGTGATAGGGTGATAACTATGGCCTTTTTCTTATTGATAATAAATAATACAGATATAGCAGTTAAACTTTTGCTGTAAATGCATTGTCCTCTATTAATCTAGTCATGTAATGAATCTAATTCATGGTGATGTGAAAAGGTAAGTATTTAATCAAAAGTTGCATATCTCCTTTGAGAAAACTGTACAAGCATAGGAAAAAGACATCTTCCAAGCTTTCTTTATATAGTAGTTAAAGGTTTATTCGCTTCATTAAAGATTTACCTTTATATATATCTATATATATATAACACATTCTTTCTTCATATAAAGGTTTGACAGAATTCAGTAATTTTTAGCATTCAGTGCTTTTACTGTAATAGCTCATCTCCTCCTTTTCATAAAGCCATGTCATCTCTGAATCATTTAGCTCAGTGACTCTCTGAACATAATGCATGCCATAGGTCAACATAAGCCTAAATAACAAAAGGCTAAGTTCTCATCATCTCCTGATCTCCAGATTTCTATTTTTTCCTACAGATGAACAGGGGCCATAGGCTCATGAAAAGGCACCAATACATGAGGGGGACAAAAACGGAAAGACAAAAGATATTTTAGATATATTTCCTAATTGATTTCTTCCTGATATTATTACATAATTAATTCTCATAGCCATACCTCATGTTTTAGAAAGTCCATAAAGGCTCCCAAGGAGCACAATATGGCACAACTAAGAAAATTAGATAATTTGGTAGGCTGATAGTAAACTGTTTTAAGCACAAACTGTATGAGAACAGATGCTCACAGGACCATGTGAGGCATGTAAAAAGGATGGACAATAATTCCAAGGTGGTGCTGCCATGGAAACGAGAGAGCAGGCATACATGTGTGTGTGTGTGTGTGTGTGTGTGTGTGTGTGTGTGTGTGTGTGTGTGTGTGTGTGTGTGTGTGTGTGTG
>JAQMYI010000013.1:4161193-4173372 GCA_030014275.1 Clariallabes melas | reverse complement strand
AATGCTGTGGACTTTGTGTAACTCCTGTATAAATCCTACTTTGAGTTGAGCAGTGTGACACTTAATATCTTTGTCAGATTGTGTAGCATTGTGTATCATTTAGTGTCTTGATTTGCCAGATTTTGCTTTTTTTATTACACAATAAAAACTGTATATTATAGTTTGCACATTAAGGTTTATTGCATTTATGTATTTAGTTTTATGCATGGGCTCGATTTACAAATTAGTGGTAATAGTAAACTGTACTATATTTAAATATATTAACCTGTTGCTTTTAATGTTGTGGTGGACAGAGGCCAGCATGGACACTGACTGGTCTCAGGTGGTGTTTGTTGTGGCTCATCACTGTATGCTGTTAATTGAGGAGTTTGTTTCAGTATAACTATAATATAGTATTATTTGTTCAGTATAACTATAATATTTCTCATGTGTCCCTTGTTTCATGCATAAGCAAATGAGCCATAAGAATATTATAAAGAAATGAATATATTTAATCAAATTCAATATATTATGAAGTATATTGTTAAATATAAAATTACCTACATTAACCTATATATTTAAATAGATTTCTCAATATATGAAAAGCTTAAATTCCTCATGTATTTTTCAATATATTGTAATATATTAATACAATATATTATTTCGTATATTGTAAATATATTTAGATCAGAACACCAAATCATTCAATATATTGACAGTTAATACAGTGGAACCTTGGATTACGAGCATAATTCATTCCGGAAGCGGGCTCGTATTCCAAAACACTCAAATTGAATTTTCCCATAAGAAATAATGGAAACTCAAATTATTCGTTCCACAGCCCCAAAAAATGAATACATAAAAATAATTAACACAAAATATTGAGTAAAAATAATACAAATTAATCTGCACTTTACCTTTAAAAAAAAAGACAGATAAGTGTTTCTGTTTGTGCACGCAGGCGCTGTGTGTGTGTGTGTGTGTGTGTGTTAATCAAAAGTAAGCTCCCCTCTCCCCCTTCTCGTCTTACAGTTACCCTTTCTCCACCCGCACGCGACAAAAACACTTTTATTGGAAAAATAAACAAGAAATCTCTCTAATGACACTCGATTGAGTGACATACTAATGGAATCACTGCTATAAAGTAAAAATAAAACAAATTAACATGCACTTTACCTTTGAAAAGAATCGTGACAGAACAGTGTTTCTGTATAGAACAGAGAGTGTGTGTGTGTGTGTGTGTCTGTGAAGGTTAAAGTAGGAGGGGTGTGTGTGTGTGGCACGGTGTCTAATGATGCGCACGCACTCAGATACAAAGAGCAGGCTGAGCTATAAGGAGAGAGAGAAAATGGATTTTTAACATCTCTAATACGACTTGCTTTTGCTTTATTCATCACGCGTGCTGTACACACACAGAGAGATGTGGGCTTGGCTTGCTCGTCAACCTGACTGATGATGTGGTGATGTGGTGCAGATGGAGACTCCGGAACATTCTCCTGCAGTTTCTTTGTTAGAGTCTCCTCGGTCTTCTCAAAGGTTTCTGTGGTGGCATGCTTCTGAAAAGAACCAGTTAAAGTGTATACAGTTACCAAGATAACCATTCCACAAACAAACATATTATCAACTGATGTCCCTAAAGTTACATGTTCTTGTAAAACACTGTTAAACACTGAACACTCTATAATAAAACTACTGGTTTTCAAAAACTGATCATGCAGTAACATTAACTTACTCACTCACTCTCACTCACCATCTATACCGCTTTATCCTGTATTCAGGGTCGTGGGGAACTGGAGCCTATCCCATGAGACTTAGGGCACGAGGCGGGGTACACCCTGGACAGGGTACCAATCCTTCACAGGGCACACACACATACACGCTCATTCACACACTACGTGCAATTTGGGAACGCCAATTAGCCTGACCTACATGTCTTTGGACTGTGGGAGGGAACCCACCAAGCACGGGGAGAACATGCAAACTCCATGCACACAGAGACGGGAATCGAGCCTGGCCAGGAATTGAACCCGGGCCCTGGAGGTGTAAGCAATAGTGCTAATCACTACACCACCCTGCCACCCCATTAACTTACTATTTAAAAAAAAAAGGTAAAAAGTAACTTAATATGACAAACCACACTGGTTATCTGGTTAGGACCAGCCTAATAATAATACTGTAACCAGCTGACCGATTTTTGCCATTAAAAAAAAAAAAACTTTCAACCTCACTAGTGTCAGTTACCTAGACATGCTAAACCACATGCTATACCACAGGTAGCATTTGTTTTTGCAATTTAAGAATAAACATAAGCTGTGTAATTTTCAGCTAAAATATACCACGTTTTTTTTGCCACAGACTCTGTGGTTTTAACTTACATTCGGACTCCTTGTCAATAACTATGCAGTTAATTTTAAATTCGGTGCGAAAAAGTAAAACCCACCTTCACCAGCCACTTTGTCTTCTTATTCGTTTTCTTCTACTCTGTGGCAGGCAAAGTAGATTGTGCGCTAACAGCACCTAAAGGTCTGAATTTCTTTAACATTTCTTTAACACACTGGCCACTTAAACATTTGCAGGCTTAGAGCATGTGTGGGAGAAATTGTGGGAAATTATATCTTTATTAAAATCTATATGTACTGTAGGCTTAATTGGGTTGGCCATGAGAAAATGCTGAACATTTAGTCATAAATTTATAGTCAAAAATAGGTTTGGCCTTAATTGATAAGTGTGTACAGAAATCACTGAACACAAACATTACCTCATTGCTTCACTTCTTGATATTAAATACAAATATTCTGTATATTGTATTTTACTTCTTTATTGGTAATGACATTTATACAGAATGTAAAGTTTGCCATTTGACAGTTTAATTTTAATTAATTCATTAGGGTGCAATACACACTTGTAAAAGGTTAGCCATGTTGATCAACTAGAGACACATGGGTGTCCTGTATAATAAAATAACTGGTGGTTGGATTTTTTAAAATAAAGAAACTACATTTAAAAATAAATCATTTATCTATTACAAATAATCTAATGGAGTTTAGTCATTACCAACCTACATATCTTCATTGAACACATGGTTGATTAAAAGAGAAACACCCTTGGGTACTTTATTCTTGCAATTCTAAAGCAGAATATTTAAATGATTTGCACATTGCAGTGTTTCCCACAGGTGTGAAATATACCAGCGGTGGTAGTCATTAAACTACAGTGACACGTGATGAAAACCCTCTAAATCTGCCTAAATATCATTCAAGTCTCAAAGACGGCTCATTTCTGTCTAGGAGAAAAAGAAGAGATTAACATGAGATCTCATCTTGGAGTTTCCTTTGCTATGGGACCTAACCTTCTACAGCTCTTAGTTGTGTTTTAACTCTTTATAAGTGAACAGTGAGGCTGGTAACATAAATTAACAAATCTTTAATATGACCAAAATAATTTGTTGCTACTCCAAAAAAACTTTTCTCTACTTGTTTTGCTTGTCAGTAACACAAATTGGAAGACCTGCCGTAAAAGAGCTCCACCAGAGTGTATCTTATTATTCGTACATGCTGTATTGTCAGTTTTTGGAGCATTTTCATATGTAATATACAGTATCTCACTGCAAACCTTACACCTTCATCTTCAAAAATAAAAATCTAATAAATGTGAAGTAACCCGATAAGTTGATTAAAAGTACAATAAATATGAAAAAAGGTAAAAGTTTTTATTTTTCCTAAATAGAGAAGTGTCAAGTTTCAGGAAGCATGAAGAGACCAATCTCACATGTTCATGACGTCAACGCATACAAAAAAGACGTGGTAGAAACATGCAAACATAACCTTTCATGGCATTACACAGTGATGATGTCTATGCACATGGTGAATCTATAGATTCGTGAACAGGTTTTTAGCTTTTTAGCGTTTATGTTGGAAACGTGTTGCGAAGTTTTCAGAAAAATCTCTGATTTTGTATCCAAAAAGAATTACTTGCGAATTACTCAGCATTATGTTTATTGGTTATGATATTAATGGCAGTTAATTTGAGATATGCAAATGGGGTCACTGATGCTCCTTCTGGTCATAAAGGGTTATTTAATGTACACTTAAATCAAGTTAAAATACAGTAAAAGTCTGGAGTCTGGATTCTGAGGAAAATGTACTTCAGCAAAGGACCATTTAAGGGCAAATAGACAGAAAAATTATATTTTCAATTTTCTGATCACTTGTTTTCCTGATTTTGTCACAATTTTAAGACCTTGAACCTTAAAAAAAAGTTGTCAAGACTCAAAAGATTTATATCTCTAAGGTTTATTCAACAGCTTCACAACTGAACTGAACATGAGGAATTACAGCTCTGGAAAGAAAAAAAAAAAAAAGAGACCACTGCAGCATAATTAGTTTCTTATGTTTGTTTTTCTTACTGCTGACAATATTTCTCCTAAATTCAAAATATAACTACTGTTATTTAGAGTGTATATTTTAAATGATTTTTTATTTTTTTTGCAGAAAAGCAAACAGCTCAGCTTTGCTTGATGGTTTGTGGCCATCCATCTTCCTCTTGATGACATTTCAGAAGTGTTCTGGAGTAAAAAAAAAATTCATTTAAAAACCAAGTACAGCATTTAAACAATACAAAATAGCTTTGAATAAAAGTGTTTAACATTTAATTTCAAATAAAATTTAACACAAAACTACATTGTTACTAAGCATGTATCCATGTCATCCTCCATAATTATTATTTCTAAACAAACTTAGTAAATAATCACAGCACTGCCTGTAGGATTATAAGAAAACATTAATATTTTACTCCCTTAAATGCCTCTAAGGTGTTGAGTGTGTGTTGAGCAATTCTAAGAATGCGGCCGTACACAGTTTCTAACACTTCTGTTTTTGACACTAACTAGTACAAGTAGTGTAGAGACTGGTGTAAATAGGTGTAATGAGTGAGTTTCGAGACTAATTTGAAAAGATAAAAAAAGACAGTCAGAGGCTTTTTTCCGTTCGCGACTTTTGATCATGTAACGGCATGAAAATGTGTTTCTGTTAAGCTCGTTCACTCGGCACTGAATCGATTACGTCCAACATGATTGGTCATGTCTGATCAAGCTGAAAGCAAGCCAGTTCCAGTCCCGGACTGACTGACTGTTTCATGTCTATCACAGGGTTGGTTGTGGATGGGGAGGATGGTGGGCAAATTATATAAAAGGTGGCGGGAGGGTGGTGAAGCTGCCTCCCTTGCTGCATGTAGATCTACCCATGGTCCCTGACCTATAGTGTATGAGAATGTGTTTATGATAGAGATTATAAAGCATTTTATTAATTCACTATGAATAAGAGCATCTGGTAAATGCTGTAAAAATAAACAGTATAATATGTACACTATCACTCAAAAGTTTGGTGTCACTTTCTAACTCCATGGTCATTCCTGATTTTCATGTCTTTCTACACTCTAAAACAATGCTGAAGACGTCCAAAATGTGCAATAATCTCCTTTGAACAGTTGATATTGAGATGTATCTGTTACTTATGCTCTGTAAATCCTTCATAATGCCTCTAACCATGTTTTGGTCTTGCTTTCCTTCATCATGGTGCCTGATGGGTTTTGACAATACTGTTCTTGCAAGAACTATTACAGAAAGGTTGTCCTTCATGTCTTAAAATAACAACTTACTGTTGTTGTTGTTGTTACATAATCCCATATGTGTTATTTCATAGGTTTGAAATCCCCACTATTGTTGTAGAATGTAGAAAATAAATCACCAAACAAAAATAAGTTTTTGTTTTCTGTTCCCTCTCTGTGTTCCCTCTAACAGTGTGTAAATTCTCACAGATTTCCACCATCATCTCCATCACTGTAATAAAACACTGAATTACAGTACTTAACCTCTGCACTTTCTAACACTTTTGCCCAACCAAACTTAATCATTCTGTACCTGAGTGTTGAGCTTCTCGTTGTGCCTTAGAGTCAGTGCCATGACCTTCATCACTGTCTGCCGCATTGTAGGAACCTCTCTGCATTTTATGCTGCACAGGGGAACACCAAAACATCTGTTCCACAATATCTGACTTTCTTTTTTTTTCTTCTTACACTTAAATGATGTTACACAAAGATAACACAAATAAATACAAAAGACAATTTTTAAATGATGATTTAATTTATTAAGGGAAAAGATACACTAACAAACATACCTGGCCCTATGTGAAAAAGTAATTGCCCTATGTGACTTTTTTAAATTTAAATTTTTTTTTTACCCTGTATAGGTAACTATATATAAATGTGCTGCTGCCAGTAAATGAAGTTAGAAGAAGTTACACATCAGAGCTGCAGCATCATCGGTCACTTCTTGTGGTCAAAGTGTGAAAACATTTGAGTTGCAAAACTCACACATACATAAGCTGTGCATGTTAAAGTGCAGCAGTTACAAAATAATGTTAGAATTGTGTCATAGTAATGTACACATTGCACTAAGACATTATATTTTCTTTCATATGATGTCATTCTGCAAAGCTCTTACACTGTTTGTCTGATGCTGATTAAGGTCAGTGTCAACCACCGCTCTCTTCACACATCAGTGTGTGGAAAAAACAGCTCACAGAAACAACTACATAAACACGAACAATGCACACAAACTATTGCACACTCACACAGATATGTAATGAGAGCATGACCTTTATTTAATATAAAGTTTATGGGAGAGTCTTCAGGACAGATCTCTGTTGTGTGTTTAGAGTTTGTGTTTTGTTGTTTTTTAGGAGCAAGCTGTGTTTTTTCCTTTTTTTCTTTTCTTTATAATTAACTTTGAATAAGTGAGGCTGTAGAGGAATTACCAGTTTAAAATGTATATGTCCAAAAGTATGTGGACACCTGACAATCATTCCCAACTAATCCAGTAAAGGGAAATTGTAATGTTGTAAATGTAATGTTGAGATTCAAACCTGTTCCAGCATGATAATACCCCTGTGCACAGACTGAGGTCATGATTTGAGAGATTTTTTAAGATGTAGGTCGTGTGGACAGAATTATTAAAAAAAGATAAAAAACACACACTGTGTTTCCCAGCTTTAAGTAGCAGGAGGTCAGATGTAGCTCATTGCTCCTGAGTACTTTGAGCTGCCCTGTGCCTCAGTTTGGTGAATGCAGCTTTATTTATTTATAATTATACTTAATTTCTATGCACAAAAAGGCCATTAGTTGCTGGCTGCCAGTAAAGGAAGAGACCAAACTGCAGTAGCTTCCTGTGGTCGAAACAGTAAGGCAACAGAACACCACAGTGAAATATGAGACGTGCATTATTATAAAAATGCCTTGCAGCTTGAACTACTGTCTGAACTACAATACTATAGTATCCTGGATGTGATGAAAATGTTCAATAATTCAACAGTGTTGAAATAAACTGCATTAATTAATCATCATCTTGTTGAACAGAGACTCTACTGTTCGTGCACCATTTTTGAAGCAGCATGATGTGTTTTTAAATATTCCTGACAAAATGTAACTACAAATGCAGTGGTGGCCGGTCAATAAGAGGCGCAGGGGCCCTTAAAGTTAGGCAGAGAAGAATGCTACTTCAACATGTAATTAATTAACATAATAAATATTTATTTTAATAATGAAATAGTCACAATATTCCACTGTATTTCATAATATAATTTATTTACAATAAAAAAAAAATCTAAACTGTATTACGCTCATTTGTGTTCGTGTACGCGGGGAACCGGACAAACGAGTGTCTATGTAGGGAATTTTTGAAAAGCATGTGACTTGAGGCTGAGCTCTAATTGGATTTTTTCCAATCATCCTTGGGGCGCAGCACTGTGCGCCCGAACCCTCTCACTTTTGTTCTTACCGAATCAATACCGTAATTTAAATATTTTGGCTGATGTGATTGGACCATTCTCAACGAGTCTTAATGACAATAGTGATTGACGTAGAAGCCAGCTAAAAATGAGAGGAAATTCTGTAATTTCTTTGCTAAAATACCCCTTCGCAAGGCGATCGGATGAAGAAAGAAAAAAGTTAAAGAGCTTGGACCAGATCAACCTGATCTTTTAATTTAGTAGAAGTCAAATGATCACGGCCGAGCTTACACTGTGCTTTTCCAGTACTTCTTATGGCTATTTACAGGCTATTATTAAAAGTTTAATTGTAACGCTCAGATAAAATATGATTACCGGATGTTACACAAAACGAGAGATCTTTGTCTTCGTGTTGGTGTGCTTTAAAACCCAGTGAACAATAACAACAAGAACAAGACCAATTCAAACAAACCAAACATGTATTATACAAAAAACAAAACATAAAGGTGCACCAACCAAGGAAACCAACAAGGAAAACAATATTTACAAAATATATACAATGCAAAATGGAGTGTGTGAATGAGTAGAATGTCCAAAGTCCAGGTTATTGTATGAGTGTGTGAGAAAGTTGAATCGGTCTCACCGGAAATGATGGAATACAACCGGGAGGCCGATGTTGGAGCAAGAGTGTCCTGGCGAAGCAGTTCATTCGGCGTTAATCCGTATGACCAGAAAAACCTGCAGGAAACAGTCCTTATCAGTCTCTTTTCAAACTACGTGATAACAATATAAGCAGCACGCTGTATCTCCATAACTCTCCCTTCCTGAGTCCTTTCCCGGGCCGGCTTTTATATCCGGGTCATGTGACCACGTGCGTCACTGTCTTCCCGTGCCGACCGGCAACACAGTCCCGCGAGAGCTCGAGCAGGAACCAATACACCTAAAAATCACAGGTACAAGAAAACCTTTCTGGGCACAGTAAATAAGGTGCTGCAGCTTCCTTATCTTTGAGCCGGCTTACTTCCACCTATATGAACATTGCCCCTTATGTGGCAGTGCTACATAGACCCATCCATGTCTTTGATGTTGTGTTTCTGCTGTGTCTCGTGGGTTATGACAGAAAGTAGTTGCTGCTCGGTCAGGAGTGGGTGGTCCATCAACGCATCGTCCCAGGGGTCCGCTGATGTAGTCCCCGGGTTTCTGGAAGGGCGGAGCTAAAAGCATATCGGACCTCCGGTAGCCACTGGTCCTCGTTTTGTCGTTGTTGGGCGTCTGGCAGACTTTACAGGTCTTGATGAAATGCCATAATACGTCCTTTCGCACGGAGGGCCACCAGACATCTTCTAGCAGCCCCAACAGGGTTTTTAGTCTCCCCCTGTGTCTGCCTGCTGGAGGGGTATGGTAATGGTGCATGAACTGCTGGATAAATGATTGCGGGATTACCATCTGGAGCTTTTCCCCTTGCTTCACCATAGCTCTTCGATATAGCGCCCCCTGGTGTAGTACAAAGGAGCTCCTCTGGCTTGGTGTTTTCCCAGGGTACTCTCCCACAGCCAGTTGAGCTATTTGGCTGTCGCCCTGCTGGGCTTGTGCTATCTCCCCCAGGTCACAGGGCAGGTCAGAGGATAACATGGGAAGTAGTGGAGGATCCGGCTTTGGAGGCAGTGCATAGGAGAAATGATAGGCTGCTGAAAGGGGCTGCGGGCCTGAAGATCCAGCTAGGGATGAGGTCGACGACCATTCAGGGTCTTTCTTCACTTCCTCCTTGCTGTGTGGAGCCTTCAGCTTCAGCCAGTCATGCTTGTCTGCTATGCGGGCCATTTCCATGTTCGATCCACCCTTCACCTTCTGTTCCACTGCGCTCCCTGTGGGTCTGAGACCGTCAGCCCCGATGGGGTTCCTGTTGTTAAGCATGCCGCCCCTCCGCTCTGCTTCCGCATTGTCAGTTGTCTCTATGGAGTCTCCAAAGCGTGGAAACTGCGGATGGGTGGTTGTGGAGGACAGGAGGATGTAGCCATCAGCTCTGATGATGTATGCAGCTGCAACTGATGAGAGAACATCAGCGATGACCTGGCTTCCTGGGAGTGGTACCTTTTTCTGGGGTGCTAGGCGTGGGCTGTGCAGAAGGGGTGATGGTATAGGGGAGCAGGCCTGTGGTCAGTGAAGAGGAAGACAGATAGTGAGACGTAGCTTCTTCAGTTGCTTCTCCACCTATATGTACATTGCCCCTTATGTGGCAGTGCTACATAAATTTAATTTTGTTTGTGCCCCCCCAAAATATTTTGGCACCAGCCGCCACTGCACAAATGTTTATTACTTCTCTGAATACAATAATGTTAAATGAAGAAAATGTGAGTGGTGCTTGCCGTGGCATCATAGTCATAGCTATGATGTCACAGCTGATGTTGGTCTCAATGTTAAGTCTATGGGACTTTTTGGGGCGGTTAATTGCCCCCCGCCCACCCCTTAGAACAGTCATAGCACCCCATTCCTGAATAAGCCGCACAATTTGACACCTCATCCGTGGGTCTACGACAAACGGTGCGGGACTAGTTACGGCAAACTTTTGTACGGAAGAAGAATAATAATAAGAAAAATAAGCGAGATATTGCTTCGCTTCGCAAGCACCACTAATAACCACTGTCTGTTTTTTCTTCTTTTTAATGAACAGATGTAACATCTGACTATGCAGCAGCCATCAGTGAAATCATTTTAAAATCATCATCCACATACTAATAAAATGTCCAGTAAGTTTCTAAGTGTGAGTCTGGTAGTCACATGACTGTATAGGGGCCCCTTTAAGGCCTTAAGTTTTGCCACAGTGTGTCAGTTTCTCACTTGTGGTTTGTTGCAGGTATAGAATGAATGAAAGAGGAAACAAGCTTTCAGTACAGCAGCAACTAACGCAGTTAGTCACTAACGCAGTGAGACAGCTACTCTGAGTGTTGTTTTTATAAGTGATGTTTTGTTGCAGTAATAAACTCCTCCATGCTGTTGCTGACATAGTTACCAGTTCTGCTTATATTACATGACTTCTGGCTTTTTTTTTTCTTAAAAAAACATGGTTGCTTGACAGAAAAATCTAAATTTTGTGATTTTGTTTGTTAAATTTATGGTTTCTTTTTCCCCAAATTCACTGCTTGACATTGTCTACACAACCTCCGTAATCCCCTCTCACACACCCTATGTGGACCTACACAGACCTGCACCGTAGAGATTCCCTAGAGCTGTAATGGGTCTGCAGCTCCGCCCTCCCCTCTGTCCACAGGAGAAAAATCATCTTGTTCAAGCTCGATCTCCTTAAATTACTTAAGAATGCCCACAACAAAGTGCTCATAGTATGAAATAATATAAAAAAGACTGGGAATAAGGCCTTTTTTAAGTATATGTTTTTATAATGTAGGCTTGTAGTACATTTTCGCAGGCCATAAAAATAAGCATAATGCCCTCATATACTAATATTAGCTCACATGATTTTGATATATTATTTCCACTCCGGTTTGTAGCCGACTCCTGCTCTGTCCTTTTCCATCTCACATTCCGCTTGTTTGTGACAGATCAGTGAGCCTGCACACCTTCTCTAATTCAATGTTTTTTTCTTTAGTAATAATTTTTTTACATTCTAGAACAATGCAATGTAATCAACACATTGATTACTCATTGAAAAGTGCATGACCAAGACCCAACCATTTGTTTACAGAAGAATACACAAGATTACATGTGCATTCCACATAATGAAAAAGCTATTGTTTTTTTTAATGTTATGCGCTATAATGCCTCCCTGCCACGTATTGCCTCCCCTACATGACCTCTATCAAATATTATATTAGAGCATAAATTAATAGGTTTATGATTTATAAATTGCACCAAACTAATTTGATTATAAAATAAGCAATATAAAAAAGAATGTTTTATAGGGGAAAAAATATATAAACTATATATTTTTTCATATACATGTATATTTTTATATTGCTTATTTATAATAAAAAAAATCCCATGTAATTTTTCATCATAAACAATATTTATTTAGTGTAAACATTTTTGTATTACATGACAAACACCTGCAAAATAAATGTGCCGCAAAATAAACATTATATGAGAATTTGTATTACGTGTCTTAATTTTTTGTGTATTAATTAGTCACGTGCCTAGGGTTAAATATAATAGTAAAACTATATTTGATAATAATAATAAAATATATTTGATAATAATAGGGATGTAACGGTATTGTAAATACCGTCGTACCGCAATAACAAATTTTTTCAGTAATACCGTGGTCGCATGACTCGATAAAATGATAGGTCTTCTGAGAAAAGTTTGCTCAGGCGAATGGAGCGAACGAGAGGTAGCGGGAACTACAATTCCCATCAGCCCAGGCGCGGCCATCATCCTTTGTGGTCTGTTGTCACTACAGATCCA
>JAQMYI010000013.1:3647815-3658255 GCA_030014275.1 Clariallabes melas | reverse complement strand
TTGTCAAGTTGTGTAGGAAGTCAAGGAAGAAGTGCAGCATGTACCTCGTGTTCACACAGAGATGCAGTAATTTAGTGTTTTAGTGAGTCTTATAGGCGGCATGGTGGTGTGGTGGTTAGCACTGTCACCTTGCAACTTCAGGGTCTGGGTTTGATTCCTGGCCAGGCGCGATTCCAGGACTTTGCATGTTCTCCCTGTGCTTGGTGCCCCAGTGAAAAAAAAAAAACACTTAAATGTCTTACAAATATAATGAAATCTTCGATAATACATTGCAAATATACTAACAAAAAGTTTTACCATCAGTAAAAAGTATACTAACATTATGCTTTTACCAATTTTGGAATTAAACTTTGAACATACTTCAAAATAATTGTATTATAGTTTCCAAAAATATATTATAGGAGAATATAAGTGAATATATGTGAAAGGTTGGTCTAATTTCCAAAGCACACTTATTTAAACGTTTTTCAATTTATTTTTGGTATATATAATAAAATAATATGCTCAGAATAATCATTGTACAAATGTACAGAAACTTTACATTAGAATACACATTTTAATATACAGTAGTCTCAGTATATTTTCAGTTAAATTTGAATATACTTATGCATATGTACTTATTCATGCTTATATTTAGTGTATATAGTATATATTTAGTATATACAGTATTAGTACTCTCTCTTGCGCGCGCACTTTTAGACTTGTTTATGCATGCTGAATCTATCTTACGCTTGCTCTCTAACTCGTTTTTGCATGCTGAAAATCACTTTTGCGTGTTCAAGATGATTGTTGAGATAGTTGAGTGTTTAGACGCTCTCACTTCTGCGCACACACTATCATAAAGCTCCACTTGCACGAACTGCAGCAGCGTTAGAACTCTGCGACTATTCCAGCCAACCAGAGAATAGAATCGGCTCAACACCAGCCAATCAGAAACTGGAGGTGGGCAGATTCTGACTGTCTGTTTTCTGATTGGCTCCCCAGTCCTCCGCTTCTAGTTTGAATTCACGCCTGGAAGTTGCATCATTTTATGCATTAGTTCATATCGTTATTTTATTTTCATCGGCATAAGGTACGTTTTCATGGTTTTTGTTAGGTAGTTCAAAATTAAGTGCATAGTTTAAACTATAGAATATATTGTCCAATGTGTTGTTGCTAAATCTTATGTACTTTGCTTGTGGTATAACGGCTCCGTAGCTCTCGGCCTGTTTCAGTCTCTGTGTAACAGCTAGAATCAACAACCAAGTTTAAACTAATACTGTACCTGTATATTCTAATACTAACGTCTGTCTTGGTTTAGACAAACATTAGCATTACGTTTAGCACTTGGTTTGTGTGTTTGTAAGACAACCTGACGTTTTGTTGGACACAAACTATTGTACTGTTTTTTTGTAACCTTGTGCAAATGAAATCTGTTGACCTCATGAATAAAATCTGCCTCATAATAACTGATGTGTTTCAAAAACATGTTATAGTGTATAAAATGCATTTAGCGTTTGTAAATTATCCTAAAAACCTTTAGTGTACTGGTAACACATTTGCAATACAGTATTATAGAAGACTGTTTGTACTATATTATATAATAAAGTATATTTGGGTGAATCACAGTGTACTTTTTTAGTATTGGTAATTGGCCAGAAGTACAGTATAAGAGCATGCTACTGCTGCAATAAGAATACACTATATAGTATATACTCATAGTATATTAATCTTGTATTTGCAACTGTTATGTGGCGCCGTATGGAGACCCGCACCACGAGATGTTAGAATGTTTAAGAGCCCTAACGCAGGGGGTCAATAAAATAGGAGCATGTGAGAGTGCTTACGGGAACACGTTCATGTTTGGAGATGGTGTGGAACTATTACTTAGGTAATTAAAAGAAAATTAAAAGAAATCTGAAAACACAAATAAACAGAGCTCTGCCGTTTAAGCGAGAACAGACGGGGCTCTGGAAACTAAAACTATATCCTCTCAGGGCCTACGCCCACCGAGGATTTATTAGAGAGAGAGGGGTTGTGTTTTTTGTGTATACCTTATACTTAACCTGAGAGCACACACTACACGGATGCATGATGCTCTCTCTTTCTCTTTGCCTCGGTCTTTTTCTGCACGCTTTGTCCTTTCTTTTCTTTTCTTGGGATTGTCTTTGGCCCTGATACCTTACCATTGCTACCTAAGTGATCCCACGAAGGGCCGAGGTATAACATAGACCTACTGTATGGTGGTGTTGCTGTGGGCTTTTTGGGGTGAAGGCATAGATGCAGAGGTTACAAACTTACTTTTTATTAACACAAAACATGAACTTTAAACAAAACTTGAACAAAGGAATTTGGCTTTATGTTGGAGCATTTTTACAAACAGAACATTAATCAAAAAACTTACACATACAAGGGACTTAAACCGACAAGTATCAAAACAGACAGGGAAATAAATGTACTAGGAAACTAAACAGATTTTGATACAACACAGACAAGAAGACTAAACAAACTAAACAGACTTGGGACTAAACATAACAGGGACTAAGCCTACTACTGTAGCTATAACGCACACTAGCTGCCAAGGCTGAACAGACTAGTAGCCATAGGTTCAAGGGACAAACAGACTAGGTACACAGCAGACTAGGTATCAAACAGACTAAGAACTAAGCAGGTTAGTGGCTAGACAGGTTAGTAGCTAAACAGACCAAGATCTAAACAGACTAGACAGACTAAGAGCTATGCAGGTTAGTATCTAAACACGTTAGTAACAAAACAGACTAAGACTAAACAGACTACAGCGGTACTTACACAGGAGAGACAAAACAGACTAAGATACAAACTAACAAAGAGACAAACTAACAACACATACTAAATCAAAACAGATGTAAACAAAACTTAAACAGCTCCACAAAACATGCCAACTAAACTAGAACAAACTAAAACATAACAAAACAAATGTCCACTTTACATAACAAATGCTCGACCCAGTTTCCCAGAACAATCAGCTTTTTCATAAAGGAACTAATGATTCACCTCGGTTCAGGTGAGCGCTCTCATCACCTGACCGAGGTGCCTTCTGGGAAACTGAGTCCAAAAACACAAAACACACATATCAAGATTTCGGGTGCCCAACGCCCCTTAGGGATGATGCCTTACACCCATCCTGGGAATGAGGGACTTCCCTCAACAGAATTCAAACATACGAACATCCTGTGACCAACATGGATATCACCTACAGAAATTAAATATTGAATATTTATTGAAACAAAAACATAAAGTATTGTAATGTGTATATAACTTGTAAAATGAAGCGTCATTCTACCTTATTATTAAGGTAGAATTTAAAATAACTTCCTCTTCAATAACAATTTGCTAGACTATGATTAGCTGAAGAAATGCAGTTCACTATTCGGCCACTTGATGTCATTAAGATTCAAAGAGAGAAAGAACTGCTTACTTGCTAACGTGTAGTTCACTATTTGGCCACTAGATGCCATGTGAGATTCTACCAGAGAAAAGATTGAAAAAGACTGGATATGCCCAGGATAGATATCCAAAATGTATATGACTTGTACAGTATGTGTATTAATATATCATAATATAAAATAAAACAACTTGTATGTCTTTAAACTGATACTACACATGCACTATGTGCCCAAAATTATATGCACCCCTGACCTTGCCTAATGCTCTTGTGGCTGAATGAACATAATTCCACACAGCCGCACGCTAAAATCTAGTGTAAAGACCTGGAGTAATGTAGAGCTTATTATAACAGTACAGGGGGACTGCGTCTTGAGTAGGATGTTCAACACATACTGTGAGTGTGATTTTCACAATTTTTCTTAAAACTTTATTGTTATGTTTACATTTAAATTGTTGCTCCATCAGCATGTTTTCTTTTCTCATTTGTTTTCGAAGTTAATAAGAGAAAACAACACAACAATAAAAAACTCTTATACTGTAGTATAGTAAAAATTAAATAAATGTCCTCCCCCCCTTTTGCATGACCTTTCATGAGACTGCATGTCCATGGGTGACGTACATCCTGTGTGTGTTGTATGTTTCTGTTGTAAGCTATTTTATTCACCTACTGATGTGTGAAATATAGGGCAGTGGTTAATGCTGATCTTACAACAGTGACATTTCTGTCTTACGGCCTCACAGTAAAGATGCATAAAAGCCTCTGAATAAAGTGAATCTACAAATATCTCCAGATCTACTGCTGGAACATGTAAATTAATTCATAAGACAGAAATCAACAGTGCAGTGAATAAATTCATCTTAAAAGCAGGTGAAATGTCTAATAGTTTTTGTAATCATATTATCAGGAACACAAATATAACAAATTGGTGTAGTACAGTATATACATCATTATAACACAAAAATGTTATTTTGGTATGTGTTTAACTGCTGGACTTTGAACAAGAGAATGTCATGTATTAGTGAGAAGTGCAGCTCAAATGTCTTCACACTTTGACCATAAGAAGCCACTGATTCTCCTCCTCTGATGTGTAAGTTCCTTTACTGACACCAGCTCAGTTCATTTAGTGTGCAGTATGAAAGAGATGCAGCAGTTCACTTATTCTCACACACAGTAATTTAGTGTTTTAGTAAGTCTTCTAGGGATTAAAGATGTTTCAGCATTCTCCTGAGCGAATGGAAATGGTGGTGGATATCTATGAGAGTGTAGATGCTTTTAGAGGTCACGACCCTGACCCTGAATGCAGTGACAAAAAGAGAGACCCAGACACAGGTACTAAGTGCTTAGGTTTGCAAAGCAAAAGTGTTTCTACAGTACATGCAGTAATTCAGGCTTTTATAACAAAAAAAAAGTGAGTAGAGATTCTGTCAAAGGAGGAATGTTGGCAGTTCCCTCAAGAAAATTCCAGAATTTGGAACGTTCTGTGATGTCATCAACGCAGACATCACTTCCCCCTACTGAAAATAAAATATTAACTATTTACAGAAACAAGAACTAATACATTACAAAACATACAGTATACTATTGTAATGTTTATGACTTGTAGATAAATTATTTGATTAATTTTATGAGATGTAAAGAGAATTTATTATTGTGCGGTTTATTACAGATTACTAGTTTATATATTGATAAGGACTTACGGATTAAACTTATTTTTAACGCAGAATTTTAAACAATTTCTTCTTCTATGTGAAGAAAAAAAAAAGTTTCTATGTAGTTCACTATTCAGCCTGTAAATGTCATTTGAGATTCAACCAGAGAAAATATGGGTTTTAATTTAAACTGTTTCTCCATCAGCAGGTTCTTTTTTTTTATCTTTTTTTTTTTCCAAAAAGTTTACAGGAAAAAAAACAACATAATAATGATGAACTTATATTAAATAAATGTCCTGACCCCTTTTGCATACCCATGTGTGAGACTGTATCCCCCTGTGTGACGTATATCCTGTGTGTGTTCTATGTTGTTGACGTGAGCTATTTTTACACATACTGATGTGTGAAAGAAGGCAGTGGTTAATGCTGATCATAGACCAGTGGCACTTCTATCTTACAGCCTTACAGTAAAGCTCCATAAAATCATTCTGAAAAAAGTAAATCTACAAATAATTCCAGATTTACTGCAGGAACATTTCGACTAATTAATATGAAAAAAAAAATCAACAGTGCTGAAAATAAATTCATTTTAAAAGCAGCAGATGACATGTCTAATAGACAGTCAATATTATGTGACAATATTATACAGAACACAAATCAGTCTAATGTATATAGCATTATAATGCAATGTTATTTTGGTATGTATATAACTGCTAGACTTTAATAAGAGAATGTCATGTATGGGTGAGAAGTGAAGCTCAAGTGTCTTCACATTTTGACCACAAGAAGCCAGTTATATCCTTTTTCTGATGTATAACTTCCTTTACTGGCAGCAGAACATTTTAATTAGTGTATACTAAGAAGGAAGTGCAGCAGTTTGCTCATGCTCACACAGACAGACAGTACCTTAGTGTTTTAGTGAGTCTTTTATAGATTAGAGATGTTTCATCGATCTTCTGAGCGAATGGAAATGGTGGTGGATATCTATGAGAGTGCAGATGCTGTTAGAGGTCACAACACTTACCTTGAAGGTACTGACACAAAGAAAGACCCAGACACAGCACCACACACAGGTAAGTGTTTAGGTTTGATAAAACATGTTTCCACATGCAGAGATGCAGTAATTCAGGCATTTATAGATTAGTCTGTTTTAGTGTTTCTGAGTGAGTAGAGATTCTGTTAAAGGAGGAATGTCGGCATTTCCCTCAACACAATTCCAGCATTAGGAACACCCTGTGACATCACCAACACAGACCTCACTACCACCTACTGAAAATAAATAACTTTACAAAAACAAAAACTGATACTTTTCAAAATGTATACTATTGTAATGTACTATTGTCATATATATTTAACAAGATGTACAGAGAATGTATTAGGTTACTAGTTTATATAATGATAAGGAGTTACTGATTAAACTTTAAGGCAGGCAATTTTTAAGGCAGGATTAAACAACTTCCTGTTTACTAACACTTCTCTTTACATCCAGTAGTTTATGATTTATTTAAGGTGAAGACACTGTAGTTCACTATTTGACCACTAAATGTCATTTAAAACCCTTTCAGGCTCAAATTAAGTTTTATATTAGGAAAAATCTGATATTTGGGGAAAATTACTTTTGAGTAAAAAAAACTCAAAAAATATGTATCTGGGGTAATAAGGTAGTTAATTGCAAAACTGTTGCAAATCTGCAACACCTGCCTTGAGAGGGTTAAGTTTCAACCAGAGAAAAAATAGACTAGTTACACCAGGATAGATATCCAAACCTGCTATTACTTGTACAGTTTATGTATTAATATATAAATTATATAATTAAATATAAAATCAAAACAACATGCATGTCTTAAAAAGTATATTACACTTCATGCGCAAAAGTATATGCACGCCCGACCTTGCTTAATGTTCTTGTGGTTGAATAAACACAATTCCCCACAGACACACTCAAAAATCTGGTGTAAAGCCCTGCAGAAAAATGGAGTTTATTATAACAGCATAAAGAGACTGCTTCTGGAGTGGGATGTACAACACATGCTATTTGTGTGATTTTCACAATTTTCTTAAACCTTTATTATTTATGTTTAAATTTAGACTGTTGCTCAATCAGCAAGTTCTCTATTTTTCAAAAGGTTGATAGAAAAAAAACTACATAACAATAACTTTTGTAACTAATGGTTACAAAGTAAACATTAAGTAAATGTCCTGCCCCCTTTTGCATACCCATGTGTGAGACTGTATCCCCCTGTGTGATGTACATCCTGTGTGTGTTCTATGTTGCTGATGTGAGCTATTTTTACACATACTGATGTGTGAAAGAGGGCGGTGGTTAATGCTGATTATAGACCAGTGGCACTTCTATCTTACAGCCTCATAGTAAAGCTCCATAAAAGCCTCTGAATAAAGTAAATCTACAAATAATTCCAGATCTAATGCAGGAACACCTTGAGTATTTCATATTCAAAAGTGAAAGAGTGAAAGATAAATAAATTCATCTTAAAAGTCAAGACAAATCAGTCTAATGTATACATCATTATAACAGTTATTTTAGTATGTATATAACCGTAACTGCAAGACTGTTAGGGCAGTGGTGGCTCAGAGGGACTGAGTCACTGATCGTAAGATCAGCCGTTCGATCCCCAGCCCCACCAGGTTGCCACTGTCGGGCCCTTGAGCAAAGCCCTTAACCCTGTCTGCTCCAGGGGCGCTGTATCATGTCTGACCCTGCGCTCTGACCCCAGTTATGCTGGGATATGCGAAGAATGCGAGGAATTTCACTGTGCTGTAATGTATATGTGACAAATAAAGGTTTAACTTAACTTAGACGTTACCAAGAAAAGGTCCCGTATGAGTGAGAAGTGAAGCTCAAGTGTCTTTACACTTTGACAACAAGAAGCCAGTTATATCACTTTTCTGACGTGTAACTTCCTTTACTAAAAGCAGAACATTTAAATTAGTGTACAGTAAGATGGAAGTTCAGCAGTTCGCTTGTGCTCAGAGACACAGTACTTTAATTTTAGTCTTTTATAGATTAGCGATGTTTCAGCATTATTCTGAGCGTAGGGAAATGGTGGTAGATATCTATGAGAGTGCAGATGCTTTTAGAGGTCATGACCCCAACTCTAAAAGCAGTGACACAAAGAGAGACCCAGACACAGCACCACACACAGGCCAGTGTTTAGGTTTGCAAGGCCAAAGTGTTTCCACATGCCGAGATCTGATTTTCAGGTCAAGTTCACAACATGTGCTTTTGTTTGTTAAGGCTTGTGGAGCCTATTTTGATGTATTTAAACTGCATATGCAGAGTGAGAGACACAAAAGCTATGCTAAAGCTAATCAACTGAATTTGTATTGTGAACTGAATTTTTCTCACCAGTTTACACAGATAGGCCTACGCTGCCTTCTGCCAATTCCATATATGAACATTAACAGCCATCAGCGGCAATACCTGCAATATCTGATTTCTGTTCTAGCTGTGGTTTATGACCACCAAACACTTCATCTTGCCACTGAGAATCTGGTAAAACATGACCTGGATCAACAAAATCCTTTCTTTCCTTTATTACTATCAGTAATACCTGCTCATTCCCAACACATTCTGGTTCCACTGTCTAGGATGGCGTCATGGCCTGGGAAGGTTGGCTGAATAGGGATTAGATGAACATTATTTCCTACAGAAGTTGGAAAGTGAATGGAGGAGTAGTGACTGTTTTTAGGACAAGTTTTAACTGTAAGCCGCTGGTGTTGGATTTCTACTTCAGTTTTGACTTATGGGTTTTGACTTATTTGACTTTTGACAAACATATTTAAATTGAATCATTCTTATACTGTATTTAAGCATTCTACTGCATATCATACTGTCTATGGCCTCCTATGTAACAAATAAAATTTTTGTTTTGTAAAATTTTGTGTCAACCCCAAATCATAACACTGCTCCCACAGTCCTGTAGGGTAGGCACATGGCTTGATCACTCCAGAACAGGGTAAAGCTGGACTCATCAGAACACATGACCTTTTTCCAATGCTCCACAGTCCAGTCTTAATGCTTTCTAGCCAATTTAAGCCTTTATTTTGCGATTAGTCCCACTGATAGTGGTTTTCATAGCACTACATAGCTGTTTAATCCCAATGCCTTGAGATATCTTCTTATTGTGCATGTGGAAATGCTCGATCACACGATATGTCTTCTGACATAAACGTTTAGGAAATGAGAAGTTCCTCACTGTGTCGGGCAGGGTTAAACTTGTTGTGGCTATAACTACAGTAAGTATCCAGTGGAAGGCTCTTAACTATTTGCTTAGTGAAATCCAGGTGGTGCATAATTAGGATTTTATTTGAGACTTTTCTGACTTTTTGGCTGGAACTAAGCCTAAATATGACACGTTAATGATTGTTGTTGATTTTCTTATTCATGTCTGTTGTCCTAAAAAACCTTTAATTAGTGATGATGCAGCTTTGGCTGAGTTGTCAAGCAAAAATATAAAATAAAGTTTACCTCAAAGTACAGTAAACTGTACTTAAATAGCCAGTAAAATTATGACAGTTTTGTTTTGCTGCATCACTCATGGTCAGTTTAATGGCTGTAAAATTCAATTCAATTTTATTTTATTTTGTATAACGCAATTGACCGTTGCAAAGCATCTTTACACAATCAAAAGAATTATTTAAGTTTGAATGAAGTGTGAATTTGTATGAATCAAAATGATTAGATTGTCCCTGTTGAGCAAGCCGAGGATGACGGCGACAGAGGCAAGGAAAACCTCCCTGAGAAACTCCATCCTCATTTGGGTGATAACGGATTATTTGCAATCAACATAGGAGGCTGAAGTGTTTAAGTTAATATGGATTCTAGTTCATTATTGGAGGCTCAGGTAGACTGTAGGAAACTCAAGTCCTAAACTATCAAGTCCTCAGAGAACAGCTGTCAGCGTCAGCCGAGGCCAGGCCTGTCTTCTTGGAAAAGTGGAATCGTGACCAATAACTACATACATCCCAGGCAGACCACACGGGGCATCCATGTGACGAGATCTCCAACCAGAAGCGGGACACCAGGACGAGTCAGACAGGTCCAGGGGGCAGAGGGGGTCTGGATCACTGGCAGCTCTGGAATGACATGTATAGCTCGACAAAGAGACAGGTAGAGGGAAAGCGAGAGAGAGAGAGAGAGAGAAAGAGATAGGAGAAGAGCAGGACTTTCTTACCGTTTTCCGGAGTTCAAGTTTTGGAACACAGATCCTCCATTCATCTCGTCCGAGACGCCTTTGTCCTGGATCCCTGGAACCCTCAAACGCCGGCGACTGAGACGGCGCACTAGCAGACCACCGCTCCCCAGCTTATTACTAGCTAATGTGCAGTCTCTGGAGAACAAGCTTTGCGAACTTCGGGCACGAA
>JAQMYI010000013.1:3635835-3647715 GCA_030014275.1 Clariallabes melas | reverse complement strand
CTGGGATAGGCTCCAGGTCCCCCGCGACCCTGAATAGAGGATAAAGCGGTATAGAAAATGAAATGAAAAAAAAAAAATGAAGGGAGACTGCTTCTTGAGTAGGATGTTCAACACATACTGTGAGAGTGATTTTCTTAAAACTTTATTGTTACGTTTAAATTTAAATTGTTGCTCCATCAGCAAGTTTTCTTTTCTCATTTTTTCGAAGTTAATAAGCGAAAACAACACAACAATAAAAAACTCTTATAGTTACAAAGTAAATATAAAATAAATGTCCCGCCCCCTTTTGCATGACCTTTCATGAGACTGCATGTCCATGTGTGACGTACATCCTGTGTGTGTTGTATGTTGCTGTTGTAAGCTATTTTTTTCACCTACTGATGTGTGAAAGAGGGCAGTGGTTAATGCTGATCTTACACCAGTGGCACTTCTGTCTTACAGCCTCACAGTAAAGCTGCATAAAAGCCTCTGAATAAAGTGAATCTACAAATAACTCCAGATCTACTGCTGGAACATGTAAATTAATTCATAAGACAGAAATCAACAGTGTTGTGAATAAATTCATCTTAAAAACAGCAGGTGAAATGTCTAATAGTTTTTGCAATGATATTATCAGGAACACAAATATAACAAATTGGTGCAGTACAGTATATACATCATTATAACACAACAATGTTATTTTGGTATGTGTTTAACTTCTGGACTTCTGAACAAGAGAATGTCATGTATTAGTGAGAAGTGCAGCTCAAATGTCTTCACACTGAAGCCACTGATTCTCCTCCTCTGATGTGTAAGTTCCTTTACTGACAGCAGCACAGTTCATTTAGTGTGCAGTATGAAAGACATGCAGCAGTTCACTCATGCTCACACACAGTAATTTAGTGTTTTAGTGAGTCTTCCATAGATTAAAGATGTTTCAGAATTCTTCCGAGAGAATGGACATGGTGGTGGATATCTATGAGAGTGTAGATGCTTTTAGAGGTCATGACCCTGACCCTGAAGGCAGTGACAAAAAGAGAGACCCAGACACAGGTACTAAGTGCTTAGCTTTGCAAAGCAAAAGTGTTTCTACAGTACATGCAGTAATTCAGGCTTTTATAAAAAATAAAAAAAAAGTGAGTAGAGATTCTGTCAAAGGAGGAATGTTGGCAATTCCCTCAACAAAATTCCAGAATTTGGAAAACCCTGTAAGGTCATCAACGCAGACATCACTTCCCCCTACTGAAATTAAATATTAACTATTTACAGATACAAGATCTAATACATTACAAAACATACAGTATTGTAAGGTTTATGACTCGTAGATAAATTATTTGTTTAATTTTACAAGATGTACAGATAATTTATTATTGTGTGTTTTTTTACAGATTACTAGTTTATATAAGGATAAGGACTTACTGATTACACTTATTTTTAACGCAGAATTTTAAACAATTTCTTCTTCACTTACACTTTTCTCTACATAGTTTATGATTTAGTTGATTTAAAGTTTCTATGCAGTTCACTATTCAGCCTGTAAATGTCATGTGAGATTCAACCAGAGAAAATATGGGTTTTAATTTAAACTGTTTCTCCATCAGCAGATTCTCTTTTTTTAATTTATCTTTTTTTTCAAAAGGTTTAACAGGGGAAAAAAAGCAACATAATAATGATGAACTTAGATTAAGTAAATGTCCTTCCCCTTTTGCAAGCCCATGTGTGAGAATGTATTCCCCTGTGTGATGTACATCCTGTGTGTGTTCTATGTTGCTGATGTCAGCTATTTTTACACATACTGATGTGTGAAAGAGGGCAGCGGTTAATGCTTATTACTGTATAGATCAGTGGCACTTCTATCTTACAGCCTCACAGTAAAACTGCATTAAATCATTCTAAAAAAAAGTAAATCTACAAATAATTCCAGATTAACTGCAGGAACACATCAACTAATTAATATGACAAAAAAAATCAAGAGTGCAGTAAATAGATTCATTTTAAAAGCAGAAGATGAAATGTCTAATAGATTTCTAGTGACAATATTATACAGAACACAAATCAGTCTAATGTATATATCATTATAAGACAATGTTATTTTGGTATATAACTGCTAGACTTTAATAAGAGAATGTCATGTATGAGTGAGAAGTGAAGCTCAAGTGTCTTCACATTTTAACCACAAGAAACCATCCTTTTGCTGATGTGTAACTTCCTTTACTGGCAGCAGAACATTTTAATTAGTGTATACTAAGAAGTGCAGCAGTTTGCTTGTGCTCACACAGACACACAGTACCTTAGTGTTTTAGTGAGTCTTCTATAGATTAGAGATGTTTCATCGATCTTCTGAGCGAATGGAAATGGTGGTGGATATCTATGAGAGTGCAGACGCTGTTAGAGGTCACAACCCTGACCTTCACAGTACTGACACAAAGAAAGACCCAGACACAGCACCACACACAGGTAAGTGTTTAGGTTTGCATGATAAAAAGTGTTTCCACATGCAGACATGCAGTAATTCAGGCATTTATAGATTAGTCTGTTTTAGTGTGTTTCTAAGTGAGTAGAGATTCTGTTAAAGGAGGAATGTCAGCATTTCCCTCAACACAATTCCAGCATTAGGAAAACCCTGTGACATCACTACTGTAACACAGACCTCACTACCTCCTACTGAAAATAAATAATAACTTTACAAAAACAAAAACTGATACTTTTCAAAATGTACACTATTGATTTATTTATAACTCATAAATAAATCATTTGATTAATTTAACAAGATGTACAGGGAATGTATTAGGTTACTAGTTTATATAATGATAAGGAGTTACTGATTAAACTTTAAGGCAGGCAATTTTTGAGGCAAGATTAAACATATTCCTGTTCACTAACACTTCTCTTTACATACTGTAGTTTATTGTTTAGTCAAATTGAAGACTCTATGGAGTTCACTATTCGACCACTAAATGTCATTTGACTTTAAACCAGAGAAAAAATAGACTTGTTACACCAGGGTAGATATCCAAAACTGCTATTACTTGTACAGTATACAGTATGTATTAATATATAAATTATATAATTAAATATAAAATCAAAACAACATACATGTCTTAAAAATTATATTACACTTCATGCCCAAAAGTACAGTATATGCACGACCTGACCTTGCTTAATGTTCTTGTGGTGGAATAAGCCAAATTCCCCACAGACACACTCTAAAGTCTAGTGTAAAGCCCTGCAGAAAAATGGAGTTTATTATAACAGCATAAAGAGACTGTTTCTGGAGTGGGATATACAACACATGCTATGAGTGTGATTTTCACAATTTTCTTAAACCGTTATATTATTTATATGTTGTCAGGTCAATCTGTCTTGTCTCCGCTAGCCAGTTAACTAGGCCTCTTAGTTAGCTAGTTTAGTTTTTCTGTTAATTTATTTTGTAAATTTATGTTGCATGTAGCACCTTGGTCCTGGAGGAACGTTGTTTCGTTTCACTGTGTACTAACTGTATATGGTTGAAGTGACAATAAAGTCGACTTGAACTTGAACTAGTTCTAAAATAAAGAAAACAATTGCACTTACAGCAGACCTCATTCAGATTATCTAGAGCAACACCACATGCTCCGGGAGACCTAAAGAGGACCTGTAAGAGGACCAGGGAGCTCATCCGGGAGGACCTGAGGCAGAATGATAAGCTCCATTGCCACTGCAACCAACTTGTTCTGAGGCTCCCGTTAATGAACTTTTTCGGGGATCGGCTTTAACTGGACTGTTGGCTCTAGCCGGCGTGTTGGCTGAAGGAAACTGGCCGCAGCTCTTCAGCAACATAGGAGCCAAAGAACCTCCTGTATCCAGCCCACCTCTGTCCCTGACTCAATTCCAGAAAGTCTTCGTCCCGCACTCTGTCGAGCTGAGAATGTTTCTCTATCTCCCTCTGAAGAACGATACCCTTTCCGTCTCCTCCTGCATAGGACATCCTTCCAAACTACCCCCCCCCACCACCACCACCCACCCCAGATAATATCATTCTGCCTCCCTGTCCTCCCAAGAACCAAGAATCACCCTGCCTCGGCGCTCCACCGGGGGCATCGCCAATGCAAATGATTTTGTGATAATAAACATTTTTACGGCATTTGTCTTCATACATGATCGAAGCACTTGACTGTAACAGAGAGAGAAATTGGATTTTTCCCTTTTCAAAGCCTGTCTGATTGGATTTTAGCTTGTGGATTGAAAAAGCCCTGAAATGAAGAGCACAATCCATAATCCATAATCACGTTTATTTACAAAACTCACATTCCGTTAAGTGCTCAAAAATGGATTAACCCAGTCCACGTTTTCATTCGATCACTGTACAATTATAAAATGCATTTTAATACACACCTCTAGTCGTCTCGGTTAGAAACTATATAAATAATGTTTATGGTGAAATGCACACACACACAAAAAAAAGCTCCGTTGCATGCTTGAGGGTGCTGATGGCATGCGGAGGCGGGAGTGTAAATAAGACACGGAGGAAATGTGACAGGGACTAAAATCCCATTTTCTATTCATACTTATAAGGTCCAGTACATTCATATTTCACTATGAACCCCTCAGCATTACCAGAGAGAGCTTTCGAATGCATAGATCTTGCTAACGTCTTGCTAGTGAAGATAAATTCTCTCTGTGGACAATGCTAACGATAATGCTATCCCCAACGAGCTTTTAATGTCTTTTTTTTTTTTTTTAAGAATGAACTTTTCCTTATAGTTTGAGTTAACGTTTAAGGCTTCTGGTCAACATGTCTATTTTTAGCCTGTTGTCAGTGTTGAGAATAAGGAATAACTATGAATTTTATGAAAAAAAAAACCCTATCAAGCAGATATTGCAAGCCTTTTTAAACTAATTAATAAGAGTGATATTAATTAGGCGAGAGACTTCAAAGATGTGTGATGTAGGATATGTTAGTTTACACCTCTTTATTGTAAAGATGACTACAGAGACTATAGTTGCTATAGAGACAACACGACATAACCCAGACTATTAATAAGGAACAGAAAATAATCTGAATCTTGGACAATGAAAAGAGGCCCAGACTTGCAGACCTGCTTTACAGGTCGTATTGTGGTACACAAATATTTACTCTTACGCCCATAAATATTAGCACCTTTCAAGTATATGGGCAACTGTTCACATAAGGATTAAAACAATCCAGGACATACAGTAGTAAATCCTCACTCACTCATTGTCTAAACTGCTTTATCCTGTATTTAGGGTCGCAGGGGGCCTGGAGCCTGTCCCAGAAGACTTAGGGCAAGAAGCCGGGTGCCAATCCATTGCAGGGCACACACACACACATACACACACTCATTCACACACTATGGAAATTATGGGAACGCCAATTAGCCTTTGGACTATGGGAGGAAACTGGAGTACCCAGAGGAAACCCACCAAGCACAGGGAGAACAGGAATCGAACCCAGACCCTGGAGGTGCAAGGTGACAGTGCTAACCACTACATCACCATGCCGCCTCATAGTAAATCCAAAAATTGTAATCACAGTTCAATGACATGTCATAAATCATAAAAAAGAATGATCCATACTCAAATTATAGAAATATCGCTCAGAACACAAAGGAAGGAAAAACAACATAAGCCTGAATGCAGAACACTTGACCACACACAAAAACTGAACTCGTACAAGAGGATATCAAAATGTTTTGAGATTCCCATGCCACAGATCTGGTCGTTTTCATCGTACATCTCCCCTCAGGCAGCTTAAAACCTGGAAGTAGAATTCGCTATTAATGATCTGGCCCCTGTGGACGAATTCTCGATGCACAATGCCGTAAATGTTGATGATGTAAAAGATGATGAGCATGCCCTCAGTCAAGCTTCGGACCTGCCTCACATTTTTCGGTCATGGAGATAATGGGCTCTTCCACTGTGAATACCGCTGCGTCATCTCAGGGTCATACCCATATACCCAAGTTTCGTCACTGATAATAATCCCGACATGATGGACAGGCCATCCATGAGTCTGCTCCTGAGTCAGCATCCTGGGGATGAACTGGGGCAGCAACATGGTACATGTTTAAATGACACCAACAATGGCAGCAGTGTTGTGGATTGTTCTCCAATGATAATTATGCACAAGTTACTGAATGGATGTCAACATTTTCGGGGGTTGAGCTCGTTGAAGGTTTTCCTGATCTCTCCCATCTTCCAGTGATGTTCTTCCGCTCTTGAAGCGCATGTGTCACTCAAAACACTTCAAATGTCAAACGTCTTTGTGGCAGATTTGCCCAGTTTCATGTAGCTGTTGTCTTTTGGCACACTGACTTATGAAGGTCGGTGCGTCCTGTGACTATGCATGCAGCCTTATGCTGCAATCTGTTGGCATGTTATAAAACCTTGAAACTTTCTGATATCACCTCGTAACACAACAAGGACAGATAAGCTACCTAAAACCAAAATATAAAACCTTACTTCAATACAGTGGGGAATAATCTCAGACATATCCCATGCTAAGCTAACCACCTAGCTAGCTAAGTAAATTTATTTTATTTGGTGAGAAACAGAATTCTTCTTGTTATGGTAGATTTTAGTTGATTGATGATTTTTTTAATTCTTACTCATAACAAATTAACAGTGGTTTACTAAAAGTTTTGCATCCAGCTAATTATGTTGTGACATAACCGAGGGTACAATACTCCAGCAAGAGCGAACAGTAATAATCAATGCAATAATTGCAAAGGGTTTGTGACAAATGTCTTCTTATTGCACTCGGAGTCAGTCTGAGTTTCACTTATACAGTACAGTGCATGGCCACATTTTCTCAGTATGGCCGCTGGCCTTTTTGTAATAGTGAAGTACAGCATAGATAATAACATAGCAAGAGCAGGGTAGCGGAAACGATCTCATTTGCATACTCAAGTTTATTTATAGACTCTTGAATTCTTTATGAGGGTAAAGGTATAGAGATGTCTCAGGTCATTTTAATAGTTCATTTGGCAAAAAAAGGTTAACCAGTAAATTGATATTTATTGGAAATATTACTTTAAATGTTCTGGATTCCAACACGTTGTCCCCAATTGTCCATGGTAATTTCGATGTCATGTCTCACCTCAGGACATTCCATTGTCCAGGACATTGCAATCACGTGATTATTATGATGCATGATACAGTGGAACCTCAGTTCGCAAACTTAATTCGTTCCTATCCTCTGGTCGCAATCCAATTTGGTAGTAGACTAGGTAGGAATACGTGTAAATAGAATTAATCTATTGTCCGTCATTATGAACTTTAGATTTTAAATATAAAATTAAGTATGAAATAAGGCTTAATTATACAAAAATAATGCAGCACTAAATATAAATATAAATTGTACAGGAGAGAGCAAACACTTCATTTTATATGGACTGTTCATGCACCTTACTTAGGGAGCCTCACTGATATGAAGGAATGGAGGAGAGGAAGATGGCTGTGTGGGAGGTTAGTGTTTGGAAGGAGGGTCGCTTTCTATAATAACACTGGGTAATTCTCCTTCAGTGGTTTTCTCTCTTCTTTTGTTCCTTGGCTTCTGGTTCGTAAGTGGCAGCCGTTTTCACTGAAAATCTATCCAGAGACGTTTGTTTCTTCAAAAGAGACACCACGTTATCGTTCATAAGGCATAGTTCTCAGTTTTGTTCGGATGATGCTTCCAGGCAAAGGCTTGGACGTCACTCCACTTTGCACAAAATTATTTTATCATGTGCGTGATCCGTGACTGCAGACTGAGCAAAACCTCAGTGCTGGGTCATGTTCGGAGGAGGAGGAGTTCGTGAACAAAGACAAATTTCTGGCAATTTTTTTGGTCGTGAACCGATTTGTAAACCCAGCAACAGTGGCAAACTACAAAAATCCTGTATTTGAGTAGAAGTAGAGATTCCCTAGGGCGAATATTACTCAAGTAAAAGTCCTCCATTTACTCCAAGTACAGTACAAGTAGAGAAGTACTCACCTTCACCTCCTACAGTGCTTGCATTAGTGCACAGTAGCCTTTTTTATAGTAAAAAATCTCTCTCTCTCTCTCTCTACTTCTCAATTGTGGATGTGCTGATTCCGTCGCTGTTTGCAACCAGCTCCACTTCTGATCTCAAGCACCTGTTATGTTATTAGGCGTTTCAAAGCAAAGGCAAGTCATGCAATTAGACATAATAGTCAGCAGGTGGTGAAATTTCCACTTCAAGTACTACACACCACTGTGGATAGATAATGCAACACCATGCGGAAATGTAGTTAAGTAAAAGTACGGGTATTTGCTGTACTTTTGAGTGGAGTAAAAGTAAAAAGAATCCTCTAATAAAGCTACTCAAGCGAAGTATAGATACATGAAATATGTACTTAAGTACAGGAACAAAATATACAGTATGCACATACTGTATATGGATGTGATGATTTGGAGATGGCGGCACGGTGGTGCAGTGGTTAGCACTGTTGCCTTGCATCTTCAGGGACCGGGTTCGAATCCCGGCCAGACTCGATTCCAGTCTCTGTGAGCACGGAGTTTGCACGTTCTCCCTGTGCTTTGTGGGTTTCCTCCGGATACTCCGGTTTCCTTCCAAAGACCTGCAGATTAGGCTTATCGGTGTTTCCCATACTGTCCGTAGTGTTTGAGTATGAGTATGTGTATGTGTGTGCCCTGCGATGGATTGGCACCCTGGTGTACCCTGCATTGTACCCTAAGTCTCCTGGGATAGGCTCGAGCCCCCCCCCCCCGCAACCCTGAATACAGGATTAAAGTGTTATAGATGATGAGTGAGTGAGTGATTTGGACATAAGAAATGAAAGACGTGCCTGTTAGGCAGGAGATATACAGTACAGTAAGTAAGTACCTTCTCCTTACATGCACTGGACAAGATTGGGCATGACATGTTACTTATTCCTGCCCTTCTCCTCATTCTGTGCTGTGATTGGCTGGTTGACGGTTTCTTTTGTGTTACTATTAACCCTGGTGTAAATGTTAGTGCTGTTGCTTGTAGCTGTTTTTTTTTTCCATCTATCACTAACCTAGACACACATGTGCACAAATATTAGAAATACAGCACAAAAATGCACGTAAAAACTCATTAAAGGCTGCGTATACAGGAGGTTCAGATAGGCTACTGGTTCTGTAATCCTATAGTAAATTTTACAGTGATTATTTTCGAATGAAATCGCAGACAGGTAGCGGTATCGTGGCATACTGTAGCGATCGCCTTCTAAAAGAGTGCACTTCAGCAGAACTAGGAATAATCCTCTCAGATATCGCCACTCTTATTAGGTAAGTGCCTCTTTCACCTCAAGAACTTGAGATGTGTGTATTAGGAGGGTGAGAATACGGGTTATAAGTAACACAGCGAACCAATTTCGAGTGGCCTGTAGTTCAGGGAGCGTGTGTGTGAGAGAGAGAAAGAGAGCAAGAGAGTGTCAAAACAGGCAGCATGATGGCTTAGTCACTTCACACCTCAAGGGCTGGGGGTTTGATTCTTGCCTCAGGTCTGTGTGAGAGCTTTTTATGTTCTGCTTTGTGGGTTTTTTTTTGTTTTTTCCAAAGCTACTCTGATTTCTTCACACAGGCCAAAAACATGCATTGTAGGCTGACTGCCATTTCTAAATTGTCTGTAATGTATGAGTAGACGTGTGTGCAGCGGGAGTCGCGGTCTTCGGCAGTGTATTGGCATAAGTCATAGGTCATTACAGATAACCAAAATGTAACAGCAATGGCGAAGGAATCAAACAAAGTAGGATAGCGATTAAGTGTTCGCATGATTAATCCTTGTAAGTGCTTCATTTTTATCAGGGACAAGGAAGATGTGTAGTCTACTCCTTGGGAATATCAGTGTTGAGTTGGGATGCCAATTATCCTTATGTATTCAGGGTCACGGGGGCCTGGAGCCAATCCCAGGAGCCTTAGGGCACCATCGCATGTACACTATGTGGATAGTCACTGTCAGTAACAATAAGACAATATTACATACCTGTATTAATATTATAATAATACTATATTAAATCACATATTAGATTCCTGTATTAAGTTGTGCAATATTTACCAGTCCTCTTGGGTCATATTTAGTGTGCAGTAAGGTATTAAAGAAGTTTAGTCTGCAATACCGTTTTAGGACTCTTTTTATTTTTATTTTATTGTATTTTATTTGGGCAGCACAATGGTGTTGTGGTTAGTACTGTCGCCTTGCACCTCCAGGGTCCGGGTTAGATTCCTGTCTCTGTGTGCATGGAGTTTCATGTTCTCTCCGTGCTTGGTGGGTTTCCTCCGGGTACTCCGGTTTCCTCCCACAGTCCAAAGATATACTCTTTCCTTTCTACTGGATAACAACCGTAAGCAACTGAAACCAAGAATAAGCAATTCCCCTCTTGGATTAATAAAGTTCTTTGAATTTGAATTTGGAAACACCAATTAACTTAATGTACATGTACTGTATTTGGACTGTGGGAGGAAACCGAAGTATGCAGAGGAAACCCATCAAGCACGAGGAAAACATGCAAACTCCACGCACACGTACCTGAGACGGGAATCGAACCCTTGCGGCACAAGCTGGGGTACACCCTGGATAGGGTGCCAGTCTATCGCAATTTTGGAATGCCAATTAGCCCAATCTGCATGACTTTGGAAGGAAACCCACCAGAACATGCACATAAACCCGGAGGTTGGATTCGAACCCTCGACCGGGAGGTGGGAAGCCACAGTGCTAACCACTAAGCCACTGTGCGCCCTAATTAGATACTGATCTTTTGTGTAATGGTAAGCTTGTTACAAAAACAGCTTATTAAACTAATAGACCTCGTCTTGTCTGGAAGACAAGTGACAAGATGTTAAATTCACGCTTAGAAAAAGTGACTAGATAATTAAAGGATTTTTCCTTTTTTAGAGATTGACAAAATCTGAAGACAGTTAAATAAATAGCAGGGGGTCTAAAATCACCTGTAATTGACAAGTTGCAGTGCAGAGAAAGAGCGAACGAAATAAAATAGGAATTAAATGCGTAGATAGATGCCGTGACATGGCGCAGACTAGAATTGCTTATACGTTTACACGCTTTCATTTCGAACTGAGGATAGATAAAAAATACATAAGATATTCAGGGGGAAGTTTAACGTGAGAGCTGATGAGGCAGAACGCAGAGAGGAAAAAAAAACAATAGGAAATAAGCATTGATTATAATGCAAAAGTAAACTCGATGAGACTCGTTAGCGTGATGTGCACACATTCAGAAACGGACCAACGATTCAATGAAAGTACCATTGATGGAATGAATGCACACATCATAAAATGCTTGCCATGCGCAAGGATTTACTGTAACCAAATGGAAAAGACTGTTAGTGTTTTCACCTCTGCTTGTCTTAGTGTCCGGGAGATTTGGATTGTTATTCACTGTAATATTGCTCAAGTCTCGACTGTTACACGCCAGTTATTGCTGTTAACTAAAATCATGATACAAACGGCACTACAGTCTTCACTTCCACTTATGGCCATACGGTTGTAAAAACATATCATACTGTATCCTCTTACCAGTTCCTAACAATGCACATTGCATTTATGGAAACAGACCCACTTCTGACTTAAAGGAGAAAGTAAAGGTCATTTGGATCTAATCAGAGCGTGAAGGCTAGATCTGTGCTGGAAGAAGGAGACTAATGCTATAAATGGAGTAATCTAAAAAATGTTAGTGACCCTAGAGTGTAATATTACACACACACACACACACACACATGAGGAGTAAGGTTTCAATCAATACGCACTTATGGGCTCCTTTAAAAACAGGCTCTCATCATAATCAGTGCGTTCCTTTGGCCATCTCAGTTAAAGAAAGTTATAGATAGATAGATAGATAGATAGATAGATAGATAGATAGATAGATAGATAGATAGATAGATAGATAGATAGAT
>JAQMYI010000013.1:3609040-3625477 GCA_030014275.1 Clariallabes melas | reverse complement strand
GGGTGAAAGCGCCATCTAGCGATCATTGTGTGTCAGCAACAGCTTCCCATTCAAAACAATAGGCGGTCAAATGACCGCTGAACCGCGTTAAAAGTAGGTGACACTGGCGCGGCGCTTCTAGTGTTAAGGAGTATAAACGACCTTTTGGTGTGCCTGGGAGGAGGTTGATAGAGCAGTCATATGGTCGATGTGCTGGGACTGACATGGCCCCGGTCTTACTGAAGACCTGCTTGAGATCGTGGTACTCAGTGGTGACATTGGAGATATCCGGAGTCTCCTCAGGCTTGGCTGGAGTGTGGAGTGTGTGATGAGCAAAGCGAAGGCATGATGTGGCACAGGAGGGGCTCCAACCCGTAATGACCAGCTTGATCCAGTAAATCTGAGGGCCATGGAGAGCAAACCAGGGGAGGACAAGGACCGGCGGCATGTGATTTATTTATAACAAATAGGGAAATCTCCTCAGAATGATTGCCCGATGTCCTTAGAGTAAGCGGAAGTGTTCTGTGTGTGATGGCCGGGAGGGGGCTCCCATCTAGGGCCTGGACTGCCAGCGGAGGAGCCCTGAGAGCCCTGACAGTAGCGACGCTGATCAAGTTCCGGTCAGAGCCGAAGTCGACGAGAGTCCGAATAGAGTGGGCTTGGCTATTAATAATTAGCATTACGGACAGCAGGGGGCGATGTTCTGGGAGTCTGTCAGGAGGAGCGCCCTCTCGGGCTCCCAGTCTGACTAGAGGGCGCCTCCTTTTACCAGGCAGTCCTTGAGCATGTAACCTGAACCCCAGCAGTAGAAACAGGCTCTCTCCAGGAGGCGGCATCTCTCCTCCTCAGAGATGCGGGTTCTTCCCAGCTGCATGGGCTTGTCCTGATTGCTCTTAGATGGAGGGGAGGACGGGCGGGGTGTCCTGGGAGGAGGTGATCTCCTGGCGGTGGGTGACCTCCGGGTCGGCCGTCTAGAACGAAGACGTGAGTCAATCCTTCCCACGAGATCCATGAATTCGTAGAGGTCAGAGGCAAGTTCTCGGGCGACTAGCTCATCCATGAGTGCTTCCGACAACCCTTCCAGGAAAACATCCACTAGGGCTCTGTCATTCCACCCACTTGAGGCGGCTAGGGTCTGAAACTCAATGGCGCAGTCATATGCAGAGCGTGACCCTTGGCGAAGACGAAGTAGTCTGGTCCTGGCCTTCCTGCCGACGTGAGAATCAAAGACCCTGAGTTGTCCAGAGGGCCGTACTCCACTCCTGGGCCCTACCGGTGAGGAGCGTGATCACGTAGGCCACCCGGGATATTTAAGGTGAAGGTGGAGGCTTGAAGCTCAAAAATCAGCAAACATTGGGATAAGAAAAATCTACAGGTTCCCGGCTCTCCTCCGTAGGTGGGAGGGGCTGGTAGGCATGGCTCTCACGAGGGGTTATGCTCCGAGCTGTAGGTGCCTGGAGACGCTGCACCTTTGGCGTGACATCAACGAGTGTCTGTCTGGTGGTGAGGAGTTCCTCCTGGTGTTTTCCAAGGTGTTTTTTGATTCTCCAGCACTTGTCTCATTCTGTCCATTCCTGCTGGATCCATGATGTGGCTGGATTATTCTGTCAAGAACGTGTCTCTTGGGCTTGAGGGATGGATCCAGAAGCAGGTGCAGAAGCAGGGCGTGAGTGGCTTTGATCGAGCTCCATAGAAGCGTGACAGTTTAAGCAGGTGCGCTGAGGCTTGGAGCCGAGAATCCGTCAGCGTTGGAACCATGCCAAGATCATGGAGCCGAGTCGTAGTCGAGAAAGCGCGAGCGTTGGTCAGAGCTGTGAAATCCGCCTGCATGGTGTCAATGCCGAGACGTGAAGATGAGCCGTTATCGAGAGAGCGCGAGTGTGAGTCAGAGCCGTGAAATCCGTATGCGTGGTGTCAAAGCCGAGACGTGAAGATGAGCCGTAGTCGAGAGAGCCCGAGTGTGGGTCAGAGCTGTGAAATCCGAATGCGTGGTGTCAAAGCCGAGACGTGAAGATCAAAGCCGTTAAATCCGAGTGTAGTGACAATTCCAAATCGTGAGACGAGAGGCAAAAATTAGAAAACAAGCGAAGTCGGCAACGTGAAACTATCATGAACAAAAACACACAATAATCCAGCGGCACAATAACAACACACAATAATCCAGCGGCGAGACAGCGCCATCTAGCGATCATTGTGTGTCAGCAACAGCTTCCCATTCAAAACAATAGGCGGTCAAATGACCGCTGAACCGCGTTAAACCGCTGCGCTTCCTTATAAGCTGAAAGAAATCAGCGCCAGATGAGAAACCGGTGTGCCGGTGGGGCGGTCCAGGGGCATGTTAGGAGTGATGACAGCATGGGAAAACATGACTGAGTGATGAGAAGCCTGACAGCATGGGAAAGGAAATGTCAAAGGACGGAAGCAGTCTTTGATCAGTGCGAAGCTGAGAGCGTGACACTATGTTGAGTTTGCATGTGAGAAATCTGCATTATTTGATAAATGGTGTACTGCCAGTAAAGTTTACTTTTGATGGATTGAAGGAATTAATATTGTTGGTGTAATTTAATAATTGTGTTCGGGAGACAGTGGTAGTTTATCTAAATGAGCAGAAGGTCACTTCACTTTCAAATGTAGCTGTCTCAGGTAATAAATTCGCACTGACTCATTAAACCACTTTCTCTCCCCTGATTATTTCCTAAGAAATCAGCTAGCCATTCCCAGTTGTAGTTAATGGTGCTCTTCCTGTCTTTTGGTTCTGAAATCTGACAATAGTTTTTGACTTTGCACAGATTATCTTATAGTTAACTCTGTTACCAAGGCTGACTCATTTCATTTTCCCAGGATGAAAGATTACCGCATAGGTCAGGGAAGGTATGTCACAAATTTAGATCTTCTTAAAACCTACCTGGCAAGTTCCCTTCATTCAGAGAGCCTCTTCTGCTTTCTTCAGTATACAGTCGTGATTTTTTATTTAAAAAATTCACCGGCCACCTTTCAGCGTTTAATGACACAGGTCATAGGTGATGTGAATAATTGTGAAGCCTACTTTGACTATGTAGATGTGTTTACAGATACCTGGAATGAGCATATTTATGTTTTAAACTGTGTGTTTACTCACTTCCATGATGCCTCTCTGACTTTGAAAAGTGTGAATTTGCTACTGTTACCTACTTGGGTAAGAGTACTTGCAAACCCCCCCTCCCCATTAAAAAAATTAATAAAAAATCCCCTTCCCAACTGTGTTTAACTGATGGCTCTTAGTTAGTAACCTAGTAACCGAGTGTAAGTATTTATCCAATCACACAAACTGACAAACTTTAAAGAATAAGAGCATCTGCCAAATGCCTAAATGTAAATTTATTGTTTGTGTTGCCTGGCCTCTTTGGGTGTCTCTCTCTCTCTCTGTCTCCCTCTCTCCCTCTGTGAATTAGGTTAAATTTGCCTCTACTTTGGAGAGGAGTGCTGATTGGAGGTTCGGTCTGTGATGTGTGCCTTAGTCCTGCCTCCTGTGTCACCATTGAAAAAGCACTTAGTCAACCTGTATTTAAACATCCCCCACTTTCCTTCTGCCTGGCAGACGACTGCTTGGCTTGTTATTGTGTTTTGCTAAATTTGTATCTGACATTCTGTGTATTTGTAACACCTGTATTGACCTTAGCTGCCCATTTTAACCCTCATTCTGTTATTGTCCCTCTAAGTAAGAAGAATCAGTTTGTATAATTAAAAAAAAAAAAAATTCTGTACATAGTGGTAAGTAGGGAGTCAATGCCCTTTTGGTTCTCCCACCTTTTCTCCTGGTTAGGTAGTTAGGAAATATATGATGTATTTTGGTTTGCTTTGTTGTTAGGTTAAGTAGATTATTTTGTTTATAGTTAATGGGTTTTTGATTATTATTTTGGCCTGGTCAGCTTCTGAAGACACATGCACTGAAAAAAAACATTTGTAAATACAGTATTTGCACTGTATATAGAATAAAAGAGGAGTTGATCTCACCCCCTGTTTATTTCCCTGTTGTTAGTTTCTTTTCTTTTTTTTCCCCATTTTTTTTTAAATATTATGGCCTGACCCTAGACCAGATTGTAACAGCCACAGCCTCGAAGTGAGCGGAGAAGATGTTCAGCTTGTCTGCCAGAGATACATCTGTGTTCGCCATTCTGGATGTTGGTATTTTATAGTCCCTTATCATCCTTAGACCCTGCCACAGGCACCAGGTTTCCTCTTGTAGTGCTGCTTTGCCTCTTTTACGACTTTGCTAACATTGTATGATGCAGTCTTGTACAAGTCCATGTTGGTAGAGGCAAGTCCTGCATTTTAGGCAGCGGTGCAAGATCTCTAAGAATCATGGATGGTTTTGATCACCAATGGTTTCTGATTGGGAAATGTTCTGACAGATTTTCTTTTGTTTGGTATCATCCACTAGCTTCACAAAAAAAAACTGCTTCTGTAAACACATTGTTGATGTTATCAGTTATTACACAATTACCACAGACATTGCTGCCCCATTAAACCACATAAAGACTAAAGGAGTAAAATGGGAGCGGACTGCAGAATACCAGACCACCATGGACACCATCAAACAAGCCCTGCAAGACCCACCAATTCTTGAACCTGACCTCAACAAACCATTCCAGGTGTACATGGATGCCAGCAATACAGGTGTTAAAGTCATCCTCACCCAGCTAACAGCTGAAGGGGAATGGGTTGTGGCATATGCCTCCTGGACCTTAAGAGGGGCCTAAAATAATTTTGTCACCACAGAAAAGGAATTCTTGGCTGTGGTCTGGGCAGTGGAAAAGTGGGGGCATTTCCTTGAAGGTATTTGATGTATTCACTGACCATTCCACCCTAGCCTTGGCCTTTAACTGCCCCAAAACCACCTCATTAACACGATGGACAGCATTACACCAGCCTGTCTGAAGTCCTGTCCTGACGTGTTACCCTCTATCTTCACATGGATCTTCAACAGATCAATGGAGCTGTGTGCAGTCCCTTCCTGCTTCCCCATTCCAAAGAAACCCAAAATCACAGGAATTAATGACTACAGACGAGGTGCCCTAACATCAGTGGTTATGAAGTCATTTGAAAGACTGATATTGGCTTATCTGAAAGACAACACTGGACCCTTAGTGGACAACCCTGCAGTTTGCTTATAGACAAAGCAGGTTTTTTGATCATGCAGTCAACATAGGACTTCACTTTATCCTGCAACATCTGGGCAAATCAGGAACTTATGCGAGGGTCTTTTTTGTGGATTTCACCATGGCTTTTAACACAATCATCCCAGCACTGCTTCAGACCAACCTAACCAAGCGCTCTGTTGCTAGCTCTATCTGTCAGTGGATCACCAGTTTTCTGACAGACAGGCAACAGCTAGTGAGACTGGTGAAATTCATGACCAACAGCCAGACCATCAACACTGGTGCCCCCCAGGAGAATTCTCTCACCACTAATTTTTTCTTTCTACAAAAATGGCTGCACCTCTCCAGACCCCTTTGGCAAGCTCCTGCATATAGATGCAAGGTTGAGCAGTTGGCAACAACATTGAGCTGAACACTATCAAAACAGTGGAGATGATTATGAACTTCAGAAGAAAACTCCCTGCACTTCCCTCACTCATCATCATGAACAGCACTGTGACAGCACTGGAGTCATTCTGGCTCCTGGGCACCACCATCTCTCAAGAACTGAAGTGGGACAATCACGTTGACTCCATTGTTAAAAATGCCCAGCAAATGCTGTATTTCCTTTACCATCTGAGGAAATTCAACATGCCACAGAAGCTCCTCACATAGTTGGCCATCATTGTATCTGTGCTGTGCACTTCAATAACTAAATCTGATCTAACATAAAATACATCAGAAGACTACAAAGGATGGTACAGACTGCTGAAAGGATTATCCGTGCTCCCCTGCCCATCCTTCAAGATGTGTATATATTCAGAGTGAAAAGGGCTTGGAAAATCACTTTGGATCCCTCACATCCAAGCCATCTTCTCTTTGAACATTCAAAGCCATCTTTCCAAGCCATCTTCTCTTTGAACTTCTGGTCGGTGCTACAGAGCACCGAACACAGGCAACGCACCTCATGAACAGTTAAATGTTCTTCACACAGGCAATGAACATATGTGCAATACTGTGCAATACCATTGATACTTATTTAACAATACTCCACACCCTATTTCATTTTTTCTTAGGTTTATTTGTTGCTGTTTGTTTTGGTTTTTGTTATTTGTTGCATGTTGTATGGGTTGTTGTCAAGTTGTCTCTGTGTTGGCATCTGTGTTCAAATCCTGTCATTACTTTCATGTATTCTGTTTTTTTTGACTCTCCTTCATATTTGATAGATTATAAACAAAAATTTTTTACAAACAAAAGCTATCAATGAGTTGTGCATATATAAAAACAGAGTTAAGGTTGTTGTGTGGACAGAATCAGAGAAGCATTTTTTAGGGAATGACTTTGTTATGTGGTGTGTTATGGAGAGCCACACCATGAGATGTTTTAATGTTTGTAAGAGCCCTAATGCAGGGCTTCTAAGGGGGTGAATGAAACAGGTGTTTGGGAGAGTGCTTATGATACGCACGGGAAGACCTTTAATTAATTTACAGACTTAATTAATTAATCTCCCTCTCTCTTACACACACACACACACACACACACACACACATGCTGTATATTCAGTTTGTTTAAAAATATATTTTTAACTATACAAAAATAATTAAATGCATTAAAAGGCTAAGGTTACATTTACAAGCATCTAACATTTTCAACGACAACTTTCTAGGCAATTTTCTTCTTTGAAATTTGGTGATGAAACATCTCTCACAAGTATCTAATTAATCTAAGGTGTTGTTAGCAAAATAGTTTATTGACTTCCCACTCTAATGTAATTTTGGGTATTTAAAACTTCAGCCTAATTAGACATGCACAAGATTTTATTTGTCTTTGTGCTATCATTTAGATAATCAGGTGGCACGGTGGTGTAGTGGTTAGCATTGTCACCTTGCACCTCCAGGGTCCGGGTTTGATTCCCGGCCAGATACGATTCCCTTCTTTGTGTGCATGGAGTGTTCATGTTCTCCCAGTGCTCGGTGGCTTTTCTCTAGGTACTCTGATTTCCTCCCACAGTCCAAAGTAGTTTAGGCTAATTGGTTAGGCATTCCCAAAATCCCAGTAGTGTGGAAGTGAGTGTGTGTGCCCTGTGATAGATTGGCTTGTGAGTACCTTGCCTCATGCCCTAAGTCTCCTGGGATAGGCTCCAGGCACCCACGACCCTGAATACAGGATAAAGAGGTATAGACGATGACTGAGTGAGAGTGAGCATATCACACAAAATGAGAGCAAGTTCATGATGCTTTGGCACAAACCATTAGATATCTGTGGGTAAGAAACATACACGAATAGAGAAAGGGTTGATGAAATCATACAAACAGAATATGAAACACAATTGTAATGGCCTCTTTCAGCAAGATAATGTTTCATGAGACACTAGAACAATTGTTTTCAATACTGTTTTGAGTAACATACAAAAGGCTCAATGTGTTGACTTCCAAATTCTCCAAATCACAATATGATTGAGTGCTGGTAAAACATCTTTGATCCATGTGGGACCCAGTTTAATTTGTAAGATCTGCTAACAGCTTGGGGCTAGATACCATAGCACACAGGAGCTCTTGTGGAGTCTGTGCCTTTGTCAGAGCTGTTTGGGTGACAGACAGGTGATCTTAATGTTACAACTGATCAGTGCATGTCCCCTTTGAAAACATCATTGGACAGTTTGCTGAAAGGTAATAGCTTTTCAGCAAAAACAGTAGCAAGTTTGTAAGTTCCAAGACTTGCCAAATCCTGTCCCAAACACTAACTGCACAATAATTAAAATATAGTCTGTAATCCTCATTGTCCACATCTTTTTAAGCAATGAACACTTTTTAGCATTTAAAATTGTTGAAATTTATTTTAAGCTGCATACACTTTAATGTCAGAGGAGTTAGTAGCAAATATCCTTAGTGTCACAATGAGATAAAGTGTTTTTCTGAACCATGGATAGAAAAGGCCGTATATGATGGGGTTGAAGGTAGAATTAATGTAACCCAACCAGTTAAACAGTTCATAAATGATTGCAGGAATGGAAAAGTTTGAAAGAGGGTCAACTACAGATATAATGAAATATGGCATCCAGCATAAATTAAATGCACCCACAACAATGCCAAGCGTTTTTGCAGCTTTTTTTTCATGTTTCACCTTTCTTTGCATCGATATTTTCATGATCTCCATTTTCTTTGCATGCTTTTCTGAAACCCAGAATATTTGAGCATACAAGCCAACCATGATACAGAGTGGTAAAATAAAAAAAATAAAAGTACTTATAGAAGCGCATACTGCATTAACCAAAAAGAAACAACTTCCAAAACAATCTATAGATGCAATATAATCTTCTAAGGTTGATTCATTTGCTTTTGTACCAACAGTACCAAAAGCAAACAATGTAGCCAAAATCCAACTTAGAGCTGCCATAAAACCTGCGACAGGTAGAGTTATTCTTTTAGAGTACTGAAGGGGATAGCACACAGCTTGATATCGATCTGTAGCAATATATATCAGGTGAAAGATTGATGCACCAGTTAAGACAGAGTCAAAAATAGAATGCCAATAGCAGAATTCTTTTCCAAAGTACCAGCAGCCACTCACAGTTCTGACTATGCTGAAAGGCATGACTGTCAGTCCCAAAAGTAGATCCACCAGAGCCAGAGACATCACCAAAATGTTTGTAGGTGTGTGAAGTTGTTTGAAATGAGCTATAGAGATGATGACCACAGCATTCCCAACAACTGTAATGACCATTGCAAACACCAGTATTGAATATAAGACAGTTTTAGTTGTCACATTATGAGAAATTTTTACACATGAACCATTTGATTCTGGATAACAATACTCCATCAAATCTTTTACTTCCAGTAAGGATAGATTCTGAGATTCCAGCATCTTTCAAGCTAATAATGTCAGAATAAAATATATTTATCAACTCCTGTAACTCTTGTCTGTAATTTCAGCTACAAAATAAGTTATACTTTAAGAAATGTCTGTAGTTATATTTGCTTACTGGTCAAGAAATTATACCACCTGGTAGGTTGTGGTCCAATAGCAACAAAGTTACTTTTGATCAATAGGGAAATAAGCATTTGTTGCTATGCACATTAGGTAAGTGTGGAAAAAAATCCAAGAGCTATTCATATGGTTGATATAATTCATATGGGGAAAACTGCTCAAAGGAAAGTCAATATGCATTTTTAGACATTTTTAGCAGTTATTTAGAAATAGCCCAGATTGGCATATTCAGTAGGGCAGATGGGGGAGCAATGTACACTGCAAAGAGGGAGAACTGGTGTCCTTGTTGAAACATGGAGGCTAGCTGCCATCTTCAGCAGAGTTGGGCAGTGGAGTCATGGCCTAATGGAACCAGTTGGCATAATGACATCCAGGACAGCAGAACAGAGAAGTTAGGGTGACACTGACAGCTACAACTCATTTGTCTTCCTGCAGTTTTCTGATCACTGGGTGGCAACTTTCAGTGTCCACTACTATGAGCACTGGGCTCCTTTTATAGACCATGTATCTCCACATGCTTATTCTGTTGCTACAGGCGTTGTGGAGATATTGATCAAGGTATTTTTTAGAGCAATCAGGGTGGTTTTCCTCGGCCCTCCTCTTGTGCCACTCAGCACAACGCAGGATGATGAGCTTCTGTCCCTCATAAAGTGTATGCCCCATATGATTCTGTGACAGTTATTTTACTTCTTCATGCCAGACATCTTGGGGGAGGCTGCTGAAGATGATTGTGCCTTAGGTCTAAATCACTTCTGCAGGTTGTTTTAAGGTCCCCATCTACATAGTCATCAAAGTGCTGACACTGACTCATCTTGTTGTCTGTAGATGTTCTGTAGAACATCTGCACATTCTGTAGATGTGACTCCCAATGTTCACTTTAACTGCTCTTGAGTTGGGCTCATGATGTTACTTTGTTAACGTGTTACACCCAACACTGTTTGTAAGCAATCATACCACTTATTTCACAGTCACTGACAAAGATCATTCATGTATCAACATATTTAAATTCAGGGCAGAATTTCCACTTAAATAAAATTAGTAAGTTGAACAAAAATAAACAGTAGTAAATAATGATAAACCTAATTAATTTAATAAAATAGACAATGTGCTTTTCTTTTTTTTTTATTTGAATGACTCCATTCAAAGGAAGTGGCTGTGTGTAACATCTGGGCCACCACAGCCTCGGAGAGTAAGATCCAGCTCCCCGGATTACTGAACCATAGCTTTGTCTCCCCCTAGTGTGTCCACGTATGTTTGTCCCTCACTTTAGCAATTAATAGAAATCACCTGTGTATCCTCTTGTGTCTCTCTATTTATACCAGCCGACCCCATTGTCTCTTGTCCGTCCACCGTTATGTATGAATGAAGTGAATGTGTGTCTCCACCCTGACAAACGATATAAGTGACTTTTTACCTGTTTCCCAGGATTGAGAGGTGCCTGGTGCTCCCGGCCTGAACCGTCTACACTTTACGTTTCCTTAAAAGAAAGACTCCTCATTTTTGGACATTTGTGTTTGTGTTTTCTCTCTGAGTTGGAGTCAGTTTTTTGAGTTATAATAAAGAGACAGTTTTGTTATTCAGACCTGCATTTGCGTCCGCCCCTTCCTTGGTGAACCATGACAATATTGCAGTCTATTAATAAATATAATCGCTAGTTTCCTATACATGGAAATGTATTATTTAATATATTGCATTATATTTTACAATATAATATTTTTTTCTGTAAGGGTATGTGAGATAAAAGAGATACCTTTGTGTCTATTTACCTCTAGGTAAGGACACTGCATGGAAGAGATGTTACAGACTGACTGTAGTGTGTGTGCTGCTGCTGTGTGTTCTCCTGCTCACTGCCGTAACACTGCTGTGGATCAAATACAGCAAACTGAATACAGAAAACAACCAGTTACAGACCAGTTACAACAACCTGACTATAGAAAACAACCAGTTACAGACCAGTAACAACAACCTGACTATAGAGAGAGACCAGTTAAACATCAGATACAACATCCAGACTAAAGAGAAGAACCAGTTTCAGAGGGAGAGAGATGGATTTCTAATGACATTTTGTGTTTTGGGTAAGTAGATAGATTTAGCATTAAATTTTCTGCCCAATAGTTAAATGTCCTCAGGGGAAATCCACAAGACGTCTTATAACCAGAGGATTAAGATTTAAATCACATCCTCTCACATGTTCCTCCATATAATTTCACCGAGATCTTAGAATGAAAACATCTCATTAATATTGGTGACACTTTACAATCCTGATACATAACTCAATTGTGTAAGGAGTAATAATCCTTCATTAACACATGGATTACTAACATTAAGTACTATATAATTGCTTCATTAACTACAGTAATTAGTAATCGTTAGTAATTAGTTCACTATTAACTGTGCAGTAATTACTGAGTCTTAATCAGTCTTACATTTCTCCTGGAGAACTAATATCTAACTTTGTCTGTATTGTAATAACACCTGATTAATTACTGATCACCTCAACATTAATTCCCAATCACTAAACCTTACCTTCCTCCTGGAGATAATATACGTACCGCGGCTGTTTCCACACCCAGTGTCTAAAATGTAAATGTCTTTATAAGTGCTTATTGTCCACACATAGAGTTCTCTTTAGAGTGTGTGTGCTGTTTTTATTGATCCAGTCAGAGTCTAAAGAGAGAAATACAACAATAACCTATTATCAAGTTATACATAAGTACAAGCTGTAGTGCTGCAGAAATGCCACATGCTCTTCATATCTGGACTGAGAAACAAAGGAAGAAAATAAATGCTGTACACAGAACACAATGTTGAAACAAATGTTTTAAATTAGTTATTTATCTAATGCTTTACTTATTGCTGTCTCTGTGCTTGGTGACAGTTACAGAGGGAGAGTTGAAAGTTGAATTTATGCATATATTAAAATGTTTTTCTTATATTATATAGGCTATTTACTGGGGAAAGGCAATCATGTGTATACACAAGCAATAGATCATGAACTGTGTATCGATCTTTGTAAATTCTCTCAATTTATCCCACAGACAAAGAAAAGTGTTTTGTCTTCAGCAGTCTTTATTTCATGTCTAATGAGGAGAAGAGCTGGACTGAGAGCAGACAGGACTGCAGAAAGAGAGGAGCAAACCTGGTGATCATAAACAGCAGAGAGGAACAGGTGTGTGTGTGTGTGTGTGTGTGTGTGTGTGTAAGAGAGAGAGAGAGAGAGCAAAGCCTTTATCATTATGTTGTTATTTACAGGAGTTCATCATTAAACAGAAGAAAGACAAAATTCAGGCTTGGATTGGTCTGAGTGATGGAGAGACAGAGGGAGAGTGGAAATGGGTGGACGGTACACCACTGACTACTGAGTAAGGAACTGAGATTCTTTCTGTGTCTATTATTTAAAGTGCAGTACACTCCACAATGTTAAAACTGTTCTCCTGCTGGGAAAACTACAAAGATTATTCCTTATTATATTTATATTGATGTCGTGTCCCAATGTACATTTCAGTAAACAGAGGCTGAGAGGATTCAGTTAAATGTGTGGAATTGAAGGAAACTGAACACTGATTTGAGTCTGATTCTGATTCTCTGGGTTTCAGGTTCTGGGCTGATAAGGAACCGAATGATGCAGGTGGTGGTGAAGACTGTGAGTTTTATAGTGGTGACACTGGGAACTTCTGGAATGACAAGAAATGCTCTGACAAACTAAACTGGATCTGTGAGAAACATCTTTCATAGTAAAGTTCATTATTTTACGGTGGAAAGGCGCTTCGCAAATTGGACATACTGTATACAGTATAAAATTCTATTTTTATCATGAAAATATTTTGATGTATGGTGGATGTGTCTTAGTGTATGTTTCATGGTTTGTCAGAGTGAACTCAGTAATCAGTCAGTGACAAAGTGCACAGAGACTGTTTGTCTTTTACTGTATCTCATTACAGCTGTGTAGATCTGTGATGATGAAAGTATCATTGAGATGGTTGTATTTAAGAGTCTCTCAGTGTCTCTGTCTCTGTTAAATCAGCAGAAGCCTGAGCTCAAGCAAAGCTGGATTGAGATGGATTATACTGTTTTTACTCCTAGAGAGAGGGACATGATGTGAATCTTTTTTTATTTTTTTATTTTTTTGCTCCAACAGTAAAGATACTTTTTAAGATATTTATTATAATTAAAATAATGTACAATGAGACATTTGCTATCAAGCAACTATGGAATTGTTAGAGCAAATTAGCGCAATCTTTCAAGTCTAGGGACAAATAATTATTTAAAAAATTATTATATTCTCTATGTGACACATACAAAATCCATAACGACTCATATATCAAATATTTTGATAAATAGGTACATAGATATTTTTGTCTATTAATTATGAATATAAAAACAACATATTCAACTTACATGCAAATAAGTTTTTAAATATATGAAGGAAAATATATTAGCATTTTCAATTTTATTTACATTTTATTTTTGAATAATATTTTATTTCAAATGTTCTATATTTTTATATGCAATATTTTTCACAGCGAAGGTGTATTTTTTGCTTGAGTGTGTATGTGTGTGTTTTGGGTTTTGAGTGATTTTATTATGTGTTTTGGCATGTTTTGCTGTGATTGTATAACACATGCTAAACTAAGGTACAGTAACTTCCCTCTTTAATCACTGATTGAGCCTCCTCTGTCCAGTGGCGCCCTCTGTCTCATATACATAATAACATGCAGCAATAATTATATGAATAAGAGAATCTATTTAAATAATTTAAATATGACAGAAAAATTACATAGAATGCATTATTATAAAAGGTATGTTATCAAAACTCATCGTCTTTTGGACTGTGGGAGGAAACCAGAGTACCCAGAGGAAACCCACCAAGCACAAGGAGAACATGCAAACTCCATGCACACAGAGGCGGAAATTTTACCTGGCCAGGAATTAAACCCAGACTCTGGAGAAGCAAAAAGGAAACATCAATAACAGACACCAACACTTACATCGTTGTGTACAAAAGAGGAAACTCACCTGCAAAAGAGTTATGAATGAGAACTGGAGAAAAAACAGAAAGGACAAGAAAGGATAGAAACTTTAGTTCTAAAAGACTGAGTGTGTTGTCCTGGACCACCGAGTATTTTAGTTGTTTCTAATGTGTATGTTTTCAATTATTCCTGTATTTGTGTTAAATAAAGTTGACATTGTAATACTTTTTATATTTAGTATGATTCATTTGTATTTCTCCTCTGAACAGATATTAATCTTATAAAACTACTTAAATATTGGCGGATTTAAAACCAGCAAGAGTCAGACGTGTTAATGATAATTCAAAAATATCAAATAAATCTAAATGTTACAACTTAGACATAGTTCCATTACACACATTATTTTCTATAAGTTTAATAGTAAAATTGGACAACATAAATAACTCAGTTTTAATATTATATATAAATATTTTTATATATTAAATATTAACTATGTATCTAGCGTGTTGCCTAGTGTTCAAAAGAAATGTAATAATTAGAATACTCAGACTAATTGGTCTGAAATTGGAGTTCCCCTCTCTCTTTCTGGAACCGCTCTCTCTGTGGTCATGGTGGTGTAACTCATGCTGCTGCAGCTCTTTTTCTGTCTGCAGCCCTGTGATGGTGATCAACACACACACACACACACACACACACACACACACATAGGAGAGCACACACACCAGTCTGTAACATCTCCTCCTGTTGGCCAATCAAGAAAAAAACTTGAGAGCTTTTTGTCACGTCGTGCACTCAAATCTATTATCGCTCCTCGCTAACTCTGTAGGCTCCCTAAGTAGCCAGCACCCCTTCTGCAGGTACTCGAAGGGGCGGTGCCGCCTGTTCTGGCCAGCTGCCGATAATTAACGTTAATAGGATCTCGGGGTTGCTCCACATTATAAAAGCAAGGCGCAGAGATTAGTCCGGGGTCTGGGAAGAACGTAAATAGACATGTGGTGGAGTATGATGCGACCCAGGGACCTCAAAGAGGAGACTGGAATCCCGCCCTTTGATCTCCATGCTGAGGATAGTGTGGGAAAGATCTGCTCAAGCTCCTACGGCATCTTTACTTCCGCGTAGAGCCCGTCTTCGCATCCCTGCCGCCAAAGAGGAAAAGGCCACAGAGAGGATCGCGTTAAGACCCCAAATCCCAGCCGGGAAAGCCACCCAGCCAGCGGATGTCGAGGAGAGACTCCCGCCTGTGGCCGTGCCCAGAGAGAGCTGGGAGGGGCCGGTCTTGGCTTGTGCCAGCGGGAGAGGTCGCCTTCATGGCAGTGTGCAGGAGTGCGGCCTCCGCGTGCTCCATCCTGCCACTCTGCCCACTGCCACCTTTCGCCAGCCGTGTGCCCGCATGTTAGCTAGGCACTGTCTCCAGACCTGCATGTGCACCTTTCACTCCATTCCTTCCTTTTCTTTCCATCCTCCCTCCTTTAACCCTTTCCTTCCCCATTTTTCTTGAATAACTCATCCTTTTTTCTTTAAGACCTCACCTCATGTCCATGCTTCAGGCTGGTTTATTTGCATATTCATAACAGCTAATGGCTAACCCAGCCTTCTTCATCTGTTAGTTAGTTTTACTTTTATATAGCTGAACACTGAGGATATCATCATTAATAATCTTAATACATATGTGTCTCAATTGGTGTGTGATGCATTAAAAAACCCAAGTTCTATATGGAACTTGTGCTATATGGCCAGAAGAACAGGGCGATGGGGTGCAGTAAGATAGCAGGAAGGCGAAGCCTTCCATGGGCCTTATCGGAGAGGTTTGCATGTCCTTATGAACGTGGGAGTGGTGTTGTGCAAAGCCATGTGTCCCTGGTAGGGCCTCCCAAGTGCAAATTGGTCTCAAATCAGACCCCACGAAAAAGAGAGGAGGGAGAGAGGTGACCCTTCGTGGAAGAATGCCTATTTCTTTTTTGTAGCATTTGACCTGAGGCCATATGTCTTGGGTTACAAGAGAGGCAGAGGGAGGCTGTCAACCCATCACCATTTGGTTATGAGTTGGGTTAGGTGACAGAGGAGGCCCATGAACAGATCTGGTAAGGCCAAACGAGTAGTGCAGATGAATGGGGTTCTTCTAGGGGAGATTTCTGTCCAAGAGACCTTCAACTTCCTCCACCAGCAGAGCTTTTTCTGGCATCCCTCTGGAGTCTGGGAGCATTGAATCAGAGTAGTCAATGTTCAAAGATTCTATTGCTGAAGTAACATCAGTGAGCTGTGATCTCAAGGTCCTGGGTGCTTTAAAGGGCAGTTACCCTCAAACACTGTGGTGGACATTCGTGGTCAGGGAAACTGTGCGACTAAAAAAAGAGGCCTTCAGGGATATGTTATGAGCTATTTGG
>JAQMYI010000013.1:3553795-3564826 GCA_030014275.1 Clariallabes melas | reverse complement strand
GTCTGCCAGATGAGCAAACGCCCTCTGCCAGACATCTGCAAGACATCTGCCAGATGACAAAGATGACGTCGCATAGATGTCTCCGCGACGTGTGTGTGCTATCTGGGATATTCCTTTTCTCGTAATGTGGTTAGCAAGCTAGCTATCACTAATAATTTAGCTGACTAAAAAAGCTAATATTAACAGCACTAATTGTACTGTATATACAGTAGCATACTATTACTAATCTAAAATTTTATAGGGGTTATATTTTTTTATCCCGTTCTGAAGTAAAGAACCGTACAATATTACACATAAAAATATTAGCGGACGAACCAGGCTAATATTTATTAGCATTGTAATTCTCTAACAAGCTATTTAAAACATGACTCAACAGCAAAATTTTACACTTGTTATATATTTTATAACTGTTTGTAAGAAACAAGTAAAATATTCACTTCTCTCATGTCTTTCTGAAGTAAATAATTTCATCATATTCCTTTACTTATAATTTGGTTAGCAAGCTAGCTATCAGTGATAATTTAGCTGAATACAAAACTATACATGGACTTTATATGTTTAATGTGCTTGTAAGAGGGAAAAAACATATTTACACACATATTTAATTTATCTGCGGTGTGATCTTGAGCTAATTATATGCTAATCTCTCTGTGTTATGCTAGCTCTGTAGTATAGGGGACAAAATTTTTTCTTTTATACAGCCAATGACAATTTAGCACTTGTTTGTGAACATTTTGAAATATTAGAAGGTGTAAAACAAACTTAGCAAAATGCTAAATTTGTGCTGTGCATAACATCGATATGAATCGAGGCCCGTATGCAACTTGTGTATTTTGCGTATAGGAAGGACCGACACTGAATGCCTGAGGACAAGAGGAAGAAAACAAAGAAAGGTGTTTGTGTGTTTGTGTGTGTATGAAAAGAGAAAGACAGACAGGGACACTGTACACGATAAATATACAAACAACATTTAGAGGTCCGAGGCAAGTATGCAATGCACAGAGAGGAAAGAAAGGAAGAAACAGAAAAAAAAGAAAGACAAGGTGACGACACAGCACTTAGAAATACAAAGGAGCAGCACAGGGACAATTTGAAGCTTTACAGGTGTGTGTGTGTGTGTGTGTGTGTGTGCACGTGTGTGGTACTAGTATATAATAATGTGCTGGTACTGGTGTATATAATAAGTTTTGTGAATATTTAACCAAAAGCTAAGTGTGTGTATTACTATTTATATTATATGACAAAAAATTTGTGCTGTGGATGTGTGTATGTTTGTGTGTTGCATGCATTAATTAATAAAATATGAAATCACATTTCTTTGTATTTATATTTTATTAAACAACTCTCTGATTCATGCGTTGGTTAATCTGTACTGGAAACTTGTTCTGACACACACTCCATCAAGCACGCACACACACACACACACTCCATCATCACTGGGGGAATGATTTTAAACTACTCTCAAACACACACACACACACACACACAAAGGTCTGGGCACATGTTCAAATCATAATTATGCATATGCACATTACTTTTAGTGGGACTGGGGGTGGAACACACACTCTTTCTCTCTCACTCACTCACTCACTCAGTCACTCACACTCACACACGCACACACACTCCCTGCAGCGACTGACCTTACTTCCCGAGTCCTTGGCTCCACATTCCCCTTTATCGTACCACCATTTGTTTTTCATCTTGTCTAAGACGCCTTGCTCACTGAGTTTCAATACTGCAAGGTTTACTGGTGTTCTTCGCGTATAAGGGGAATAACATAAATAACATTACCAATGTTATTTTATGTTATTGTCATGAACATCAGAGCTCACTAACAGCCCTGCGCGTAGCCAGCGATCGGCCGTCCGCGCTCCATTTGGCAGCCGGCGAGCGCGGTGTCGCCGTGCCAGATGTGCACGGACCCATCGCCGTGAGAAACCAGCACCATTGCAAACCCAAAACCCTTGTTCTGATGTCTCGTGCTTTACTGGAAATGTAAGCAAATACTATAAACTTTTATATTGTTTATTCTTAGATTCAAAAGTCAAAGTCTACATAAGTCAGAAATTTTGTAAGTGAGTGTTGCATGTTTGAACCCAACATTAAAATAAAGCTTCATGAAGCAAAAAGTTGCATGTTTGTTTGTGTTTTCTTCTAATCTTGTCTCCACCTCCGTCCTGTCATTGGTTTGATGCCCTATTGTGTTCTCCTGTTTTTTGTTACTTCTAAAGTTTATTCTTATTTGCTAAGCCTCATTTATCTTACAGTATATCTCTTACCTCTAATTGATTCAGTCCTGACGTTGAGCTCTTTTGCTTTTACTAAATAAAAGACACCTTTTACTAGCTAGTAAAAACACTTTTCAACATAAAGATTTTAAAGTAGACTGAGACTTTTGGACCTTACTGTATATCGTATGTCTCACATACGGTAGACATAATGTATTGCTTCTTAGGAAATACTTATCATGGGTTTTGGTGGAAATGGTGCTGCCTCCTCATTTTTGCATGTTTACATTCATGTTCTTTTTTACCCAGAGATCCCGAGCACGGCTCTGACCTTTGACTCCCCGCCTCCGCTGCCGCACTCTCCTTTGTCGTACCACCATTTGTTTTTCAATTTATCCAGAAGCCCCTGCTCGTTCAGTTTTAGCACCGCGAGGTTTACCGCGTTTCTTAAACAAACGATAAAACAAATTCGTCAGACAGCATGGTAGGGGGGGCGGGGCTGCAACGGGCCACGCCCCCCCCGAACAAGTCGCATAGAATGCAACACTGGGTCACACAATCCATCCATCAATGAATCAATGAGTCAGTCAATCATTCAGTCAATCCATCAATCGAAACTCATGATGTTAGCCTTTGAGCAACCAGTTTGTAACAGGTTATAAGGTGGCCGAACGTTTTGATCGTTTTTTTTTTGGTTTGTTGGTTTTGTTTCGTTTTGGAAGACAAAATCCCAGGGCAGGAGGCTAAAATAGAGGAGGCTAAGCAATATTGCAATATTGTCCGTCACAAAATATGTCCGTTCATTCCGTATGCATGGGCTTTGAACGTAAACGGGGGACATTTAAACTGGAAAAGCAGACAAATTAGGTTAGAGAAATCAGGAAGATTTGCATGCCTAGATAACAAACAGTGCATGATCACTTTGCATTCGCAGTCACATTACTGAGTGGCCTTGGGGAAAAAAATAATAATAAAAAAAAAAAAAAAACGTAATATTAGACATTCAGTAATAGTGCTCATAACCGTTCAGAAAATTGGTGCACCAAATCGCATGCATCGAACATTTTCCTAATTGGAAGTGGGACATCAGGGTTGTCATGACACAATCAGGTTGCAGGAAAACACTCATTCAGTCAGTGTGGACAAACAAAAGCTCAGCGAGGCAAATTTCACTGGCAAACGTACAACACTGGTTCAAACTCAGATACTGGACGATAAATATTCAATAGCATCGATCGCTTTGTCATTCGCAAACATGAACTTTGGTTACAGACAAGGCTCTAGTAGACAGAATATCAATATGGATGTACGATGAATTATTCGAGCCATTTGCCATCATTTGCCTCGTTGAAAGCCAGGTGAGTATTAGCACAACAGATAAAATATCTTTCTTAGCTTACATTCTGCAGCATTTGACTTTTTGTTTTTAATAGGGCATATTTTCCAGACTATAAGATGCACTGGGATACAGTTAAGAACGCTTTGCCACCGAGACCTCAGGCTTGTTCGTTAAGGATTTCATTAGGGATGAGTGACAATGTCTACTGCTGCACAATGGTGTAGGACAAAAATGATAAAACCACAGCCTCAAATAACTTTAAGTCAAAGGGCTTTTAAACATGACTTTTGCTGTAACCTATCAATTTGGTACCAATTGTAACGCAGTTGGGTTGGTGTAGTTCACATGTTTGACCACCACAAGGGGCAATAATCAGTCTCTGATATAAACAGTGGATTGAGCACACCGCACCACAACTCACCCAAATTTATATATTTTTAATAGATTTTTAAATAATTGTTCAATCAAAAAGATTAATATTTCAGTGAGATGTAAAACTTATGAAATGTAAACAGCCCTAATTTATGCGTTATAAAAATTCTAGAAAGCAAACACGAAGTTCTAAATTCTAACGTCCATCGTGCTTTGCTTGAAAAAAGTGTCTTATAATCTGGAAATTATTATTAGTCCACATTTATCTAACAATGTTTCTAGATATATTGACAAAATGCATAATTTTTATTTGCTAAACCTAAACTTGATATGCCTGTAACACTCAGAATCCAGCTTGTTGCCGTGGTTACATCCTGGTCTCCCTGGTTGCTATGATCTCCGTAACTTCAAACACTTGCATTTCATAGAGTTGCCTAGGTTACCATCTCTTAAGCTGTTTCCTTGGTAACACTTAATCCTGCATTACATCACCCTGACACGAGGTTGCCTAGGTTTCGAACTCCTAAGCTGTTTCCTTGGCAACCATTATTAATCCTGCACTTTCTGTCTGTCCTTCATTTGGTGGTTACCTAGGGTACACCACCTCCTGTTTAAGGATTGAGTATTGCTCCCCTAACCTCGTTCCTGCACTTACCTAGGATACACTGTTCCTGGTTGCCTAGGTTACCTTTCCTACGTTTGGCCTAGTTTACCTCCTGGGTCCGACCTACATCAGGGTAGGTGGGATACTATAACAACATGGGCCATATTGTTATACTACTCCACCCACCTTAAAGCAGATCCTTTGGGCGTGGCGATGCCGTAGCCCTTGGAGTCGAGATTGCCTCCGACCTTCATGGTGTCACACGGCTTGCGCTGCTCGATGTACTCGTTCATGGTGGACTCTAGCAGGTAAGCGTATTTGCCCTTTGACTTGCGCACACGCAGCACGCCTTCCACCGTGTTCTTCACAAAGACAGAAGGCTCTGCGCTTTTCATGTACTGCCACATCTTTTCAAACAGGGCAATCTTAGATCTCTGAAGAGCACCAGGACGAAAGCAGAACAGTGGTTTCATTAGAGAAAAAAAATGGACGAACAAGATTAACTGGTGCGAGACTGGATATGGTACTTTTTCATTTGAAAAAATTCTGAACTTTACAGTTAAACCTTCTGTCTCACCTTGAAGAACTCTTTGGTTGAACCAGCGTCGAGGGTTCCGTAGGCTATTTCGGTTTGCTTTGCGAGATCCTCTGCGCTCTCAATGGGGGACACCATCCTCTCCACGGTGAGGAAAGCAGCCAGGTTGGCCGTGTAAGAAGAGATGATGATAAGGGTGAAGAACCACCAAACACCACCGACTATACGCCCAGAAAGTGACCTACATGCAACAAGAAACCATCACACACATCCTGGCATGGACATAAATGGACATACACTCAAACCACTGGGGAAAACCAACCACATTACAGTAGCACCCTAGCTACACCATTACTGCATATAGGAGAATACTCGCTTCTAACTGGATGGCGATGGTCTGTTGTTTCCTTGTGTGATTTCAGTTAGCTAAGGAGAAAAAACTAGCAGTAAAAGTATGGGGAAGACAGCTAACATAGCTAGTATCTCTACTGTAACATGCCTAATACTACATTTATACAGGGAAATGGGGAATATGCAGCCAAAACACAGTAACATCCCTAATACTGTAACATTTCTTATACTACATTTATAGAGAGAAATGGGGAATATGCAGCCGAAACACGGTACCACTCCAAGAGGGTAGAACCCAGCAACCTTCTGCGCTTTGCGGTCCACCACCGGATGGAAACATATTCACGCAAGAAACCTCCGATCAAGGTCTTAACCCCCAAACCGCAGATCGATTGTTTCTACTCCTGCATTAGCTCCCACTTCAGACTGTGCTTGTGTTTTATATTAGCGACATTATTAAAGCAGGAGCAGCAGGAGTGTGAATACGCAAGCACCACAGCTACACCAGGGTGAACCGCCGACCCACAAGGCTGCGTCACAACTAAACCACGCCACGTGCGCTAGCTAGCGCACTAGCTAGCTTCTACACGCGCACCAACCTTGGCGAAATATCGCATCCCTGCTGCATAAAAGCGCCCAGAGAAAACCAAAGACTATTAAAGATCCCAAATTCGTTATTGGATTCGCTGGGGCCAAGCTGGCCATCCTCGAACTCCTCGGTGTGCCACTCGTATGGGCTGAAGCGGCTAACAAGGAAGAGCACAACGCTGACACCGATGTACGCGAACACGATGCACATCCAGATCTCGTAGGCCAGAGGGTCCAGGAAGGAGAAGACGCCCGGCTTGGATTTCTGCGGCTTCTTGATCATGATGGAGATTCCCAGGCTCATGAAGGGTTTGGAGAAGTCAATCACTTCTTCACGAACCAGTGTGATTGTCAGAGGTGCTACAGCGATGTCTGCTTTCTGACTCGAAACAAAGAAAGATGGCGGAATAGATCAAATGTCAGAGTTGCAAGTCTGTGCTTTCAGAAAAATGGTACATACTAGCAATTTTTGGTCCTCTTATTGTGTATTTTCATCTAAGTCATTCCATGTACTGTAGCTCATCAACTAAATCAAATTACAAATGCAATAATCACATGTTTACATTTGTAGGGGCTAGAATTTTTGTTTCATTCCAAGTATCTCACCCCATACACCAATTCGCCAACCATGCCATTCCAGATCTTCGTATCTGCGTCTCTTGCGCCGTACTTCCCGTCTCCCACAATCTTCAGCTGATACTTAAACCCACAATGCTTTGCGATCTCAGCGGCCAAGTCCACGCAGTATCCCTCATAGCGTTCGTTATCCGTGAACAACTCTGCGTTCTTCTTCAACATCACATACGGCGCCTCCTACAAAGGAAACTCCATGAGAACAAGTAGCAGTATATTAATATGAAGTGCCATTCAAATGAATATTTGCGCAGCTCTTACCAAGATGGTCGTCACAATAACCGTCTTGTTCTCCATCCCAAAAGTGTCGTTGGGGAAGAGGTCGGATTTGGTGACCACCATTTTGTCCACCTCTTTCCAGTAGCCGATCTAACGGGAAAAGGACACACTTGTGCATTAGAACATGTATTCTTCCTAACTGTGGGTAATTTTTTATACTTTTTCTGGAACAATGTTTCATTTTACTGTAGTGGGGACATTTGCTCTCCAACATTGTTCTCCTGTTTAACAAATTGACACAGCTCTCCAACATACACTTCTTCCATCTGGCAACAAGCTTTCGTGTTTCCTTATAACACAAAAAATGTTTTAGGCTGAGCTGCAAGCCACAAATTCACCCCGTCTTCACTTCCTCATCAGAAGTGTATCTTCATTCTTGTAGGGCTGCTTTCAGGGGACCAAACAGGGGAAAGTCTGATGGAGCGAGATCAGGACTATAGTGAGGACACTCAAAACAAATTCAACATTGCAGACATGCATCGTCATGCAAGATCATGACTTCCTTGGATAGCAGTCCTGTGTTTAAACCGAAGTTTAGGCTTAAAGATCTTCAATAAGCATCTCACTGTAACAAGCACTATTGATTGCTGAACCTTTTTCCTGTTAATGTTCCAATATTGGTCCTTGACAATCCCAGAAAACTGGAAGCGTCAATTTTCTAGCCAATTGTTGACTATTTAATTCTTTTTTGGTCGGTGATTGAGGATGTTTTCTGAATGGGGAGACAGTAGCTTTGAATGGAAAGCGCTGATAAGACAGTGCAGGAGTTTTATTTAAGTCCTGTTAACATTATAGAGTTTGTTATTTATCACTTACAGGACTTCAGATAGAAAATACGATCCATCCCCAACTTGTCTTGCAGTTAATAAGCAGCTTGTCAACTATTAAGTGCAAAAACTGAAGACATGCACATGTTGAAAAACCTTCTAACTGTATGGAGACTCCTTTAATAATGTCTTTCTTACTTAGGACATTGTTACTATTAGAACGATAACAACATATCCGAACAAGCACATGGAGATATAGTGTAGTGCAAAACACAATCCATAACAGAAACGGGGACGTCTGATTATTTACTTATTATTATGATCAGTGGTTATTAATATGTGTGCTGTTTATAAAACATCTATCCATATTAGCAAGATACCAGCAAAAAAAAACAAAAAAAGGTTATTTTTCGGACTGGTAAACTGAAGCATCACCTCAAGTGGTATTTTTGTCCAACACCACCACCACCACACCGGCAGAAATAAAAGTTTTTAATTAGTTCTGCAACTGAGTGTGACTATCTGTCCATGTGGCTTGAAGCGAGGATATTTTTTTCTCCCAGAGTAAAAAAAAAAACTGCTTATAACACAGTTTTTTTATTTATATATTTATTTTAGATTCCTGTTAATGGTATTTTTTTAGCACATCTATCTATACTTGTCTTGACATCGTGTCTGGAACATACGATTAGTATAAGACTCACATTAAGAGAGTGATTCAATTAAAATCAGATCAATTGTTGAAAATGTCTGTTTATAGTGTGTTATACCTTTACTGGACCGCTGTTTTTCAGCTCCATGATGTTGACAGAGAAGTTCACTCTCTTGCCGTATTGGTCGAACTGGATGTTTCCTGTCAGTCCGTCCACTCGCACCTTAACATTCAAATCATGTTTAGATTGAAGGTATTTCAAGCAATGTGGATGTTGAGATTGCAGCCAAAGTGAAATACAATAATATACAGTGGAGAATAGATGTATGTTTTGAAAGATGCCTCTCTGTGACGACGTCAAATTAAAGCGGCAGTTCGCAATTTTTGAACAAAAGCCACAAGCCTTGAATTTCTCTCTACAACTAAACACAAAAGCCTTAAATACAGAAATTAGCAATATCCGCTACGCAGGATGGTTACAGGTTTAGGAAGAATTAAGAAACTACAGACTACAACAGTGCAATAACACCATTCAGTCAGTGATATAAACCTGTTTAAGTGCACGTTCTATCTCCACTCCCTGAGCCCACGGTACAGCCGGATTGGCCAGACAGTCTCCGTTGTTGCCACGGCGACTGATGTCGATCCTTTGCTTGTGCAGGAAGCGGAAAGCTTCGGTCATCACCTGAACCGCGTCGTACGTCAAAGCCGAAGTGTACTGCACGCAAACCATGCACCCATTTGTTAAAACATCTTGTTTGCTGACATCTTTAAATATCATGTCATTCACAGGTTAAGGTCAATCCAGCTGTAGCTGCTGCTGTAATCAGAAAAAAAGAGCACACACACGGATGCACACACACTTACACGGATCTTGCTGTCCGCCCCTGGGTACTCCTTCTCCTCTAGTGCCTCCCAGCGCTGATCAAACTTAGCGACGAGAGGGTCGTCAAAATCCACGATCTGAAAGCCGGACACATTTGCGCCTCCGTACTGAATCTTCGAGAGATCTCCGTCCAGAAAGCCCTGAATTATACACACCGATCAGGTAAGGCTACCAGTTTAGACAAGGCGTCATGCACGTCTAAAGCACTGCACACTCAGAGTGTGAGCTATCCGCCCTCTTCCACATACACGACCTAACAGGAGTCCATCATTGGATAATCTTTCAGTTTAAGCAGTTTTCATGAATCTCAAGCTCAAAATTCATATGCTTGAATTCATATGCATGATCCGTACAACAAACACACACACACACACACACACACACACACACACATACACAATTTGGGATATAAAGCCAGAGAAGGCAGACTTACAAAATTGGCAATTATGTAATGATATCCTTTCACATGACGACCAATCGTGATAACCTGGAAATAAAAAAAAAAAGTGGTTAATATACAATATTCATAAAAAGGAAGAAAGCTGCTGTAAATAAATATCATATAAATCAAATGTTGATTCTGCACATTGTTTTGCAATGTTCTGCCTACAAGACGAGGAAAGTCGTGGAGACTGGTGGGTAGCGTAGTGTAGGTGTGCTGACATTAGAAATGTTCTCTAGATAAAATTAAAGCTTTACCGCATCAATGCCAAGGGAACCCCAGAATTAAAGCGCTGAGTATTTTTAGGAAGCTACTTTTAGTGCAAATGTTGCGCTCCACTTAAACAACATGATAAATCAGCATAAACCTGTTTATATACAGTGTATATATAAAATCTTATTTATTTATTTTTTTTTCTTGTTCTCACCTGCTCCATGATGTCTTTGACCTTGTCCTGCTCGCAGTCCAGGATGACCCTCCTCTCTTTTTTGTTCTCCAGGTCCTGGAAGAGCGAGCGGTACGCCTCGTCTTTCCGCTCGTCCTTCAGGTTGCCCACGTTGATAGCCGTCACCTGCCATTTCTTTTCAGCCGCAGTGTCCAGGACGGCCTGCAGGGTGGACAAGCCTGCGGAAGGACGGAGACAAATCTATAGCGATAAATGCGAACAATGATAACTGACACAAGTGTGTATGAGTGTATGAGAGAGGCCGGAGCTTTGGGTAAACTCAACACTGAAAGCACCAAAAAGTGTGGCTTAGAACATAAACAGCACAAAGCATTATGGGGATTCTGTACCACTGTGGTAAATCCTGGGATTTTGAAGAGCGTGTGAGATATCCTTCTACCCACTTTAAGGGTGTGATTTCAGACAATTTCGAGAACCTTCACAACAGTGGGCTCATTATCTGAACGTTAGATTTGTTTGGAAGGAGCACATTTTTACTGTACGTTACACCACCCGAACAAAAAAAAAGGTCGCTATTTCAAAAGGGTCAAATTTCTTGCTTGCATTAAGTAAAACAATTAAGCAGATGTGGAATTACTGGAATTGGGCTAAGAACTGTCCAACACAATATTAAAACCTGTAAGGACTGTGCTGAACCTTCAACTTCATGGAAAAAATGTGGTCGGAAAAAAAAGCCTGATGCATGGTAGAAAACTGTCACAGCTATGTTTAATAGTGAAAGTGTAGGGCGTTTCCACGTAAACAATTTGACGCAGACTAAACAGCTGTGTGTCCATAAGAAAACCACTTGCTAGTAAGATTGGACTTTGAATCGATGGAAAAAGGTCATGTGACCTGATGAGTCCAGACTGACCCTATTCCAGAGTGATGGGCGTGTCAGGGTAAGAAG
>JAQMYI010000013.1:3464598-3477221 GCA_030014275.1 Clariallabes melas | reverse complement strand
ACACACACACATACACACACACACACACACACACAGATTAAAGCACACAGCTGTGTAAATATCATGTGTGTCACATTTGTGTGAATGTACAGTGTTGAAAATACAGCACCAGCTCCGTTTGAGGAACTTGATGCACATTTACACAAAACATTGCGTACGTCATTTGCACGTTTAATAATTTATTAATTATTTTCAGCTGTTTAATGAAGGAATAAAACCGGTGATTGGACCTACTGTGTAAACTGAGAGTACAGAGCAGGAAAGTTGCAGTGTGGACACACACACCAGTCCTCCTTTATCATGTGGCGACCCTGAGAGACAAGACAAAACAATTGGACCAGAGAGATAGAGACAATGGGGTGTGTGTGTGTGTGTGTGTGTGTGTGTGTGTGTGTGTGTGTGTGTGTGTGAGACACCTAGCAAGTGGATGAGTAAAAACAACCTAATGGAGCAAGCATACTAATGAGCAAATGAATCAATCTAGCAAAGGAAATACAAATAACATGGAAAAGCAAAATAGTGAGAAAAAAAGCAAACAAGCAATTTAGATTTCGTCACAAAATTAGTGAGCAGACGCAAAGTGCGATAAAGCAAACTAGCCTGCGAATGAAACTAGCAAGTGAAAGAAAATCAAACTGAAAATAGTCGAACAGACCTAAATCCAACAACTGAATGTAAGCGATTTTGAAATTGAAGTCAAATGCAGAAGCAACAGCGAGCCAAAGCAAACTAGCAAGGAACACCAACGTGACCAGTAAGAGCGCAAAGAACCAAAAGAAAAAAAAGAAACAAACCTGAAAGTGAAAGCTAATTCAAATGCGACGTGTGCGAAAGCAATTCTGAAGAGGAGAAACCTGGCATTTGAAAGCAAACTGGAAATTTAGGACAAACTACACACACATAAAATCACAACTAAATGTTTTTTTTTTTAAACCCAAATGCAAAAGCAAGAGCAAGTGAAAGAAAATTAGCAAGGAACAGCAACGTGGTAAGTGAAAGCGCAAAAGCAAAATCGAACAGAAGGAAAAATAGATTGTGTGCGAAAGCAACCTTGAAATTTATAACAAAAGACTGAGCGAAAGGAAACTTCTGAGCAACAATTTGTGCACTTTAAGATACAGCTTATTTATTTCCAGCAATATGTTTTTTACACAGAAAACCACGTATAAATATTTTCAAAACCCAAATGCAAAACCAAGACCGAGCGAAAGCGAACTAGCAACGAACTGCAATGTGCCAAGTGAGAGCGCAAAAGCAAAATAGAACAAAAAGAAAAAGTGAACGGAAACAAGCTTTGAAAGTGAAAGCAGCAAATAGGAAAAGCAAAGTGAGCAAAAGTAAGCTAGAAAGTTAAAGAAAACTCAAAAACAACTAGTTTAAAAGCAAATCTAAAGAGAAAAAAAAAACGTGCGAAAGCAAACTGAAAAATTATCACAAATGATTGAGCGAAAGGAAACGTCTAAGCAACTTATGCAGCTTATATATTTCCAGCAATGTGCTTCTGACACACACAAAAAAAACAAAAAAAACACCAACATATTTAAAAAACCCAAATGCTAGAAAGAGCGAAAACAAACCAAACTAGCACAGAACAGCAAAATTGCAAGTCGGAGTGCAAAAACAAATTAGAATAAAAGGGAAAAAAGTGAGCGGAAACAGACTCGAAAGTGAAAGCTAATTATTATGTGAGCAAGAGAAAGTGAAAGCAAACCGAAAAACAACTTTGTGGGCGAGCAAATCTGAAGAGATAAAACCTCGTGTGCGAAAGCAACCTGAAAATTTGAATCCAACAACTGAGCAAAAGGAAATTTATGAGCAACTTGAAGTTACAGCTCATAAATTTCAGCAATATGTCTTTCACACAAAAACCACCACACCTAAATATTTCTAAAACCTGAATGCAAAAGCAAGAACGAGTCGAAGCAAACTAGCAGGGAACAACAACGCAACAAGTGAGAGAACAAAAAGAAAAACAACATGAGCGGAAACAAACTTGAAAGTGAAATCAAATTAATATGCGAGAGCAGGAAGTACTAAAAGCGAAGTGAGAGGAAGTAAGCCAGAAAGTGAAAGTAAACTCAAAAACAACTCTGTGTGCGAAAGCAAACTAGAAATTTCTATCAAACAACTGAGTAAAAGGAAACTTTAAAGCACCTTGGACAACCTCACCTAGACATTTTTAAAACCTTTAACCCCTTACCGTAGCGACGCAGTAGGGCAGGTTGTTCTTGCAGCCAGGGCAGAGGAGCTCACACTCAGGCAGGCTGAAGCCACAGTATGGACACGGAGAGCTCTCCTCCTCCACCTCAGATGTATCTGGACGACTTAAACACACACACACACACACACATGCACAGGAAGTCAACACGTGAAGTTAGGTCAGATCTCTGAGCAGAACTAAACTGAACATTTGTTTTTTTGCTACACATGACGAGAGGTTTTGATAACGATGCCAAAAAAATATTCTTACCGAACCATGGCTTCGATCTTCTTCTTGTATTTGGTGTCGATCTGGCTGCGGTACTCGGGTCTCATCAGCATCGCCGCATAGCCGAAGGCTGAATTTTTTAACCCCGCACGATGACACTCGATGACGGCTGACGTCAGGATGGGAACGACGTCTGAAACGCAAACATACTAGTATATATAGACACCGAACATAAATTACGTCCCCATCTGCACCAGTGTGTGTGTGTGTGGGTGTGTGTGCGCATGTTGGACTCACGTGTGCGGAATTTGCTGATGTTGTTCGAGACTCGGATCAGCATGCGCGCTCCCTTCAGATGATCTCCTCTCTTCACGTGTATCTGGGAAATTTATTACTTTACTCAGTTATGTATCAGCTAATACATAGCTTTCAACACTAATGAAACACTGTGTGGTGAAAATACCTCATTAGATCTGTGTGTGTGTGTGTGTGTTCATGTCTATAATCACCTTCACCAGTATGTAGCTGTGTAGTATCATCAGGTTGGTGACCATCTCAGCTGGTATCTTTATGTTGTTACTCTGAAGTTCCATGTACATACTGAACAGGATGTCGTGGGCGTTCCTGTAGTTGCCTAACACACACAAACACACACACGCAAGGGATGGACGAATCAGTACCAGAAGCAAGTCAAACGTCTAGGCTAGGTAAACACCTTTTAGCTAGGTAAACACGATGTACGTTTCAACTTGTGACGGGAATTATATCTCTATTAATACCCAGTGAAGGACAATCTTAATGCTTCAGCATACCAAGACGTCTCGGACAATGCTATGCTTCTATACAACTTTGTGGTAACAGTTTGGGGAACGCCCTTTTCTATTGACAAGACAGTGCTCCAGTGCACAAAGCAACGACTATAAAGACATGGTTTGATAAGGTTGGTGTGGAAGAACTTGACTGGCCCTAACACAGAGCCCTGACCTCCACCCCATCGAGCACCTTTGGGGATGAACTGGAACGGAGATTCCGAGTCAGACCTTCTCGTCCAACATCAGTGTCTGACCTCATAAACGCTCTACAGAAGCAATGAACACGGATTCCCACAGAAACACTCCAATATCTTGTGGACGGCCTTCCAAGAAGAGTGGAAGCCGTTATAGCTGCCAAAGGGGGACCGACTCCATATTGAAGTATATGTATTTGGATACAGGTTTGGCCAAATAGTTTTGCTCATATTGTGTATCTGTGTAACTAGCTAGCTGTATGTTATTACATAACCACATATTAGCCAAAGACGTAGGACTAGGTGTCACACTTGTCGGCAAAACGTTCAGTTACAAATCTTAAGCAATTTCCGCTTTTATTTAAATCTCAGATCAGATCCAAATGATCTGAAGTATGCGTGTTTAAATGTTTCTTTCTTCATAATCCATATTTATTTCTGATTGCTGGAAGGCGGGGCTTAATCTAATTAGCTAGGCACCAAACACGAGGTAAGTTGCACAAACACCTGCACTCTGCTCCTCTCGGGCGATGATGATAGCCGTCCTCACGCTCTCCCTGTAGAGTTTGAGCGCCATGTAAAGTCGGAAAAGGTACTTTGCGTCCTGGGAAAGAAAAACGCAAACGTCGGTCAATTATATACACATATACCGGCTGTCTGAAGCAAACAAACCATAAACTACTCCTACTACGGCCAAACAGACACTGAGCCCAGCATTGTTTAGTCTCAAATGCTAGTGTGTAGTTTACATGTCACACAGAGCTAGAGAAATACACACACACACACACACACACACACACACACACACACACACACACACACACACATATATACACACGCACACACACTTTTTGGTCATGTTGTACTCACAGACAGAGACTACATGCAGAAAGCGACAAAAGAAAAATATACATAATTGAGTTATTACAAAATTAACAAGGACACAAAACAAAAAGCAACAAAAAACAATTAAATTCAGCCAAATATGCTAACACGGTGTAGCTAACATGTATATGGGGTGTGGCTGTGCAGGGCCATTGGGGGTGTATTTTGAGATCTGGCACCAGGACATTGGCAGCGGATTCCTTGGGTGCAGGGTTGAGGAGTAGATCATTTGTAGACCGGACTTGTTTCTCCTGAACATCCCATTTGGCGTTTGATCGGATTGAGATCTTGGCCTTTAGGAGGCCAGGTCAGTGCCCTTGGGCTCTTTGCCTGTTGGGGCCCATGTATGGTGGGCTGTGGTGCACTGGTGCCTTTATATTTTCTGCATTTTCTGCATTTTCTGCTAATTGTGCTAGCCTTTGGTTCCCGCACACATGGTTTGAGCATTGGGTGTCCATGATCTTGTCACCATTTTACTAATATTGATCAGTGTTGTTCAGTTCACCTGTCAATGGTCATAACGTTATGGCTGATCAGTGTATATAAAAGAGTGGTATTGATGGAGGTGCTCCTTAGAAATATATAGAAATATATTCCCAGGTTCCTATGATCCTAGAAACTATTTGTGTATATTTTGTTAAATAAGGGATTACAGGCACCTAGGAACATGGGGACCTGAAAAATAAAAATCTGGGAACAAAAAGAGTTGCATAGGACATTGTCTAAATATGACCCTGGTAACTTAGAGACTTGGGGAACATGGGGACTAAAACCCTGGAACCATAAATGGTCCAATTAAACCACAGAAATATAAAGACCTAGAATGTAGGGACCAGGGAACATGGCAACCTGCACACAAATGGAATTGGGTCAATGGAATCTTGGGAATGCAGTGACCTGGAATCATAGCTAGATGGAAAAATAAAGTAGGGACCTGTAGGCAGGTCTCTGCAGATACAGGGACAAGTTAACAAATGGTTTTAACAATATATGCACAGTTATAAACTTAGAAATCCGGGGTCCTGAGTAAAGATTTTGTTCTGAATATTGCAAGTTAAAGAATAGGCATCTCGGAACATAGGACGCTGGAAATCTACAGAACTATGGAATTAATGCCCTAGTCGCATAGAAACTTGGGAACATTTGGACCTAGAAAAAGAGACCTAGTTTAACAGATCCATGTGAATAAGGGGATATAGGGAACACAGGGACCTGGAAGCGTAATAAGACGGAAAATGAAGCGACCAGGGAATATTTTACCTGCACACAGAATCGTGGAAAATTAGGAACCTGGAAAAACCTGGGAATATGCGGACAGGCTAACAGAGCATCAACATCTGGGGTCCTGGGTAGACAAAACCCAGGGAAAGTAGGGACTTGGAAATGTAGGTACCCTAGAAACTTGGGAACATGGGGGGCTTGAAACATGCAGACCTAGGTACACCGACCGGCACTTGTGATCACAGGGACATGGAGATTTGTGAAAACCTGGAAGCATGTTATGCTGGGAATATAAAGAGGGATTTAAAAATGTAATGTTGCAAAGTGTAAACATGTGAAACTGACAAATAGAACCCTGGGAATATGGGAACCTGAAAGGATAGGGAAAGCAATAGGGATGTTGATAATTGAGCATAGAAATCTAGGGTCCAGAGAACATAGGACCCTAGGATGTTTGGAACATAGGGCATTTGGAACACATGGTTCTAGGTAAAATTTTAACATTTGGACCTGGAAAAAAACAGAATCCTGTGAAAGTAGGGATTTGGGAAGACAGGGATCTGGAATGCTACTAAGCTGGAAAAATGGGAACCAGGGAATATAGGAATGTGTAAACATAGAGAGGTGAGTAAATAGAATCTTGGGGATATAGGAACCGGGAAGCATCGGGAAATGGAAAACTGGGGACCTGTAAACAGGGATGTGGAATCATAGGGACTGTGGGAACTGTCTACCAGGTCTACCTTGCTGCGAACACCTAGCGCTAGATTCCAGTTCATGTTAGCCACACAGCATTTTTGGCAGAATTATTCATAACCAAAAGATCTGTTTATGTCTTAGACTTTTGAAAAAATAAAACAATCATATTTAATTAAGAATTTGTTGAATATAAATGATCAAACATGTATTATTACCTTTGGTATTCCATCACTCTCTCCCATCAGGTAATCGATCAACTGGTTGCTCAGAGCCTGGTCTTTAGCTTCTCCAACCTGTAAAGATACCCAGGTGATACTACAGTTCTAGTGGTCTGAAATTGGTTCATTAATCCAACTGTACCATCGTAATCATGATCATCATCATCATCCCATCCTTACCGTTTCAATTGCCATTTCTATAGCCACGTTATCGTCAGTGTTTGGACACTTCAGGAAATGTTTCAGGGCCTGAGAACCACAGAGACACGCCAGACTAAACACAAACTTCTCCGAGTATGATAAAGATAGTTCGGATCAGCCAAAATGGAAGTAAAGAAGGGCATGGAGAAGAACCGCGAGAGAGCGAGAGCACCACTCACCCTGCTGTACTGGCCACACTTGCGGAAAAACTTCCCAGCCAGGAGGTGCTTCTTTTCTCCCTCGAAATAGAGCGCTATGCTCTGGTAGTCCTCCATGCTGGCCTCGGAGCCTGGCGACAACAAACGTGTACACAGTTTAATCTTCTTATATTTCGACCCGGTGCTGTTTTTGTTCCTTCATTCAAACGAGATCAGAGTGTTCTGCGACCTCACCGATGATGTCGGCGTACACCTCCATCTGGCTGTGCTGCTGCGCGAGCTGGAAGGCCTCGTCGCTGCAGTGCGACATCACCAGGAACTGGATGGCTGAGGCATAATCGCTCAGACGCAGAAAAAACCTGCAGACGACACGCGCACAAGCTCATTCAAACCGAATTACATCGAGCTGAAGGAAAAAAAAACGATTGCTCTCGAGATCTTTCTCTCCGTCAGACCTGGCCACCATCTTGGCTCCGTCAACGGACTGGGTTTCCCGCACGATCCTGACCGCTTCCTCAGGATTATTGAGATGCTCCAAGAGGATCCGGATCACGTTGTCCCAGTCGCGGGCGCTCTCGTAAGCCAACGCTGCGTCTTTATATCTACAAACAAACACAAACGTGATCTTTAGAAAGAATTCCGGTGCGTTATCTGTTGAAGAGTCTAAACCATGCAGCGCACGTACTTCCCATCAGCCTCCTTGGCCTTGGCGTACTGCAGGTGGATTTTCGGAGAGCTCACGTGGGGAAGCAGCTCTCCCACCTTTGCCCTGAAATGCCGAGATGGAAAATCACATGACCCTGGAACTACCACTCGAGACATTAACTATAGTTAAAGTGTTTCCAGGGTTTTGTTACCAGTTCTTGCAGCGAATGTAGACGGAAGCGGCTTTGTCGTAGTACTGTCCCCTCTCGTACAGCTGTGCCGCTTCAGAATATTGCTGGAAAACGAAAAAACAACGTCAGACCGCACAAAAGTTGCGGTAATGAGAGTGAGGAGCATAAACAGGTTCTGGCACCTTCATGCTCTCCAGGATGGCGCCGCATTCCTTCTTCAGCGTCTTGCTCGGGTGCTTGATGGCCTGGTTGGCTCCTCTGCGGATGTCTCCCATCCTGATGGACATGCGGGCCACGCCCGCCAAACAGCTCTCGTCATGCTCCTGGAACTACACACACAAAGATATGATGTTTTAACTCTCTGTAGAATCACACAGTTCATCGTGTTGTAAATAAATGCTTCTACCTTGTTGTCCCCAGTGATGCCTTTCTCATAGTGAGCCAGAGCGTTTGTGTAATCTCCACTAAATAATAAAAGAACACCAGCACAATTAGGGGCTTAGGAAAAAATGAATAAAAAAAACAATAACTCACACACACACACGATTAACTACCCGAGTAGTGCAGCCTCGTTTCTATAAAAGTTTAATGTAACTGCGGCACTTATTTACAAGGCGCACAAACTCACACGAACTCCAGCTGAATGGCGTACTCCTTAGATATTAAAGGGATTTCGTCAGGATGGAGCCTCTTGGCGAGCTGCAGGGCGCTGTCCCAATGCTGCAGGTCCCTCCTCATCTACACACACAATTCATTAACGATGTTATAGCCAACTTAAAATGCTTTGAAATGCCACTCTGTGTGTGTGTGTGTGTGTGTGTGCACGCAAGACCTCCAGTGCTGCCATGGGGTACGAGGAGGCCAGGTAAAGGTCTTGAGCTTGGTTGTAGTCGTTGCAGAACATCGCCAGGTGACCGGCCAGGAGATTCTGGTCCTCTATTCCCTGAGAACGAGAGAACATCACTCCTAAAGAGGGGGCGTGGCCTCTGTGAATTTTAGATCTCATAAAGTAGGTGTGGCCTCTGTGTCTGTCAGAATGTATAAAGGAGGCGTGGCATGTGTCTGTTAGAAGTAATAAAGTAGGTGTGGCCTCTGTGTCTGTCAGAAGTAATAAAGTAGGCGTCGCCTCTGTGTCTGTTCGAATTTATAAAGTAGGAGTGGCCTCTGTGAATTTTAGATCTAATAAAGTAGGCGTGGCCTTTGTGTCTGTCAGAAGTAATAAAGAGGGCATGTATCTTTTGGAAATAATAAAGTAGACATGGCAACTGTGTCTGTCAGTCCTAATAGAGGAGGCGTGGCCTCTGTGTGTGTCAGAATGAACAGATACAGAGGTGGTGGCCTCTGTATCTGTCAGACCTAATAAAGTAGGCGTGGCCTCTGTATCTGTCAGACCTAATAAAGTAGGCGTGGCCTCTGTGTCTGTTAGAATTTATAAAGTAGGAGTGTCATCTGTGCTTTTTAGATCTAATAAAGTAGGAGTGGCCTCTGTGCTTTTTAGATCATATTAAGTAAGTGTGGTCTCTGTGTCTGTCAGAAATAATAAAGTGGGCATGGCCTCTGTATCTGTCAGAAGTAATAAAGTAGGCGTGGCCTCTGTATCTGTCAGAAGTAATAAAGTAGGCGTGGTCTCGGTGTCTGTCAGAAGTAATAAAGTAGGCGTGGTCTCGGTGTCTGTCAGAAGTAATAAAGTAGGCGTGGCCTCTGTATCTGTCAGAAGTAATAAAGTAGGCGTGGCCTCTGTATCTGTCAGAAGTAATAAAGTGGGCGTGGCCTCTGTACACACCTTGATGTCCTCCAGTGACAGCACCATGCCCACATTGCCCATGCTGCGATACACTCTGATGGCCAACTCCACCTCCATGTGATGGAGACACGCCCTGCCTAGCTCCTCCCACGCCTCTGTCCTGCCCAGAGCTGAACACAAAGACCACGCTGCTGAGAACCTACACACACACACACACACACAAAACATATGATTAAACAGTGTACCATATACACACTTTATAAAATAAAAAGAGAGAAAGTGTGTGTATATGTATGTGTGTGTATGTGTGTGTGTGTGTGTGTAGACGTGTACCTCTTGAGCTTGATGGCTTGCTGCAGCTGGGACTGGAGCTGCTCTTTGCTGCTGCTCTTGTGTGTGATGTCGAGGAAGGAGTGTGTGCTCAGGAGCATGCTGCTCGTCTTGCCGCTCGGCGTCTGGCATGTCAGCTCGCCGTTATACAGCAGCAAGGGCTTGTGGGAAAACGGCAGCTTGGTGGCACCCACCAGGATCACCTTCGACCCTGACGGAGATTCGGGTAATAATTTCAAATTATATGAAATTTGAAAATACAGACGTACAATAATAAAAAAAAAACCTGGAGTTGTTCTGTACCCTGTATGGTGTCCTTGTGGAAGGCGTAGGTGTACACTTTGTCCTCGTCGAACGCCACGAAAATAGCTTTATCGTTCACGCAGTTTTCCCAGAGTACACCAGTTATGGTGGAGGGGAAGTCGGGGATCTCGGACAGCGAGGTGTCCACCTGTCGCGAACCGCAACATCCGCGGATTAGCATAATGCGCATCCCATAATAAGCAGATGCAAATGGGAACGACTTGAGAACAAGAACCCGTGTGTGTGTGTGTGTGTGTAGGTGTGTAGGTGTGTTTACCGGAGAGTACAGGAATCCGTCGCTCTCGTCGTCGATGAAGACGAGCCGGGTCCCGTTGGGGTCGGGGAAGACCTTGCGTACGGCCACTTGGTGGCGATACTCGTTCACGCTCTGCCAGTCCTCGATGTAGAAGCACTGAATTAGACCCGTCTAGACAGAAAGAGAGAACGATGACACCTTGAGACAGAGTGTGTATGTGTGTTTATTTACACGTGTGTGTGTGTGTGTGTGATGTCCTACATCCGTTCCGTAGAAGAGAAACTCGGTGGAGAGGGCGTGGCTCAGGATGCGATATTTCTGATCGGGATCCGGGAAGAGCTTCGTCTGTCTGTCCTCCTGAACGTCCTGGTCTTCACCTTCGATCTACACAAATATTCATCTCCGTGAAAACTGAACCGAATTTGCAAACGCACATCACACACACTGACGCTCTCACCATGTGCAGCTGGACCTTTCCTTCAAACAGCGCCGCGGCGTAATCACAGTTCAGACACAAACTAGCCACCGTGCCCAGGTATTCAGTGTCCTTGAGACGCTCCACGCCTACACACACACACACACACACACACACACACACACAATTACAATCACAATTAAAAGCTAAACGGCTTCCCGTCTCACACACTACTTACCTCTGTCTCCCATCGAGTAAAACCACGCCCTGTTGTTCATCCCTACAGCCAGATGGTACGGTCCAACCGCGAGAAAGTTAGGCTCCACCTCCACTGCCACGGTAACCGCAGCTTCCTGTACACACACATCAATCACAAAATTTTTTTAGGCCAAACCGCAACCTTTCTTCTTTGGCTCATATATATATATATATATATATATATTTTTTTTTTTATCATCTGTTTTGGTTATTAATTCGCAATAAAATGATAACGGCTCGCCACGTGTTGTTGGTCTGCCTGGGCAGGTTTGTCTTAATATAACCCTAAATACTGTAAACAATGTGCATGTTTTATAACACCCTATAAAACTGATGATAAAATGGAAATTGTTAACGGCGCTAAAATAATGAACAGAGTCACAGCAGCGCCCTCTTGTGGACGCATCAGTATTTACGGTGTTGAGTTTTTCTCTTTTTTTTTTTTATTATTTGTATGTTTTATTAATATATGCAGTAGACGTCTGTAATATATCCAATAATTGTGTTAAGATAAATTAATGTCCTTCCTGTATTTGGGATCAGACAATTGGTTACCCAGTAAACAACACAATTAAACCTTACTTAACAGCAAATACAATGTAAAGTCTTTACAGTCTATACATCGTCTGTGGTAATTAATTAACCTATTTATGTATCCATTATATAGACAGTTTATATAGATGGTTTATATTATATATAGGTGGTCTATAGATAATCTATAAGTAGTCTATAGTCTCTAGAGTATCTATTCAGTTTTACATAGAGTATACTTAGTCCATAGGTACTCTATAGGTAGTCTGTCAATAATCTATAAGTAGCCCATTGTCTATATATATTGTCTATAGGCAATCTATAGGTAGTCTATAGATCATCTACAGATACACTCTATAAATAGCCCATAGTCTACAGATCATCTATGCAGTTTTACATAGTGTAAAGTCTATAGGTGCTCTATAGGCTCTATAGGTAAGTGTACAGATACATCATGTAATTAATACATCTATATAGTCTACATGCACTTCTATAGTCCTCTACACATCCTCTATAGACATTGTATATAAATTTTATACATGGTGTATAGTCCACATATAGCCTATGGGTTCTCCGTAGGTAGATACTCTGTAAATAACCTATTATCTATAGATTGTCTGTATAGTACTGTACATACATAGTCTATAGGTACTCCATAAATATGTCCATATTCTACTGATCGTTTGTGCACTTTACCTCATTTATATTTAGTCTATGGGTTCCGTATAAGTAGTCTATTGGTAATCTATAAGTAGTCACTCGTCTATAGATTGTCTACCCAGTTTATGTAGTAAATGGTTAGTCTATTTACAGACATTTTTTTTAGTTGCTCTATATATAGTCTACAGGTAGTCTACGCAGTTTTACATATAAAAACTACAGTAGTTTAGTCTACATGTACTCTATATGAAGTGTACAGATACTTTGTAAGTAATCCACAGTCTATAGATCGTCTATATAGTTTATATATAAATAATTATATATAGTCTATGATTAACTCTATAGTTCTCTCTACACGTCCTCTATAGACAATATATAGACTATGGAATATACATGCATTTTATATATATATATATATATTAGGGCCGGGACTCGATTAAAAAAATTAATCTAATTAATTAGAGGCTTTGTAAT
>JAQMYI010000013.1:3439976-3450974 GCA_030014275.1 Clariallabes melas | reverse complement strand
ATTGCTAACGACTCGTTTAGGCGAATGTGAGCCGACTCTTTTTTTAATAGACAAAAACTTCATTTATCGTGCACTGTCAGCGTCACAGATAGTTTATGTTCACATACAGCTACATGACACACTACATGAAAGATCATATTTGAAAAAGCATAATAGGGGCTGTTTAATCTCACAGTGTTTCACAGAACAAGACTTTACATAAGGTTCTTTAGGTGCATTTTTGCTAAAAATTGTAAAAGTTTTTCTGGTTTTGTCTTGCAGAATATGTTTTTTAAAATTTGTTCTAGTAGTAACATAAACAAAAATTTTTTATTAAAACATAAAATATTTTTGTAAATATTGGTATCTGGTGCACTGCAGCCTCTATATTTTGAGCTACCTCCATGATTTGTTCGCGTCTACAAAGAACCGCGGTCCGTTCGTATCTGTGGAAATGTTTGTAAGTCGGGGACTATCTGTATAAAGGAAGAGAATGTGTGTGTGTGTGTGTGTGAGAGAGAGACTCACCCGAGATCCTGACACTTATCACACATCAGCCTCAGCAGGTCCCAGGCCACCCTCTGTGAGGCGTTGTCATGACGATAGCCAGCATGACTTTTAACGTGAGTGACGATTTTGTCGTTGAGGCACTCCAGAGCCTTCTCCTGTACAGAGCTCTCCGAGTCCATCACGGCCGGGACCACGCCCCTCAGCCACGCCTCCTGGACGTCCGCATTGTCGGGAAGTGCCTGAGGAGAGTGTTGAGCTGAGTTGCTATCCGTGATAAACACACACACACCACAAACAAATATATATATATATATAAATAAATAAATGAATGCAGACTCACGTCGAGGAGATCCATGAGACACTGCATGGCTTTCTTCTTCACGGACACGGCCGGGTCTCGACAGCGCTCGGAGAGAATGGCCAGGTTGTCCGGGCTGCACGTGATCACGCCGTGCTTCAGCAGGCTCATTATAGTCTAAAACACACACAGAGAGAGAGAGAGAGAGAGAGAGAGAGAGAGAGAGAGAGAGCTGTAAGGTCACCGGAGGTTACTGGTTAAAGGATATACGATGGTGCAAGTGCGTACCTCTAGAGCACATTTCCGGACGTTTGTTTTGGGGTCGCTCACACGCTGTTTAAACAGAGCCAAGGTTTCTTGATCTATGAGAAAAGAAAAAAAGAACAATTTAATAAAAGAGAACGATGTATATAGATTAAGGTCATGTGTGTGTGTGTGTGTGTGTGTGTGTGTGTGTGTGTGTGTGTGGACTGACACTCGATGGAGGTGGCGTCGCGGCTCATGCCGTCGTCAGTGCTGTGGTGGCTGGCGGCTCCCAGGCTCTTGTGCTTGGACAGTTCGATGGTGCGGAAGGTCAGCGCTGTTTTTTGAACCGTGTCCGCTCTCTTTAAAGTCTCTGCCAAAAAAAAAAAAAAATCAGAAAAACATACATATATAGATATACAGTGTGTTGTTTTTATTATTATGAATATATCGAAAGATTATTTTAAAACTACAGAGAGACGTTTATGCTCTTACGCTCGGAGCGTCCGGTCATCATCGTGGTCTGAGAACCAGCTGAGGTGGTGGTGGAGGAGGAGAAGAGCTCGTGAATCCACTTGGTGGCGTTGTGGCTGGGCAGCTCCAGACACTGAGCGAGACAATGCATGGCGTGCGCCCTGACCGTGGGCGAGATGTCCGAGCGGCGCCCGTACACCACGCTGCGCACCAGGAAGCGGTGCGACAGGTACGGCACCAGGTCGGGTTCCAGCGCCTCGTCCGGCTCCCGTTCCTCCTTCGCTAGGAGCACCATCACCACGTCCAGGGCGAACATCCGGAAGGCCACCTTGATGTTAAGAGAGTAGTTGTACAGCCACTTGACGAAAGCGGCGTAATCCTGGCACGGCATCTTGGTCACGAGCTTCCCGACGGACTGGGCGCCGCTGGCACGGTACTCCGCCTTCTCCACCATCTGAGGACCAGAAAAAAAAAAAAAAAAAAAAAGTTCACAGTCCAATACAGTGGAAAACAGCTCTGAGACAAACTGGCGCCCCTTACAATTTAAAGGCGCAGAGACAACACTGTGATATTTATTTTGCTTAGGCGCGGTTACAGCTTTTGGCCACATGATGGCAGTGTGGGGAAAGATGACAGATTTAGTCAAAGTTATGCTTTACATTGAACAGTATATTCGTGTCAAAGGCGTACAAGACTCACTTTGTCTGACTTAAGAACAAATCCGACTTACGAACATGTACTCGTTTGTACCCAAGTAATTACAAACTGCAGGTTTTAAATGATGATCTCGTTTATTAAGGAAAAAAATATATATATATATATATAAAAATAAAAAAAAACTGTCCCTCTGTGAAAAAGTAATTGCCCTGACCATCCCCCACCCACCCCCTTGCTCAATCGTGAATAAACTGTGATTTTACATTTTTTTTTTAACCTGAGGTAAATTTCACCCGAAATGTAATTAATAAAGTAAATGCTCAGTAGCCCCACCTGGTGGCAGATGTGCTGTACGAGGATCTTCAGCAGCGGCAGCGTCGCCTCTGTCTGTTCTTCCACAACGTGACTGTAGAGCACATAAACTTTCAAGCATTTGTAAAATACTTAAGGAAAATAACAGAAGAAAAAGAAAATAAAAACACCTGACCTGATGAAGAGGATGGCCTGGTCTCTGGCGGCGCAGACGGCCTGCGACGGAGCGAGCATACACGGCTTGGATCTCTCCTTCCTCATCATCATGATGACGTACAGCAGGCGGTGGAAGACACGTCTACGACACTACACACCACCAACACGCATTCAACGCAGCAAACCCGTGATCACTGCCCTGACCTTTATTTATTCATTCATTTCTCTCAGCACCAAAGCTGTTTAATTTCATAATTATAATTTTATTTAATTATTAAATGTTAAAAGATGATTCTAGACGCCCACCTCGTTTCCTTCACCGTGATTGGAGGAGCAAAGCAGCCACAGGCCACGATACGCCAGCTCGGGGAGGCTCTGCAGTTTGTCCACGTCACTGAGAGGGGAAAAAATGTAAATAAAACAAAACACAAACAAACAAACAAAAACACTCCATGTGACCATTCTATAGAGAATATGACCCTTTGAGACATGCTTTTATAGAAAACTAATCAATGTGATATAAATCTGTATCGCTACCAGCTTAAGGGTTATTTTATTCATTAAGTGATAAAATAAAATCCATCTATTATTATAAGACTATTATAAATGCGTCATCATACAGAGGCGTGAAAAAGTATTTGCTCCTTTCTGATTTTTTATTTATTATTTTTTTTTTTACATTTGTCACAAGTCAAATCATGAAATGAATTTAAATATGATACATTAATAACCCGAGTAATTACAAACTGCTGGTTTTAAATGATGATCTCATTTATAAAAAGGGGGGGAAAAACTGTCCCTAAAAGTAATTGTAAATTTCACTCGACACACCGAGGCCTGATTATTACTGCCAGACCTGTCGAATCAAGAACAGGATGTATTGTCATGCAGAAGGTGTGTAAAAGTCTAGATACCGACCGCTTCTCGGCGAAGGACAGCTCTCCGATGACCGGCTCGAAGTTGGTGAGTTCAGTAAACAACTGCAACGTTACAGAGACGTTCATGAGAAACCCGTTAAATCAGAGGGATTATAAAAAAAATTAATAAAAAAAACACAAATCGACAAGAAACATGACGAACTACAGGATAAAATTAAGAGCGGTGAAGAGGACCACAAATCAAGCTTATTAAATTATTATTATTATTATTTGGTTAATGATAAGACCAGTATGGAAGAAATTTCCCATTTTTTATGAGCACATTAGGAAAATATAACATGTGGTACACGTTAGCGATGTGAGGAAACAAAAAAAAACTAATAAATAAAAAACTATTTTGTTACATAATGTGATCCTTTCATGTTGTAACATTATTATTATTTATTTTTACCTCATACATGTTTTGCGTGTGAGGTGATTAAAATGCTGCAGTTCCTCTGTAATCCTGCAGGTGGAGCTCTAAACTACTGACAGAGATTAATAGGTTGATGCTGCAATACAAACCGAATCGTCACTTCAGTATTGTGATGACGTCGTACCAGGGGGTCTCTGGTGCTTCTCTCTTCTTCTAATGATGATTAAATGTTAATTAACTTAATCGATGCTGATAAATAAATACAGAACGAATAAAAATATTTTGTTTGTAAACACTGAGTATTTTGTTTATGTACTTGCTGAACTAAATTAACGTAAGTTTACTAAACTCTTAGACATGAGGAACGCTCGTGTTCACGAAGCTCCGCCCACAAGATTTAACTCTTTAAACAGGCCAGATTTTTGAGTACACAACTGTGGTGATGACGAGATCATAAATGATGACATCATCATCATCATCGTTGACGTCTCAACTGACCCGGACGCAGCTGTCGGCGCTCTGCGGTTTGTCCCTGAGCGAAAATTTCTCCAGCAGCTTGAGGAGCGTCCTCACGAGTCCGGCCACGTCCTCACGCATCCCCAACAGATCCTGAGCCGAGAAATAGACCTCCTCTTCCTCCTCCTCGTCTTCCTCATCGATCTCCATCTGAAAGACACGGCGTGAGAAAGACGCTCTCTGATTTCCGTCATTGACAGTTAAAGCTCCGCCCACTCAGAGCGGTCAGGGTACGATCGGCGGACCTGATCGGAGACTTTCTTCGGTGGTTTAGGGCGTTTCCCGGTCTTTCCGTCGCCCTGCGAGCTCTTCAGCGTGTCCTTCTTGCGTTTCTTGCCCGAGTTCTGCGGCCAGCATCTCAGCACGAGGTCCAGGCACGTGTCGAACAGGATCTGGTGGAACACTCGGTTGGCGACGCTGCCTGTTTAAAAAAAAAAAAAAAAAACGACAAAATGAATTAAAGTTGACATCATGTGACCTTTGACCTATAAACACATACACACGTCTTGAGCCGTGTGATGTGAAAACGCACCCGTGATCCTGAGGAGCAGCAGGTAGAGGGAGGCGGCCTGCAGGGCATGTCGTCTCTGCTCTATGCTGGACGTTTTGCTCTTAGCGCCGAGGATGAAGCTGGCCAAGACGGCGATCAGAGATTTCACCGACACCTCGTTCTCCCCGAACACGTTCCACACGCTCTGTAGAAACCAAACACAGAACTGAGCAAGAACAACGCAACGCAACAAACCTGCCGCTCCAGAGCCTGGTCTCGCGTTACCTGAGCGTTCTCATCGTCGCCGGAGAACGGCAGAAGCCTCCTGTACACCTCCTTAAACACGCTCACGTCTTCTTTTATTTCGTCCTCGATGGCGGAGTCGAGGGGCTCGGCGTCCGTGAACTCGCACTCCCACACCACGTCCACCCAAACTGGACAAAACACACACACCATTCACTTTCATTTTATTTTCATAATTTTCACAATTTTATTTTATTTGTTTTTAGGCATATTTTCATTGGTTTATTTTTCTTCTTTTTGATTTATTATCTCTTGCTTACTTCATTATAACTTGCTTATTTTACTTTTTGAGTATATTTTGTGTATTTTTTTAAACTTTAAAACTCTTTATTGTGATTTTAAATAATTACACTCCTGGCTGCAATCCAAGCTTACCAGTTGTGTCTTTAAAAAGAAATAGACAAAAAGCTAAACCAAACAAACTAATAAAAAATCCTACTACTAAGACTAAATAATAATAATAATGATGATGATGATGATGATCATCTTCATTATTATTTAAACATTATTCAGTAATAACAATGATAATAATAAAGTTTATGTGGGTTATTATAGTTATTATTATAATAACCCACATAAACTTTATTATTATCATTGTTATTACTGAATAATGTTTAAATAATAATAATAATAATAATAATAATAATAATAATAATAACTACTACTAGTATTTTTGCACAGGTTGACTAATGCTTAAAAAAAGAAAGCTACTTTTATTACTACTACTATTAATAATAATATTAATAAAGTTGATGTGGGATTTTATTATTATTATTATTATTATTATTATTATTATAGTTATTTCCAATATACAAATTCTACAATCACCTGATTAGATCACTGCTAAAACAATATTAATAATATTCCATACATTTTATTAACATTAATAATAATAATAATAAAAATACAAATTAATTTTATTATTATTATATTATTAAATAACAGTTAAATACTTAAATACAGTTAAAAACTACTCTTTTTCTTGTCCTGTAAAACAAAAGCTTCCAAAAATAAATAAATAAATAATTAATTTAAAAAAAGTAAAAAATAAAAAAACACCCTATTATTATTATTATTATTGCATATATATTATTATAATTATCATCAATGTTGTAATGGTAAGAAGAAAAACAATAGTAACAATTATTATTATTATTACTATTATTATTAAGTAGCATTAATGGTGAAGACAAAAAAAAATGTTTGTTTTTTGTTATTACTACTACTGTTATTGCCTGTGCTAAATATATAATAATAATAATAATAATAATAATAGTAATAATAACCATCCATGTTTATATATGGCAGTACCATCATTGTTGTTGTTAAGAATAACAATAAAAATAATCATAATATTGTGATTTTCTGGTTTCAATCTAAGTTTCTCATATAAGGCGAAATATTAAATAAAATCAGCTGTTTTTTAAACCAGGCTTTAAGTAAATAAATAAACCTCTATTGATCTCTCTGTATCTCGTGCACTAGAATTCGGGTCTAATCCCAAATCCACACTCTGAGACTCGGCAGTGCAAGGGGGCGTGAACGGGAGCTCGCGCTATAAACCCTCGAGCACTCCTAACCCTAACCAGAAGAGCCGGTGATTTGAGACCGAGCCAAAATAAATCTCCGCTTACTGTTTACGGACATTAAATCTTACTGCGCTATTTATTTCTACAGCCGAGTAGTAGATCAGTCAAGTATATACACCTGTATACCTGCATAAATAACACATTTAATATTACTCACATTAATTAGCGAGACTAGCCGGGTTAAGTTCCGCGTTAGCATCGGTAGCACTGGAGCCAATGACGTTAGCTTAGCATGCTAGCTCTAGCCTGACATCGTATCTGACAGACAGCCCTGCTCGGTGTTTTCTGACTCGCGTGAAACAACAATAAATGTTTAATAAGGTGTTTATCGGGTGAATCGGAGTAAAAACTCACCGCGAGACACGGCGTTCAGCTTCAGCCGCTGCAGCGCGCGCACCAACTCCATTCTCGCTTCGAATCCGCGCGCCAAACTCAACGCACGCGCAATTCAACACCGCGCATGCGCTAAGATAGATCAAGAGGGTTGCCAGAGCATAGGCATACTGAACGGAAAGAAGGGATAGATGGTTGGAATAGGGAAATAATATGTCTGGCAGATAAAGGCGGTAAAATCATAAAAACATTAAATATATAGTAATTAAAAAGCGAGGGACACAAGGATAAAATATTTTTTGAGAAAGAAAGTTTAATAAAAAAAAAAGACAGAGATTTAAAAAAAAAATACCAGAGAGCAATAAGGAGAAGTGAAATATGTAAAAGTGTTTGCAAATAAGAATGTGGGTAAATGTATTAATTTTATTGAACACTACAACACAGGTATACAAGATAAAATAATTCAAAGTATGCAGTATGGATTAGTGAGGTAAACCAGCATTGATTATAACTCACTCTGGCAACTCCATGACAAATCAGTTTCTCCCGGCATGCATTTCAACTCGCGAATATCCAAACACAACAGCGCGTGACAAGTTGTCAGATGGAAACATGACGATATATGTTCTACATTTTAGAGAATAAACCTAGTAAGTATTCATAATTTAACTAAGTTAGTGTAAGTTTGTTACGCTATGTTTTATTATTTACGTATGTCTTTTTTTTTTTTTTTTTTGCGAATGCACGAGCCCGTTTGGTTAGCTTATTACAAAACCAATACACGATAAAGTACTTTTATCTTATCGTATAACTATCTAGAACGCAGTATTTTGCCGCGTTTGTGTGGCGTTATCCTTCATTTCCAACAGTTTGGCGGTTATTTCTAACTTCCGGGTAACGTCATACTGTCCGCCATCTTGGAAAGGTCAAAAGTTCTTTATAATTGTATTAAAGTACTGTATATGTATAGATACAGTAAAATCCGTGGTTGTCAGGATTGGATTAAATTGGATCAATTTAAAAGGACATGGAGCAAACCATTCAATAAAGACATTACTGGAGGAGGTGTTGGGAGGAAGGAGAGGGCTTGGAATGAATGTTTTAATTTAAGAGATGATCAGCTGGCACTTGAGATGAGAGTGTATGTTAAAGCTTTTGGTGCAGCCGTACTGTAGCCTGTTAGACCCCCCTGGGAATTCTAAAATCCAAATGTTGGGACAAGTTGTGAAAAGAAGCAAGCAAAAAAATGGATGCTAAGGTCAATATCAAAGAGAAAGAGATCTATAGGACGCAGAGAAGGGGTAATGTAACCTAATGGATTCCAACTGCCGTTAAACAACTAAGAAGAAGAGAGCATATGCAGAGGTGCGGGTCTGATGTTGGACAATTGTCTGTACTTTGATTTAGATTAATTTATGTTTTAGCCTTAAATATAAGAAAGTTTGGATGGAATAATATCTTTGTTTTTTTTCTGTCTCTCGCTTCCAGTTCTTTTCTCATTTTGATAGTGGGAGACGCGTTGCTGTGCTGAAATAACAGGATATTGAGGATGACGAGGGGAAAGTGGCAGGACAGGGTGAAGGCGGTGGAGCAGAGGGCGTTAACCTATCAGTCCGCCCCGATCAGCTGCCCTTATAAAGCTCATCTCTCCCGGCCGTGGCAGCCGTCCTCCGTGTGGAGATTGTTCCCTCGGCAGAAAGACGCCATCGCCTTCAGTCAGCGCTGCAAACAGGTCGGAGCACAGGAGGGGGCGAGGAGGGGAGGTTGACCTAGTCAGTGACCCTGACTGTTCCCTTCTGTCTTCTCACTGAGTCATTTGCTGATTCGTTTTGACTCAAGTTCAAGAATGAATCATCTAATGATTGACTCAAAACATCCCCTTCTGTCCTTTTTCTTTCCTTTCTTCAGGACGTCCATGTGTTTGCTCTGGAGAGAGAGGGCACAGACGCTGGACAGAGGGTGTATTTAGTGACCAGCTACACTGAGCTCTGGCACTACTACAGGTGACTCTTCACTTATCTACTCATACACACTTCACACACGCACAGTGCACCGCCACTAGGTGGCGCCTCCTCCATGCTGTATAATCGACCGTGTCCCCGTGTGTAGTTCTCACAGACGCTCGCTCATGCACTGCTACGAGGTGATTCCCGAGGGCGCCGTGTGCAAGCTCTACTTCGACCTGGAGTTCGATGCGGCCTCTAACACTCACCTGGATGGCACCAAGATGGTCGCTTCTCTGATTCAGGTACAAAAAATAAATAAAAACAAGAAGGTTATGGTGTAGAAGAACAGGGTGTAAGAGTGTGTCTTTTCTCCTCCAACGTCAGTACGTGTGTGTGAAGCTGGAGGACGTGTACAGGCTGAGATGCTCCGCTAAACACGTGCTGAACCTGGACTCCAGCACAGCCGACAAGTTCAGCCGCCATCTCATCTTCCTGCTGCCCGACTGTGCGTTCAAGGACAACCGGCACGTCGGTGAGAGCCTGCGTTATTACACGTGGATCAGCAGATGGACATCTCACTCTCTTACTCACCCTCTCACTGAATCGTTTACATAATGAATCATCTAATGATTGACTCACTCACTGACTCACTTGTTGAGTTTTTTATTTAAAGACTCATCTTATGATTGTCTCAATGACTCACTCACCTGTTAATTTGCTGACTCTCGGCTCTGAGTCACTGTCTCACTCACTGACTTTACGTAATAAATCATCCAATGATCGACTGACTCACTCACCCACTCAAGCTCTGAATCACTATCTTATCCCGTGACTCGGTCACTTAATGAATCATCAAATGACTGACTCAGTCATTTAATTAATGACTCACTCACTGACTCATTTGTTGACTTGCTTGCTCAAGTTCTGAATCCGTATTTCATTCATTTAAAGAATCATCTAATGATTCTCATTGACTAAACCCACTAACTCATTTGCTGTCTCAAGCTCTGAATCACTCCCACCCACAGATATAATTAATGACTCACTCGCCGACTCGGCCAGTGATCGACTCACTCGCCGACTCGGCCAGTGATCGACTCACTCGCCGACTCGGCCAGTGATCGACTCACTCGCCGACTCACTCGCCGACTCAAGCTCTGAATTACTCACTCGCTTATGGAATGATTCGTTCTCTAACTCAATCACTTAGTGACTCATTCTCTTAACGAATCAACTAATGATTGACTTGATCATTCACTAACTGATTCACTCACTCAATTAATGACTTACTCACTGAGTCATTTGCTAAACCGCCGACTCGGAAACAATCACTTGCTTAGTCACTTTCTCTCTGAATCACTCGATCACTTACTGTCTCTCTCTCTCACTGAATCTGTTTCTGGATTTCTCCAGGTCTCTTGCTCACTTTCTTTCTCTGGATCACTCATTTTTCCTCTGTCTGATTAAATAATTCACCCTATAAATCACCACCCCACCCTCTGAATCATTCACTCACTCACTCTTTAGATCACTAACTCGCTGACTGAATGGCTCTTGTTGTTTAATCTTAGGGAGGTTCATCCATCACATACTGAGACCAGCACTGAAACATCTCCATAAAGGGTGAGGGGGAAAAAACTTCCGCTCCTACCAATTTCTTTCATTTATTCATTTATTATTTTTTTTACTGAGTGAAGCTGCCACATATGCACTAAAACAACCTCTTTGTAGTGAGTTTAGCATTAGCATGTGATTACAGTGGAACCTCGGATTACGAGCATAATTCGTTCCGGAAGCGGGCTCGTATTCCAAAACACTCGTAAAACCAAATTTAATTTTCCCATAGGAAATAATGGAAACTCAAATTATTTGTTCTACAGCCCAAAAAAATAAATACAT
>JAQMYI010000013.1:3386821-3402305 GCA_030014275.1 Clariallabes melas | reverse complement strand
GGGTTGCGTGTCTGCGCCAGGATCTCCAGCAGCTCGTCATTGGACAGGAAGTAGAACCTGATGCATGTGGGCACACATACAAATACACACACACACATATATACTGTATGTAAGTAAAAATCATGGCCATAAAATGTAGTGGTGTTCGTCTGTCAAGACTTTACACACCTGGGGAAAACAACTCTCTTAGATTCTAGGTAGGCCTCCAGACATTTCTGAATCTGGTCCAGTAGAGCGTTATTGTTCTTGAAGATCTCCAGAAGTCCTGGAATATATTGTAATATACATTGTATTATGGGATGTCATTATGGGAACGATTGTTATGGTTTATTTCAGTAACACCTGAGAAAGAGTCTAAATCACATATCTGAGTCTGGTTATGCTGCATTAATAAAAAATGGCCTTCTATGGCTGTTATGAATGTCTTATTGATTGAACAATCACCTAAATCAATCACCAATATCAAAACGTTTGAGACTAGTTTTGTAAAATGCCAACAGATGGCAGCACAGAGCTGCACGCACAGTAACAGGGAGCACCGACCTTCATAAGTCAGTGTGCCAAAAGACATCATCTTGTGTTCATCTTGTGGGAGCTGTGCAACTGGTGTTATTCTTACCACATTACCACGTCTGTTATAACGAAGATCAAATGTGAAATTCTGCATGAAACTGGGCAAATCTGCCACAGAGACATTTGACATGATTTGGTAAGTTTACGACAATGCTGCAACGGTCATCATTGCTTCCGATGTCGGTGTGTCTTACGGGACAGTACAGACGATCCTCATGTGTGATTTGAACATGCTGCCAAGTTCGACCCCAGACTGCTGACCCAGAAGCAGAAGGAACATTCCGTTTCCAAAGTCTGCCAAGAACTCTGCATCAGCGTGCCGTGGACGACCCGTCCTTTATGTTGAGGATCAATACCGGTGACAAAACTTGGGTGTAGTGGTACGACACTCAGACAAAGCAACAGTCTTCACAGTGGAAGAGTCCAACACCTCCAAAAATGGGGAGGTACTGTAGGTCCGCAGCTTGGCCAAGTGCATGCTCAATGTCTTTTTCAAAATTCATAGCATTGTGCATCTAGAATTCATCCCCAGGAGGACGTACAGCAAAAGCAACCTGATCTGTGGTGCGCAAATCTCGAAACTTTATACATACATTAATAAACTGTAGATCGCTGGTTCTATATGCAATATCCCATTGTTATTTACAGATGTGATTGATCACAGGTAATAATCAATGGAGTCTGACCTGGAGCAGTAGCAGCACGCAGCGCATTAGGAAAGGCATTAACCTTCCTCATGACCTCTTTCCAGGATTTGTCCACTTGCAGGAACATCTTGGCCTCAGCAGGAAGCTGCCTCTGGATATCAGGGGCAGTGAAGATGCTCTCCAGATAAAGCCAGTTCCTCTGACACGTCAACCACTCGTCCTGCACACACACACACACACACACACACACACACAAATATAATTAATAACATGGAAATTATACACAGTGCAACAGGACTGGCACTGTGAGTTTGATTATTACCAGAGTCTGGGTGAACAGGGAGAGCTGGCGCTGCCACTCATCCACTTTGGCCTTTATAGGACCCACATAACGTGAAGACGCCACGGTGGCCATATTGATGGAGCTGTCGTCCAACATCGCCTGCACACAGACGCACGTTTATAAGACGGGTTTAAAAATACAGTCCTACACCCGCATCAGAAAACCGCTCTTTTCTGTACCTGGATCTCATCGGTGCCTCCGAGAATAAACACGTCTTTGTAGTCGCGATGTAACAGCACGACGAACTCCGTGGCCTTCCACATGTCCTCCACCTGGTGGCAACACAAGTCTATAAATCTGCCCAAAGATTTGTGAGACATAGAGAAATGCTGGATATGTTAACGTTCTTAGCCTCTGACCTTTTTGACAATCGTCTCCAGCGCTGCCTCTCCGGACGACTGACCTGAAATCTGAGAGACGCGATAGAAGAGGAAGAAGAAGAAGAAGAAGAAGAATAAGAAGAAGTCACATAACATTGTACAACATGTTTGAAATCCTCTAAAACATCTCATCCATCCCATCACCCCACAGGTGTCTCTGACCTCTTGGATCTCCGTAGCAAAGCTGAAGACGTTGAGCTCTTGCAAGGCATCGACAGTGAATGGCTTCTTCAGCAGGTTGACGCCCACGATCCTTTCCAACATGCTCCAGTGGCGTTCTTTCAGACACGGGTTACGCAAGTCAGTGATCACTGGTAGCTACACATACACACACACACACACACACACACACACACGGGATGACACAATAATGTCAATAAAACATCAATGAATGCGTCAGTATGTTAAATAAATAATTCAAAGTCTCAGTCTCTTCTTTTTTTTTTTATCATTGTTATACCTTTTCCCTCACGGCCTCCACGCCGGCTTTGAGGAGGGGCACGACATTGTTTGGGGGAAGTCCTTTCTCCAGCTGGTTCACGAATTTGCCATACTTGGTCACTTGTGTATTCAAGAGATCCGGGTCAAGATCGTTAAATTTACTCTGCAACAGACACAAACATAGATTATCTGATTTATTTATTCATAGAAAAACCTGAAAAGGAGAAAAGATTCACGCAACATAAACATGTACAATGATTTGTTATATATGATTATAGACGATCTGAATTGGATCCGCTTTCCGGGAAATTAAGCCTAAAAAAACTTGCTTTAGTTGTTTCATTCTAGGAATTGAAATCTAGGAAAGTGCGCCTAAAAAATGTAGCCCAAAAATTTTGATCAAGGAACTAGATACCGGGAACAAAATCCAATTTATGTCGACCAGGAATTTAAACATTTAACATCTGGGTTTTTATCCCAGGAAATTCAATCTCATAATTGGGATGTAATTCCAGGAATTTCATTCCAGAAATTTAAATCTAATAACTTTATCCCAGGAATGTAGGAAGCAGGATATAATTCTAGGAATGTTTTTTTTCCAGGAACCTAATCCATAACTAAATACATTATCTTTTATGCATAAATTAAGATCCAGGAAATTGAATGTGATTCTAAGAATTTTAATTATAGGAACTGACATCCTGGAACTTTAATCTAGGAAATTGTGCCTAAAACCTGTAACCTATGAATGTAGATCAGGGGACTTGATCCCAGGAATTTAAATGCACAAACTAGAATAAAATTTCTGCAATTTCATCCTAGGAACTTAATTCTAATAACTGAAGTCCAGGAATTTAGCTCCAGGAACAAATATTCAATTACAAGAATTTTATCCCAGGAACAAAAATCCAATATATTTAAGTACTGGAATTTAACCTCAGGATTTTTATCCCAGGAAGTTCAATCTTATAATTGGCATAACTGGAAATTTTATTCCAGGAATTTAAATAGCAGGATATAATTCTATTAATGTTTTCCCAGGAACCTAATCCATAACTATAACTAAATCCCTTATCTTTTACGCATAAATTAAGATCCAGGAAATTGAATGCAATTCCAGGAATTGTAAGTATAGAAATTGACATCCTGGAACTTTAATCTAGGAAATTGTGCCTAAAAACTGTAGTCTATAAATTTAAATCAAGAAACAAGATGCCAGGAACCAAATTAAATACATTTCGCCCAGAAATGTTAATTCAAAAAATATAATTTCACTTACGAGCTTAATTCTAATAACTGGATAGCCCAGGAATTTACTTCCAAGAACAGAGATTTAAACTTTAGAATTTTTATCCCAGGAAATTAAATCTAACAACTGGGATGTAAAAAATTATCTCAGGAACTAAATCCAATATATTTTGCCCAGGAATTTACATTCAAAAATTGGAATTTAATTCCTTAGGATTTTTATCCTAGGAAATAAAATCTTGTAGCTTTTTCTTGGAGTTTTATACCTAAAATTTAGAAAGCAGCATATAATTCTAGGAATTTCAATTCAAAAACTATACTAAAACTATACCATTCAAAAACTATAATAATCTATAACTGTAGCCCTTACATTTAGATCCAGAAACTTAAATCCAGAAACTTAAATCAAATCTTAAATCCAGAAACTGGGTTGTAATTTCAGGATTTTTATTCCGGGAAATAAATCCAACAGCTTTATTCTAGGAATAGTAGACCAGGAATTTAAATGCAGTTATTTTTGGCCATGAAACTAGATTCAGAAACTATGGTTTTATTTTAGGATTTTTCAACCGAGGGACTAAATCCAGTATCTTAAACTGCATGAAATTAGATCCAGGAATTGCGATGTAGCTCCATGGATTTTCTCCCAGAAATTTACATCCTGGACTTGAGATTTAGTTTATGGGAATTTAGGCTAGAAATTTGAATCCAATAACTTAATCAAAAGAAATATCTATCTACTGTATAACAATCTACTGTATATAATATCTACTATATAACATTCCCCTAGAAACTTTAGCCCAGGAAGTTAAGCCTAGGACTGTGAATGATTTGTAGCGTATACATGTGTGTACAGTATATATGATTGTGTATACCTGCATCCAGCTGCTCTGCAACTTGCCCCACTCCTCTATCGAATCCCACAGCAAATGTTTCAGTCTTACATCAGCACTCAGCTCCTCCAGAGAGTCATATTTAGTCACCTCCACCTATCCAAACACACACACACACATAAATAAAAACGTGTGCAGAAACGGCTCAGAAGCAGATACAAACACATCAGTGTAGTGTGAAGTACCCTTAAACTACGTCTGACCTTAAAGTTCTTCTGGTAGGATTTATAGCGGGAGGCTTGCTCTTGCAGCTTTTCTGTGGAGCTCTGGATCTCTCGCAGCACCGTGTGAACCTCGTCACGATTCGCATCGATATCCAGAAGTATCCGGTTCTGGAAAAACAGAGAGAGAGACAAAACGACTGTAATGAACTGGCTGGTGTGTGTGTGTATGTGTGTGTGTGTGTGTGTGTGTGTGTGTGTGCGTGAAGTGTCTTACCTCCGCTTGTTGTTTGATTCTCTTCACCTCGTCGTTGAGCTCCTTGATGTCGTCCTGCAGGTGTTGGCAGAACTTGGCCAGTTTGGCATCTCTCTCTCCGAGCGCCTTGTCGATGGTGTTGTTCATTTTTGACCTGGACGGCTGGAGTGTCTTGAAATAAGCGAGGTCTTCTGGCGGAGTGGGCACGGAGTAGCTTTCAATCAGCTTATACATCTCGCATACTGTCTCCGCCTCCTGGTCCAGGGATCCAGTCTGACACACAGAAAGAGAGAGACAGAAAGTGATAGAAATGAATTCCATCGCATGAACTAATTAGCAGACTTTAGGCGATGTAGGATCAAACAGACAACTCTTACCCGATCCTGGATCTCCTCCAGGAAGGTGAGGGAGTCGACGTACTCAGTTGTAGCCGTAGGGACGATGTCCAGTTTTACGGAGGCATCTTGCATCTCGGTGATGACCGCGACCATATTTTTCTTAGCCAACACCGGGAGCAGGAAATTAATGGCCTGTAGAGTCAAAAAAAATATATATATCACCAGTTTCAAAATATACATTTGAAATAATTAAGATTAGCTGTTTAAAAATTTTCATGTGTGTGACCTCTAGGCAGCGCAATGGAGACGGTATTAGCTTGTTCTTCAGTTGTGCTGTGTCCACCAACAGGATTCCTAGATGTCTCTTCAGCTGAATGTCCAGGGCCTCCTTATGCTGGGTATGATACTTCCTCAGACTTTCCAAAAAAAACGCCAAATCTGTCTCACACACATACACACACAAATTAGGACACGTTAGAATTGCCATCTTTACCGTCATTCGAATCCAATGCTTCATCAAGCTCCTGACGCTCTACCGTGGTCCTGCTCTTTAAGGGCGTCCAGATCCAGGCTTTCGTTCTCTTTATAGAAGAGGTGGAATGAGGTGAAGTTTTGGGCGTACGTATCGGCGGCATCGAACGCAACCTGAATGGAATTCTGGGAGCAGAAAAGTTTTTACTTATAGTTAAAATATACTGAGAATAATAATAACATGTTGTAAGAAAAATGCGTTTAGATGCGTTTGATTGTTGTTTATGTGGAGAACATCGAGAACCTTGATGCTACAGATGTTGTCCTGCAGCTGGTGATCATTTCCCAGTGTGGCCTGTAAATCTGGACCATGACCACAGGTCTTCTCCTTAATCTGGACACACATACACACAAATATAGGAACATGTGTATGTGTAATATAAACAGAAAGTTGCTTACTTATTATCGTGTACCTTTATACAGTAGTTTGGGTTTTTGTCAGTAGTGTAAATGAGTTGTGTATCAGTAGTATTGATGAGTTGTGTGTCAGTGTTGGTGAGTTGTGTTGTGAGTCAGTAGTGTTCATGGTTTATGTGTCAGTACTGTTCCTAAGTTGTGTGTCAGTGTTGGTGAGCTGCGTGTCAGTAGTGTTGGTGGGTTGTGTGTCAGTAGTGTTGAGTTGTGTGTCAGTAGTGTTCAGTTGTGTATCGGTGGTGTTGAGATGTGTGTCAGTAGTGTCGATGGTTTGTGTGTCAGTGTTGCTCATAAATTGTGTGGCAATGTTGGTGAGTTGTGTGTCAGTTGTGTTGGTGAGTTGTGTGTCAGTAGTATTGGTGAGTTGTGTGTCAGTAGTGTTGAGTTGTGTGTCAGTAGTGTTGAGTTGTGTGTCAGTAGTGTTGAGTTGTGTGTCAGTAATTTCGATAGTTTGTGTCAGTGGTGTTCATAAGTTGTGTCAGTGTTGGCGAGTCGTGCGTCAGTAGTGTTGGTGAGTCGTGCGTCAGTAGCGATGGTGAGTCGTGCGTCAGTAGCGATGGTGAGTCGTGTGTCAGTAGTGTTGAGTTGTGTGTCAGTAGTGTTGAGTTGTGTGTCAGTAGTGTTGAGTTGTGGTTCAGTAGTGTTGCGTTGTGTGTCAGTAGTGTTGAGTTGTGGTTCAGTAGTGTTGAGTTGTGTGTCAGTAATGTCGATAGTTTGTGTCAGTGGTGTTCATAAGTTGTGTCAGTGTTGGCGAGTTGTGTGTCAGTAGTGTTTGTGAGTCGTGCATCAGTAGTGCTGTTGAGTCGTGCATCAGTAGTGTTGATGAGTCGTGCGTCAGTAGTGTTGGTCAGTAGTGTTAATAAGTTGTGTGTCAATAGTGTTGGTGAGTTGTGTGTCAGTAGTGTTTGTGAGTCGTGCGTCTGTAGTGTTGGTGAGTTGTGTGTCAGTAGTGTTTGTGAGTCGTGCGTCTGTAGTGTTGATGAGTTGTGTGTCAGTAGTGTTGTACCATATTGTTAATAACGGGTCGTGTGAAGGCGTCAAAGTCGGAGTCTAGCACTAGAGGCTCCAAACACAGGACTGTCTTCTGGACGCGAGAGACTACCTCTGATATAACCTCCTGACACACACACACACACACACACACACACACACACACACACACACACACACACACAGAGGAGTTAACGCGCTACTCTCTCGGGCCTGCATCTTGAGAACAGTATGTTCTTTACACTTATTGAATATAAACACACATCACACACACACCTGGAAGTCTTTAATGGACGGCTGGAAGGAGAGCGCGAGTGTGTCCATCATCAGCTCTGTGATAAACAGAGGCAACACTGAAACTTCAGCATTCTGTTCTGACACACTGTCCTGTAACACACACACACACACACACACACACACACACACACATGCGGCAAACCATTCAGCACTCAAAGCAAACACTCAAACAATTCAAGCGCAAACTTGGCACACACTCAGAGACAAACTAATACACACATGGCAATAAACACACACACACACACACACACACACACACACACACACACACACACACACACACACACTCTCTCTCACCTTGTCCCCCGTGTCCTGTGTGGGCATTACTCTGGACCAGCTTTGTATGAGTGTGTGTGACGGGGTGTGTGTGAGGTGCTCCTGGAGTTCACTCAGCAGCTTGCTAATGGAGTTGACGGTTAACTTGTGCAGGGTGCTCATAATCAGATAATCAGCCAGGCGGATAAAACTGCACACACACACACACACACACACACACACACACACACACACACACACACACACAAAATCAAATAACATAACATGAGACTTTAAAAATGTTAATCTGACTTAAATCAAGCTTAAAATATTGTAAAATTGTGTGTGTGTGTGTGTGTGTGTGTGTGTGTGTGTGTGTGTGTGTATACAAATCAAGATATTAACCATGTGAGTCGAGTACACTCTTGTTTCTTGTTGAACTGCTCACTGTAACTCGTTTTGTCTGGAGTTTCTTCATACAACGTCTCCAAATCGGCACACGGCTTATTTTCATCTCCATCTGAAACACACACTCGATATAACACACTGATACAGTCAGTGACCTGGTGTGCACGTGTGTGTGTGAGGTCGTCACCTTTGCCGTGGTCAGGTCTGAACCCTTTCTCCAGCAGAGCCGTGTAACACGCCGTCACCGCCACCTCCTTCACCAGCTCTCGAAATTCCCCCAGTCGCTGAGACACCTGTCACACACACACACAGACACACACACACCATTCAAATCAAGATCAAATGAAAGATCATGTCACCATCCTTAGCACTGTTCAGAAGTGTGTGTGTGTGTGTGTGTGTGTGTGTGTGTCTCTTTCTCACCTCTCTGAGTTGAGCGTACTGAGCGCACTGGAACTCCTTGAGTGTGTACGTCCTCTGCTTTTCTATCCTGCACAGGTGGACGTCCTGGATGCGGAAGCACATCTCCCTGATGCTGATCAGCGCCGGTCTGAGAGACTGCAAAGTTCAGACCCAGACGTTTTAAAACCAGGTGAAAGCCCGGCTATACGATCAGCAGCTCCGCCCCCTTTCGACCCAACGTTCACTGAGTGTACACACCTCGTTCATGAAGAACAGACTGTTGTCCAGGGAGCGCTTGCACAGACTGACGGTTTTGTAGCGCACGCTGGAGCGCCACCTACGGAAAGCTTTCCTCTGGCGGAAGAGAGCGAAGGTCGGGATGAGCAGGAGCTGCTGGTACAGAAGGTATTCCTGCTCCCAGCGCTCCAGCGGTACGAAGTCCACCATATCGTTACTGTAGTGCGTCACGCCATGTGCGCTGATCGTGTAGTAATTAGTCTTATTCAAGGCGGCGTAAGGTACGAGTCTGTCAGGAGAGAAAGAAGAAAAAAAATTTAAATACTTCATATAGAAATCATCATCATCATGCCTGTGGATCCTGAATAAATAAATATAAGTATATAAACCACCTCACCTCAGGTCATAGGACGATTTGGAATCCTCAGGCATCATGTAGAAGAACCCGAGGTCAGGGTTCCTCCGGATGATCTGCACGATCTCGTAGGGAGAGAGGATTCCAGCGCGGATCACGTCCTCTACAGAGCTGAAGCGCCGCGGATCGGGGACGGGCGGGGCCGGGGTGTGGCTCATAGGGCTCTGAGTGACAGCGTGGCCTGTGTGACTGAGCTCCGCCTACAGAAACAACACACACGAATCACTCTGGAGAGCAACGACAGTGTTTAATAGATGCAAACTCATAGCCGACGGAATAAAGAGACCTGTCTTTCTCGGAGACAGCCAGGAATCTGGGGGAGGTGTAAGGAGGAGGAGGAACCGGAGTCTGGACCTTCTGTCCATCCTGCGCTGATTAACCTCTGACGCTTTATTCTGTCAGCGTTATCTTGCAAGTTTTGGTTTTCATTCTGCTTCAGCGGAGGCTGGAATAAAGCACAATCAGGATAGAGCTCACACACACACACACACACACACATATCAGCGATTGCCCTGAATGCATACATGAATTGAAGCACAAATAAATCAATGAACTACTGATGAGCAATTAAATTTTTTTTTTTGTGTGTGTGTGTCTCACCAGCATGGGTTGGTGCATGGGTTTGCGAGCATTGTGCTTTCTCTGCTGTGTGAAAGTATGAGGTTTAAACACCAAGGTGTCAGGATCACGCAGAAGGACTCCGGGTCCTGACAAAACGAGGCGCGATCTCAGCAGATCTGGTTCCACCGGTGTGAGGGGGCGAGGTAACACAGGGGAGCGTCTTCCGGACACCCTGTCCAGATGGGACGAAGACATTCTGTCTCTGCAGTCTTCATTCTGGCTCTTCTTTAATCTCTAGAAATGGAAGGAGCAAATGGAAATGATAATGATTCAAAGAATCGATTCAGCACAGATTTAGAATAAGTAAATAAGAAATACATTATTATTATTATTATTATTATTATTATTATTAATGTTAACTTTTATATTATTATTAAATTCTTCTATTTAATGTGATGTGAGTCGAATCAAGTGATTCATGAATCAATTCGGATTCGACACTATATTCATTTGAATCACGGAGTCGACTCCGACGCTTTGGGAATCGACTCTCTATTATCAGCACAGCTAATTATCTAATTGAATTCATTCATTCATTTATTCATCTTCTATACCGCTTCATCCTCTATTCAGGGTCGCGGGGGCCTGGAGCCTATCCCAGGAAGCTTTGGGCACGAGGCAGGGTACACCCTGGACAGGGTGCCAATCCATCGCAGGGCACACACAACAAAATTAAATCTAATTTAGTTTTTAGGGTTAGATCTTTGGGTTAAATCTAATGTAACTAATTAACCTAAATGTGTCTAATTTTATCTATTTATCTCATTTCATCTAATTTAATTCATACTAATCTAAAGACAATCTGTCTCTGCAGTCTTTATTCTGGATCTTCCTTAAGCTCTAGAAATGAAAGCAGCAAATGGAAATGATACTGATTCAAAGAATCAATTTAGAATAAATAAAAGTAAATAAAAATACCTTATTATTATTATTATTATTGTTGTTGTTGTAAACTTTTATATTATTATGATTAAATTCTTCTATTCACATCACATTAAATAGAAGAATTTAATTGTTCTATTTAATGTGATGTGAATATAGAGTCGAATCAGGTGATTCATGAATCAAATCGGATTCGACCGTATATTCATTTGAATCACGGAGTCGACTCCGACGTTTGGGGAATCGACTCTCTATTATCAGCACAGCTAATTATCTAATGTTATTGAGTTTAATATATTAAATCTATTTTAGTGTTTAGGGTTAGATCTTATGGTTAAATCTAATGTAACTCATTGGTCTAAATGTGTCTAATTTTATTTATTTATCTCATTTTATCTAATTTAATTCATAATAATCATAATTTAATTCATAAAGACATTCTGTCTCTGCAGTCTTTATTCTGGAAGAAACAAATGGAAATGACATCAATGATCCTGATGATTCAATGATTCAATTATCCTGATTCATGTGTTGAAGTTGACCCGGAATCGAATGGAATAAGTGAATCAATTCGAGGCAGAACAGAACATGAGAAATAATACATAGTTATAACTATATATATATATATATATATATTATTAACAGTAATTCGATTTAAGGTGATGTGAATATAGAGTCAAATCATGTGATACTCATAATAACCTAAATGTTTAAACACAAATAAAATACAAATAAAAATATATATAACGACCAAAACTAAATTTAAAAACCCGAATCAGTTAGATATCTATATACTAAACCAACCAACTTTAACCTTAAAACTGCTTTTACTTTAAGATTTAAAGCACATTAAAAACATTTTAACATTATTTTAAAATATTAAATACTTTACAAGACCTTTAAGAAGGTTTGTGTAGAGGAGTTTAAACCCACCTTCAGCGGCGTCACCGACATGTTTGGTGTTGCTAAGCAAGTCACGTGATTTAAACACTACACGCGCGCTTGGTGGTCAGGGCGCGCGCCGGCGCACGCGCGTCTCTCCAGAGCGCGTGAGCTCGTGATGAGGGTAAGTGAGTAATAACACATCGGGAACAGCAGGTTTTAGCAAGAGTAAGAAAGAAAAGCATAAAAAAGAGAGAGATTCATACTGCAGTGGATTAAAAGTGTAATAAGCAGGGATAGTGCAAATTTCCTCTCTATGTTCAAACATACAATGATGGCCAAAAGTATTAGGACAACATATGCCATGCATTATAGTTCATATGCATGCATAATATGCATTATAGTTCTCCCTGTGCACAAACCAGATGATGTCACTGATTAGCTCCAGTCTATATGAGTTGTGCTGATTAAAATCAGATTAAGAGTTTGTTTGTTGTTTAAATCGCAAAGATTAAACCAATACAAAAAAGAAATTAAAGGATACACACTACTTACACTCACTCATCGTCTATACCACTTGATCGTGCATTCAGGGCCACGGCAAGGGGGATATCCCAGGACAGAGTGATAAGCCATAGCAGGACACACAATAACACACACTACATGGAATTTGGGAACACCAGTTAACCTAATCTGCATGTCTTTGGCTTGTGACAGGAAACTAGAGTACCTGGAGAACATGCAAATTCTCATGCTCACAGACCTGAGGCGGGAATCGAACCCAGACCCTGGAGGTGCAAGGCGACAGCGCTAAACACTAAGCCGCCCCTAAGTACAATAAAATATTAACAATTTGAGAGTACAGAATAAAGGAAAAGGAGACGGGAGGATAGTTAACGAGATATAAATGATGGAGGAGGTATCACCAAGATGTTCCCCAATTAAAAAACTCATAGAACCTCTTAAAAATGTTGAAGTCTGTTGTTCTTTTTATTTGATCTAATTTGATTTAAGAAGTGAGTTAATTTCCATTATAAATAACTTTTGAAATCTTTGTTTATGAATGAAGTGTTTTGCTCTTAAAACAAAAATAATTAACTATTCGAGAGGTTTATTTTGCAAAAAAAAAAAATTTCAATAAGTTTTGTCTTTAAGACTGAAGGACGGAGGTACAGTGCCTGTATTAGCTTTTTTTTATATATTTGTTACACTTAAATGATTCAAATCATCAAAGAAATTATAATATCGCACAAAGATAAAATGCACATAATGTCACGCAATCTGACCTACACACTCTGGGTAATCCAAAGCTCAGTGATTCGCCTAGAGAAGAATGGTACTCTGGTTTCATCAAGGAAGAACTACTCTCGGCCATTAAATTATTTCCTACCAGGAAGGCCGCAGGCACGGATGGATTTTCTATCGAATATTATAAAGCATTTTCAGATTTATTAACTCCACTATTACTCAGAATGGTCAGTAAGAAGACATTACCCAGAACCTTGTGTGAGGCCAACATCTGTCTCTTACTGAAAAAGGGAAAGAAGTCAGTGACCCTGCCAGGTACTCGCTCTTCAAAGGGCTGAAAAAACAGATTAAGTAAACATCTCACATCTATTATTCACCCAGATCAGAATGGATTCATCCCGGGAAGGTTCTCCTTATTAAATGTTAGACGACTTCTCAGGACAATATACTGTATGCAGATCATGGCAAGACTAATCAAGCAGCTACAATAACCTTAGATGCGCAGAAGGCTTTTGATCAAATAGAATGGCCGTACAGTATATGCTTAAGTCGCTGGTGCGTTTTGGCGTTGGTGAATCATTTATCTCTTGCGTAAAAATAATCTATAACAGTAGAGTATGTTCTATCTTAACTAACAGCGACGAGTCAGCTTTTTTCCCTACATCGTTCCAGCCAACAATTCTGCCCTCTTTCATCTGTTCTTTTTGCTATAGCACACATAGTCCCTCATTTTAACAATCAGAGGTCACCCTGATATTAAGGGCCTATCAGTGGGAGGCACTGAGACACTAATTAGTTGATACGCTGATGACATACTGTTATACAGTATCTGCAAAATGTAGAAAAACCTCTTCCTGTTGGAGTTGATTAATTAATTTGGTAGATTGTCAGGTTACACCATCAACAGGACAAAAAGTGATATCAGGGCTGTAGATTCCAGACCGAGGCATGAAATCACTTTTTTTTTTCTAATTGATGGTGTAACCTGACAATCTACCAAATTAATGAATTAGTTGTCGGCAACAACTGCAATCAAGAGTTTGCGATAACTGGTGATGAGTCTTTCACATCGCTGTGGAGGTATTTTGGCCCGCTCTACTTTGCAGAATTGTTTTAATTCCGCCTGTTTAAAGATCTCCATCAGATTTAAGGACATTGATTAGGCCACTCCAAAACCTTAACTTTTTTTTTTTTTTTTTTGAGCCACTCAGAGGTGGACTTGCTGGTGTGTTTCATATTATTGTCAAAGCAGTAAATGCTTTGAGGTTATACATTTGCAGCCACAACATACAGTAGTATCTCGTGGCCATGCATTAAACTGTCTCATCTCCACACATTATTAAGTCATGGCCACAACATATTATCTTGTTCCCACGCGTTAGTAAATTGAGACCCCAGAATAATTTTTTTTCCTAAAATGTCACTAGAGGGGCTCCATATGAACTTCCTAAAAAAAAAAGACAAGGCCAAGGCAAACTTGACCATCACAGAAGGAACATTCATCATGTAGCTCCAAATGCTGAGATATCACAGAGTCCGCAGGAGAAATCTCGTGGAACATTAACTTCTATTGTTTTGTTGGCATTAGCATTATTGCAGGCAATTTCTTGAATATAATTGTAGAAGTGTACAAATTGCATAATCTCATACTAATCAAAGGAAAAATGACTCTTAATGAGAATGATTAATTTATTGAGAAATTAAATTCTTTAGAAGGTACCAGAAGAATGTAGCGTGAATGAATGGTATATATTTTGTATATTTTTTCATTGTTCTAATTGAGCACTTTGTGAGGCGAGAACTTTAGAATGTTACAGTCTAAAAATTCAATTTGGATCAAGTCATTTAAAGGGGAATAATGACATTTTAAAACTAAGAAGAGGCCACCTGTTGTTGTTGGTCTTTCAGGTGCTACCGGCAAGGGGTCGCCACAGCGGAATATCCAGGCTGCACAACAACTTGGCACAGGTTTTACACCAGATGCCCTTCCTGACGCAACCCTCCCATTTATCCGGGCTTGGGACCGGCACTGTTGTGCTAGTGGCTGGGGGGTTTGGGCACTGGGTGGGAATCGAACCCGGGCCTTCTGCATGGTAGGCGAAACACCTACCACTGAGCCACCAGTGCCCTCTTAAGAAGAGGCCACCTGTCATGGTAAAAATTCATTCATCCATCATCTATACTGCTTATCCTATATACAGGGTCAGTGACAACCTGGAGCGTATCCCAGGAAGCTTCAGGCACAAGGCGGGGTACACGCCAGTTCACATTTTGGGAATATTCCATTTAGACCTGAGGTATTAGAGACAAAACCGAAACGATGAAAAACCTGAGGGCCGGTCATAGAATTGTTATTATTGGTAAGGAAAAATAATATAATGAAATGATTGTTGGTCATGAGCTTAGTCCTTCCCTACATTTCCTCTACCCTTTTTGGCTCTGGAGGAAAAGTTGCACCTTGCGTCGTCAAACACATGTCATGATGTGTATACTGTATATACACTACCGTTCAAAAGTTTGGAGTCACTTTCTAACTCCATGATGTTTCCTGATTTTTATTTCTTTCTACATTGTAAAGGAATGCTGAAGGCGTCCAAAAAATGCATTAATCTCCTTTGAACA
>JAQMYI010000013.1:3347473-3358051 GCA_030014275.1 Clariallabes melas | reverse complement strand
CCCGCCGCCGCAGGAGGCGGCGCACGACACGCCCGAGTCGCTGCTGTTGGGGCAGCAGGTGCTGTCGGGCGAGTGGAAGCCGAAGTAGAGGTTGGTGTGGCCGTTGGTGCCCATCTGACCGGGAACGCTGCTCATCTGCAGGCTGCTGCTGCTGGCGCTGGAGTAGCTGTACGGGGACTTGCGCTCGTCACCGGGCTTCTTCATACGCAGGAACCAAGCGCACCACTGGAGCAGGATCACCCGCACCTGAGCGCACAGGCAGAACACCGCGCGCTTCAGATTTAATGTCTCGCTAACGTCTCATTATTAGATTGGTTTTTAAAAAATTTTTTATTTTAATATAATTTGGTGTTGCTTTGCCCCCTCACCCATTTTGGCATTTTTCCTCCGTGCGGATCGTGATGGTGGAACTGCAGGACGAGGACGGTGACCACGACGGACAAACCCACGATCATCATCGTACTCGCAAAGTACTGAGCTATGCGCACACACACACGCACACCCACACACGACAAACCAGAATGAATTCACCATTTTTAAAAATGTGATTTTCTAGGGAGTATTTTAAACACGAGGGTGAGTCAAAAATTATCCGCACTCTGGTTATATTAAACCTTCGGTTGGCTGTGCTTATCTTATCAGCACTTTCCATTCAAGACTGCAGTGTGAGCAAAAATGAATGCCCCACTTTTTTTTCTTTTTTTTAGCACGAAAGAAGAGCAGCGTGCAAAGATTTGTTTATTTTTGTGTTCTGAGGGTGTACCTGTTGCCGAAACAACAAAAACAGGGTTCTACTTATAGTCCTGATCTCGTTCCATCAGACTTTCATCTGAAAGTAGTCCTACAAGGACGAAGACTGACTTCTGATGAAGAACTGATGAAGACAGCGGTGCATTTGTAGCTCGCAGCTCAGCCGTAAATATTTTTAATGAAGGAATACGAAAAACTTGTCGATGGACAGATGGACAAAGTTTACGTAGCTATTTGTCTTTTTTGAAAGTTAATAAAATTTATTCTACTACCAGAGTGCGGATCATTTTAGACTTCACCCTCGTATATATACATACAGTACATTGTGACTACCTCTCCTGAAACTGTAAAGGTTTAATAAATAATAAACATGTAATCACGCGTGCCTATGAGGGGGACGGAGTCGGAGGTGGCGGGCATGATCTCCGCCACCAGCAGCATGAAGACGGTGAGGGACAGCAGGACGGTGATTCCTGAGGAGGAAGAAATGACAAATCACGTCAGTGTTCACAATACAAACAAGGTTTCACAAACGTGACCTCGATTAGCTCACACACTGTACGGATCTTTTACAGCAAAAGAACTCTAAAGTCGAACAAAACAAAACAAATACAGATAGTCCCCGACTTATGAACGAGTTCAGTTCGTAAGTCCGATTTGTTCTTAAATCCGACAAAGTAAGTTTTTGACACGAATATACAATGTAAAGTAGTGATGGGTTCGCTCATGAACGATCTTTTTGAACGAGTCTTTAACGTGACTCAGAAGAACGAGTCGTCTCAGAAAGTGATTCGTTCATTTTCTACTGGAAGCAAAGCTTTGCAAAACCTCCGTAAGTTATGTACAGAAAACAGAAATGAGTAGTTACCTTTGAGTCTTCTGTTCCGAATCGTTCATTCTTTCGTCACGCGACTCCCATAGACGCTACGCAGTGCAATAGATTCAAAAGAATGAACGACTTGGACTAGAAAATATGAGAGGTGAGCTGCTCATTCTGTTTATTATAATATGTCCTTACGTGCATTATAATATTTTCATTACTGGAACTATAGGCAAAATTTTTATTGTATATGTAGACGTGTTGGGGGTCTGTTTATTGAAAATGTAAGATTTAATTTTTATGTCTGATCAAAAGAACGAAATGAACTAAATGACTCAAAAAAAGATTCATGAAAAAGAACCGAGTCACTAAAATGATCTAAACTTCCCATCACTAATGTAAATCATACCAATCCACTTGATTAAATTTCTGTCCCCTTTCCCCACACTGCCATCATGTGGCAAAAAACTGTAATCGCGCCTAAGGCAATAAATCTCACACGTGAAATGTAACAGTGTCATCTCTGTGCCTTTAAATCGTGATGGGAATCCTGGACGACATCGTGTCTCAGAGCTGTTTTCCACTGTATTGGACTGTGAACTCTTGTTTTGTTGAGGATTTTCCGAAATCAGGATTACTCAGCATCAGGACAGATTTACAGGACAGACATTTTTCTATCATCATCGTGATCCCGGACTGATTCATTGAAACCGGTGAGGCCGACTCATTTCTCCCACACACACAATATACTTGACTTTAGACATTTTATACATGCACTTAAACACTAAAAATAGTGTATATAACTGTAAATATTGGTATCTGGTGCACTGCTGGTGCATATTTTTTTCAGACAATACGCGTGAGCTACTTCTGTGATTTGTTCACATCTACGAATGTTCGTAGAACCGCAGTTTGTTTGTAACTCGAATGTTCATAAGTTGGGGACTACTAAGATTAAGTGCCTCCGAATTATTTTTTCATGAGCAAAAAGTCCAGGACGTTCTTTCTTCAGGGAATAAAAAAGGCCACAAAAACAAGAGATGGAGCACAACCTGCTTTCTCACACTTCTCACACTTCAGTCTCACTCCTGATATTGACTCGTACGCGGTGGATCGGCTTCACTGCTCTTTATGTTCAGCTCAGTCGATATGCGTTTGTGCGTGTGTGTGTGTGTTACCCAGCGAGATCTTTTCTCCAGAGTCGGCAGGCAGCAGGAAGACGAGCAGCGCGAGGCCCGAGATGAGGACGCAGGGAATGAGCAGGTTGAGTCCGTAGTACAGAGTCCGCCTCCTGATGGTCACCGTGTAGGTCACGTCCGGGTATGGCTCCTTACAGCACTCGTAGTACAGCTCGTTCCTTTTCCCGGGAACCCCTACACACACACACACACACACACAGACGCACAGTAATGTCTTTTATAGCTATAGTTATATAACACTTCATTGCTTTTAGCCAAAATCGAAAAAGGGGGTCAGAAGATTTATAGGCACATTACACACACACACACACACACACACACACACACACACACACACACACACAAAAAATGCTCAGGTTTGACTGCACTATCAGTTACTGTTCCATTCCTGTAATTATTTTAACTCTACACTCTGGAACACTGCTGATGAAAAAGGAAAAAAAATAAATGTATTACTCAGGACTAAAGTGTCTCCGGTGCAGCAAAAGCTCTAGGGTCAAATCTACACCGCCTTGCAAAAGTATTCATACCCCTTGAACGTTTCCACATTTTGTCACGTTACAACCACAAACGTGAACGTGTTCTATTGGGACTTCATGTGGGAAAGTTCAAGTGGTGCGAATACTTTTGCAAGGCACTGTACTCTGTACACTGTACAAGACACCACATACTCACACACACCGTCTTATCGTTGCGTTTGATCCGAGCGTGCGTTTGCAAGAGAAAGAAAGATAAAGAAAGCAAAGGAAAGTGACACCGCTCTCTCTAATTAGACCCGTATGTATAATTCATGGGTTTTCCACGCACTTCACTTCTGCAAATTTCGAAATTAAAAATGCAAAGCCAATTTCAACAGTGGGTTTATTTGATGAAATTCATTTAGGCGCGTTCCCTCCTGCCTCCGCGCGCAATTATTCATTATTCAGACCCGCTGCGTGTCCTGGATACGAGCGGAATTTTAATATTTTGGGGGAATATCTGGCATAGCTTCGAGTGGGGGAAAAAAAAAAAAAAACACATTTTGGAGATGTCAGGAGATGACTTGAAGCTAGTGAGAGTCAGAAGACCTCGTTGCGCTCCAAGCGCTTTATCAGCTTACAGGTGGAAAAAATAGAAATATAGTTGCAAGCAATGATGAGCGGGCCCAAGCACCTGGGTGCACCAGACAGACAGCAGGCACAGTGGGGACACGTATTTAAAGGGGACAGATCAATGCCATTATGACGTCATTTTAGCAACAGGTAGATTTTATGTCTAGACCTCCAAGGTCCAATATCACTCAATGTGATGTCACTCAATATAATGTCACACAGAAAGTTATTAACTACTTTATTTATTAACGCAAGTTTAAGGCATCGTCATGGCTGACCCGTTTGAGATATCAAAAAGCCCTCTGCAATTTTGCATCCTCGATGTCTTGAGATCACAAAGGCCTGTTTTGGTGGCAATCGTATAAATCCCCTATGTCAAAGGAGTATGTCAAAATCCCAAAAAACTACCCAAAATAACTGACTTCCTGTTGAGTTCAGCCCATGACATAAAGTGGAGCAAAATCTTGTGAGACTCTCCGGCGTCCAGCAGTTTCCAACATGTCTGCCGATTTTCGTAACTTTTTGAGCGTGTTGAGCAAAGGAAAAAAGGGGGGGGGATCTTTAGAAGAACAAGAGGGCCCTGATGTCATAGTGCTTTAATCCCTAATGAGTTCAGAATTCACACTATGATGGCTAATCAGTTTTAATTCCTCAATTTTATTCCCTCTTGTGGTCAAACTTGGCATAACAAGCCAACTCTCCAATCTGTTATTATTAGTTTTTTCCTCCTCCTTTAATTCCTGAAGGTCTGACCTGGACATCTGGCACTGTGTGAAATCCTGCAGAGGTTTTTAGTGCGTGTTTGTCCACGTGAGTGCCAGGACATGAGCGGTTAGCATTACGATCCCATCTGTTAGACAGGATGGAACAGCGAGAGAGATAGAGAGAGATAGAGATTAGACCGGCTCTGAATCTTAAAGCTTAACGCTTTGTATGAATTCTAATCCCCTCTCACATGAATGAACGACTGAAAGCAAAGGTTTGTACACCCTCCTCCTCCTCCTCTCTCCACGTTTATCCGCTTTTCTTTCAACCATCGTCTGTTTTCATAGACTGCTCACTTATTTTGTTCCCCCGGTAATTGTTGTTCCAGTCTAGTCTGTGTGTCTTTTATTTATTTTTTCCATTCTTGAACGGTGCTTTTTCACTGTTGAAAGCAGCCTGGCTAACCATTTTCTTCATCTTTTTATCATCGTCGATTCTCGGAGACGTCACGGGTTAAATGAGCGCGGTTTTGTCTGCTTCTTTTTTATTTTTCTTCTACGGTAACCCAGAGAGAGAGTCGCAAACTTTTTGAGATCAATATTTTTAAATGGTTTCCCCCTGGAACGTGTATCTGATGCTCAATGAGCACGCCATTGCCTTTGGGTTTTTCTGCTTGTGCAGGTTTTCAGAACAGCACGCGCGAGAGTGTGCGTAGGAGAAACTTAAATCCGTTGGAGTTTTTAAGTGTCTGATGGCAGAGTGGCTTTCTGTAGACGTCTAAAAAAGTGTCTTACGGAGGAATTGGAGGTTATTTACTCCTCTCTCAGAAAAAAAGATCAATGCTGGATGACGATCAATAATTCTTTTAGAAGAAAAAAAAAAGAAAAACAGAATAAGAGTCACACGGCGAGACGTGAATTCAGAAAAAGGGAGAGAGAGAGAGATGTAAACGAGAGTGTGTATGTTCCTCCCTGTCTCACCCACGAGGTCCCACTCTCCATTGGGGATGTACGTGGAGATGTCCACCTCCTGCATCTGCAAGTCTAGCAGCCAGCCGTTGTGGGTCCAGGAGCCGAACTTCATGTCGCACTTCTGCACGTCGAAGGGGAACCAGCGCACGTCGATATAACACGTGCTCTTCAGAATACCTGTCGCACACACACACACACATGAACACACTCAGCGTCATGGCAACTGTCCAAATCTAAAAACTGCTGATTTTATTTATCTCAAGTGTATTAATGATTTATTCTCTCTCTGACACATTGTTAGCAAAAATGAATCGATTCCCAGGTTGTGAGCTCAATTACAGAGACTACAGAGTCCCAAGATCCTAAAACGTCAGGGTTTGTTGCTCGCAAAAATCATTAGAGATCAGAGAAATGAAAAGTGAAAATCTAACCAAGTCTTTGGAATTTTATCTCAAAAGTGAAATATTTGTAAACAAGGACAAAGCGCAGGTTTAATAACACTCAGGAAAGTGGAAGGTGAGATTACGTGTCTAACACAGAACGCCAACTTCATGAGATTAGATTTTCTCAGGGGGCAAATGATTCCTCAAATAATTCCTTACTCAATGACTGAATGCTCAAATATTTCCTTAAAATGATTCCTTACTCACTGCTCAAATGATTCCTCAGATGATTTGTTTTCTCAGTGATAAACTGCTCAACTGAATCCTCAAATTCTCAGTGATCAAATGCTCAAACGATTCCTCATATAATTCCTTACTCAATGACTGAATACTCACATTTTCTCAGCGTTTACAAGCTTTGAGACATAATTCATCAAATCATTTATTTTCTCAGTGATCAAATGCTCGAATCATTCCTCAAGTCATTCTTAAAATAATTCCTTAAATTACCAATGAACAAATGCTCAATTCATTCCTTTGCCCAGTGGTCGAATGCACTGAAAAATGCTTATGTAAATTATTGCGTTTCTCACTGTACTGATAAAACGATTCCTCAAATGATTTCTTTTCTTCAACGGTTGAGTGTTTCCTCAAATGATTCCTTAATTCTAAATGATCTAATGCTCAAATTATTCATCAAATTATTTCAGTTTCTCAACGATAATTCCTCAATTCTCGAATCAACGAATCCTCAAATGATCCCTCTCAATGGACAGTTAATTCATCATTTCTAAACGATCAAATGCACAAAATGATTCCCCAAATGCTAAAATGATTCAATTCTCATCGATCAAATACTATAACGATTCCTCAAGCCTCACTGAACACATTCCCAAATGAAACTTCAAACGATTCCTTTCTCAACAGTCAAATGGTTCCTCAATGATTCAATTCTAAATGCTGAAATGATTCACTAATTCTTAACGCTCAAATGACTCATTAGAATGTTTGAATGCACACTGCATTACAATTAGCTCTGATTAACTGCTTGACCAAAAAAAAAATGGCTTCATCTTATCCTGTCATATCTGACCTCATTAAATGTGTGCAAAAGAGCGAACAGGTGTAAGGAAGTATTTTGTAAACACATGTTTATCTACGTAGTATTTATCTCTCGGTACTGGGTGAGTTTTACCTGGCGGTAGGTACTGACAGGCTCCTGACGAGTTCACCAGCACGTTGGTGTGGAAGGTGGCGTCGAACCTCTCGTCAGCGCTGAGAGGAAAAACAACATAACAGATTTCTGAATTTTCTATCATTGCTGCCTTTCACCCTCAGCATCCTGAACCTTTTAATCTTTTGTGTAGACTCTGATGATTCACGTCTTTCTCCCTCCGTAATCATTCATAATGACTGATTTCAGTACATTTGCATAACAGTGCAGCGATAACGCGCTCTCTCAGAGGGAGAAAAAAATAATAAAACCCGCCTTTGATTATAATGTTGAGTGGCGTCGGGCCGTGTAGTGATTACTGAGCTGCATTACTTCAGATTATTAATCACACCTGCGTGTGCTGAAGGAAAGCAGAAACATTCCTCTGTGAAAGAAGCGCAGCATCCGTGTGGGGGTTCCAGCTTTTCGTCGAAAGACTCCACACTGTCCTTGACAAACTGTATCGCTGGTGCGATGATAGAATCCAAACCCCCTCCACGTCCTGTCTTTACTGCTAATAAGGGATTTTTGCTCCGTGTTGGCGTGTCTTTGTATTTCATTTGCTCGCCGCAGGGAGCGTCTTGTTCTCGATTACTATCTCAGGTCGTCTTTAATGTTCTCATCAGATTCATATTCTGTTCCTTTTTAGGCTTTTCTCAGCGTGACTGCTTTAGTCTGTCTGTAGTCTCAACCTCAGTAAACTCTGCATACAGAACCATGAAAGTTGCCAGTGAAGCATTTTAGTGAAGGAAGCTGAACAAATCCACAATCAAAGCAAAATCCGAGGGGCATTCGAGTCAACCGGGACTTTATTTGTCTATATAGTCCGCTGCTACACTAATGCACTTATCCCAGTGTTTCACTAGTGCTAGGACACCATCAACGTAGAAAGTTTTCTCAATACTGCTTTACGTCTGAAACCCCAGCCTCCCAGGAACTCCTTTAATGACCCAAACATGTGGAAATGTGTTGGAGCAAGGTCAGGACTGTACGTGGGATGTGGCGATAACTCCCAGTCAAGTTCCTGTAACGCGCAAATGGTGTTGATGAATGATCGTGTGTGTACAGTTTCCACAGGCAATTGTCTCTCTTTCTTCCACAAGTTTTTTCAAGGATCGGGTGCTGAACGTTCACAGGGATGATCCACCTCAGTTGGGATCATCATCATTCACGGCCTTCTGTAAAACATAATTCAAATGTTTTACTGCGGCTAAGAGTCTCATCACCATGCTCTGCTTGAAGTCTTCTCTAAATGTCAGTAGCCACTTTTCACGCCTTAATTCACCAGAAAGTTCATCACCAGTCCCGGTTTGACTTGAACGCCGCTCGTAGGTTAATCAGCAGTCGCATTGAGGCTCGGCACAGATCCAGAAGTATGGATCCGGTTAATGAACCCTGATATAAAAATATCTGATTAACATTCACAGAATCCCTTTCATTAGCATTTTAACAGCTTTTATATCATTTATAACACTGAGTAGTTCATCCCGAAAGATCAGCACACGATAAGTCTCGTTCCCGGACTGACTGAGTCAGCACTTTCCTCAAAACATTCCTAGGGTATTCGCTGAACCTCTGCCAAGGCTAACGCACCAAAGCCAAGGGGGAGAATACCTAAACCCTTCTGGACGTTGACTCTTTAAAAAAGACAGATGATATCACTTTAAAAGCTCTCTATGTCTTCTTATCCTGTGATGTTTTTCTTCTTCTAATTGTTATTATCTATAATAAACCTGGATCTGTTAGTGTGAACATAACTTCGCGCGGTGCGATTTATCAGAAGCTTTTATCTCGTAAAGGTTCTCCTCAAAGCTCTTTAGTGTCTCCTTATTACTCGCGCTTCCTCCGCGTGACATCAAATGACATTTTAATTGCACAGCGCAAGTAGAAGCTTATTGAAATGCATGTGATGGATGGTGTTTAGGAAAGCGTTTAACAATTTATACGGTTTAATTACATTTCAAAACCGCTTTACACGAGTGTGCGTGATAAACTACTGTAGGTCTATAAGTCTTCTTTAATAGTTCACCTCAAGTTCTTTCTACTTGGAGTTTATTTTATTTACTCTCTCTCTCTCTCCAGTGACTCGAGTCAGACAAAGTAAAATCCCAAACTCAGTTGGTGTTTTTGTCTCAGCAGTAAACAAAGCATCTCAGAACCTACGCAGCTGAAGTGTTTGGAAAGACTTGGCCAAAATTAAACCCTCCAGGTGCTGAGAGAGAGGCAGAAGGAGAATTGGAGATGACTCAGAAGACCGTAACCTCTCCTCCTAGAGAATATGAAATCCTGGGCCGCGTCAGCCACCGTTTATCTTTTGTTTTTGATGCTTGAATAAGAGAAGAAGTATCCAATATACTCCAATAATCTTGTGTGTATCTTGTATACACACACTCTGTAGAATTTATTTCAATCAAGTCTTAGAAAAGACATATATATATATATATATTTTTTGACATAATCTCCTTGCTTTTCAATACTCTAGTTGAGTGACTCATCTGTCCATCAACATGAATGATGGACACGAATGCACCACAGCCTTCACTTCTTCATCAGAAGTGAATATTCATCCCCTTTCAGGGGACCAAACAGGTGAAAGTCTGATTGAGCGAGATCAGGACTATAAGGAGAGGATGCTTTAACACCACAAAAAGTCGACAGTGTGTGCAGAAGTGTGCGGACCTGCATCGTCACACGAGATCACAGCGCCCTCGGATAGCGGTCCTACGGTTTCCATTCCATACTCTGCCGTTTACTCTCAGGCTTGTAGTGATGAATCCGTGTCTCATCACCAGTAATGATTCTCTTTAAGAAACTTTCACCTTCCTTAGAGTATCGAAATTGCAAATTCTGTCTGTAGATATCTAAACGCTTCTTACGAGTTGTTTTGGCACCAGGTACACCCTCAGATGAGAAAAAAAAATAAAAAATCCCTGCATGCTGCTATTCTTTTGTCTATATCACAAGTGGGGCGTCCATTTTTGCTGGCACCTCAGTTACAAATGAACTGATGTAACACGTTCACACCCGCACAGCCGTTGACTGGAGAGACAGGAGCCTCGAACAGAAAGCGCTTGATAAGACAGTGTGGCCAACAGAGGGTTTAATATAACCAGAGTGTAGTTAATTTTTGACTCACCCTCGTATATTTTGCAAGTGAAATAAAGCCTGTTTAAACCCGAGTGTGAATTGGGGCATCTTGCAGTCTTGTATGCAAAGTTATGTAAATGAGTGGGTTGATTGATCAGCTGCACTCAGATCAGGACGCTTTCATAAACCAGACTTTTTTTTTTCCCCCCGATTTTCTCCCTAATTTAGTCGTGTCCAATTCCTCCCAGTCACTATGGGGCTCCCACATTAAGGTTACTACCACTCAGTCGGGACTATCTCGTGTTTCCTCCGAACCACGTGACGTAACACACTCGGAGGACAGCGCTATCCGCTCCTTC
>JAQMYI010000013.1:3279560-3289868 GCA_030014275.1 Clariallabes melas | reverse complement strand
TTTATTTTATAGATTATTTCTTTTGTTTCTTCTGTTATTTGCACAAAGTAGGAGCGGTTCAGGATACATTTCACTGCATGTTGTACTTGTATAACTATAAATGTGACAAATAAAGAATCTTGAATCTTGAATCTTGAAAGGTTAACGGGGCTTCTGAACAGTTCAATGACAACCAACTGTGGCCAGGAGTTCCTGCAAGCAAAAAAAAATGGTCATGTTCAGGAAGTTTTTTCGTTCCCTGAAAGCCAACAGAGAGCAAATGAGGAGGAGCATCTTCTACGAGACCATTCGGACTCTCAACCAGAACTTCCAACGAAACGTGACACCAGGGAATAGAAACACCACTAATTGGCTAGTATTGCCACTTATTTTTTGTTCGAACACAGTTGGTTGTCATTAAACTCACGATCTCCTGATGACAGGGTGAATGCTTTTCTGTTGAACCATTCAGGAGCCCCATAAACCTGTGATCTGGCCTACAGCTAGGATTATCATTAAAGCTGCTCTTATAAAAGCTCCTCAAAAGAAATGAGTCCATTTTTCAGATGGCTGAGGTCCTTCTACCTGTCATAATCCTGACCTTGGTCGAGTAGAGTTTACTATAGATTGAGTGCAGGTACAGTAAGGGAAGTTGGTCCATATGGTGCACTCAGGTGATCGCTCCACTCCATTTAGAGTTATCCAGTTGTTGCTTGGTGGTGTTCCCAAACCAGGCTATACTGCTTCCTGCCAGGAGGATGCTCACGATAGTGCAGGTACAAAAGTTCCTTAGAACCATGGAGGGCAGTTTTAGCGGTATAAACATTGATGGACCTTCTTCACTAAGGTGTACATTAAACGTGACAGAAACTGTGACTGTGTGATATGAAAACCAAGTTTTCAGAAACAGTCCAATCTCTCTTCTGGAGCTCTGTTGTTCCTAACGAGGTGGAAGCTTCTCTCCTGCTTCATGCTGAAAAATAATTTTCCTGGCACCAGTTTTCCATTCTTTTATTCTCCTCCAGGTGGGTCTCCTCTCATTGTTATCAGTGATCAGGCCCATCATAACAGTGTCATCAGCAAACTTGACAAGCCACACAATCATAGGTAGACAATATCTACAGCAGGTGTTAAATGGACAGTGCAAACGTCAGAGGAAATACTATGCTGTCTGGTCCTGTTGTGTTTCTGGTGTCCATTGTCCTTGACAGCAGGAACACAAGAGCTGTTAGGTTGAGAAGCGTTGCAAAATCCTTTTATTTTTTATTTTTTGTATCATACATCAAGTTTCACAACCCTCACAACCACTCCTCTAAACTCACTGATGTTATCAGAATGGTTTCTTGAGTCCCTGAACTTCATTTGAACTAAAGCTTCCTGTTTGAGACTTTGTTAGAAATAGCAGTGACTAAGAAAGTGTCATGGTGCAATGTCCCGAATGCTTTATAAAACTGTGTCTTATTGCTTTAAAACAAAGTAAGGCATGCTAATATGGTCGAATATCCTTTTGCACCTGGTGGGTCAAGTAATGTATTGATGGAAGTTTGGCGGTTTGGGAGTCTGGTGTTGATGGAGAGACTCATGTAGTTCACATACTGTAAGGCACTGTCTCTATCTGCCTGAGGTGGAATATAAACACCCCTGACTATGTCCAAGGTAGCCCCAGAAGCCCCAGGTTGGGCGTGTAGGAGACAAATTTGACCTTCCCTTGACTTCCCCAACTCCATTGTTCTGTCCATATAGTATAAACCGAGCAGAACTCAACCAGGGTTCAGACATGTCTTGGTGAAGCAGACGAATTTACGGTGTCAAATTTTATGCTAGACGCTAACCCTGACCGCCATCTGGATTTCCTGATTGTTATTTAATTTGTTTCTTGTCGAAACAAATTCTGTGCATCAATCCGGGAATTATGCTTTTCCTTTTTTTTTTTTTTTTGTAATAAAACTTTTTGGAAGGAGTCCCCAACGTTAACATTTTATTACAGTCAGCTATACATTTTAAGGTTCTAATTGTCCATCATTAAACAAAATGTGCTATTCTGCTTATTGTTGTTATGCTTATTTTTCGGTTGGTTCTGTTGGTAGTTATTGCTATTGTTAGTGTTATGACAATAGGTGACTGCTATATAAAAGTTAATTCATGATTATTCATGTATTGTATATATTGTAGGTGTGAGCATAGTGTTTTTGCGTTACAGGGACAATAAAATAATTTACATATTTTGTAATGTACATACATATTTCATGTGTGTGTTTTCATGTTATCTCGTGACCACAGGATTTCATCTATAAAAATTTGGGGAGCACTCCGGCTTGGATTGGTCTCACTGATGTACCCAACGACGGCAGGTGGGAATGGGTGGATGGTACAAGACTGACCACAATGTCAGAGTAAGAAATCACTAAACTGAACTCTACTCATGATGTAATTACTTACTTTTGAATGTCGTTGCTCTGAGAAACGAAACACACAATCCTTTGATTCTCCTGTTCAGGTACTGGATGCATAAAGAATTCAGCAGAAATCCAGGTAAAGATAACTGCATGATAGCTGTACCGCGGCCAGATGGTACACAACTCTGGGTTGAAAATTACTGTCAAAATAAGTTTGTTTGGATATGTGAGAAAAAATAAATGATTTTTTGTCTGAGTTGAACCCAGCATGTTACATTACACTTTCAAGATAAGTTATCCTCTCAAATCATACTCACTTTATTTTATACATCATTTATATAGTTTTTTCAAATCTACAAATATGTTTTTTTTAAGTATTTACTTAAATAAGTAGTTGATTTTTAAAAATATATATATTTCTGTTTCCCAACAATTTGACAGCATAACTCCATTATTGCAGTTTTGAGGAAAAATCTTTTTTTCTTCTAATTGAGCAAAAAGAATACTTTGAGTATGTTTTTTTTTACTGCCTTTTCCATCAATTTCAAGAAATTCATGAGGTGGATCGGGTCTCGTGCTTTGCTCAAAACGTTAAAAGCAATTTGCCAAAATGAGTAAAAGTCTTAAAATAGCATTTATCTCGTTCTGCTGTCAAACTGTTCATGGAAATACAAGTGAACAATATAATGTATATAAGCGCTCCTGGTATGCTTGAGCTTTGTATAATAATGCAACAGGTTTTATTTGTTTTTTTGCTTTGAAGTAATTGATTTGTATTTTTCAACTTTCAACTCATTATCTGTTATCACTCATTCATATCACATATGAATTCCAAACTTATTTATAAGTTTTCTACATGGGGCACCATGTACAAATATAATCAATATAGTTTTACTTTGGCTCAATGTCCTTTAGCTACATTATTCAACAGTTGTTCTATTTATATGCATATGTTCAGTATATGCAAAAGCCACTAGTAGACCAAGCACCGAACCCTGAGGAACCCCACAATTTACCTTCATTAGTTGTGAATTCACATTATTTATGTTGCAGATATTGTAAATAATTACATAACCAATCGCATGCTAACCCTTTGACAGCATATCTTTTTAACTTGGTAATGAAAGTTTGTGATCAGTGGTATCAAATGCTTTTTGTAGATCAAGGAATTTTCCCGCTGTGTACTCATGTTTTTTTTCTCTAGCATTTTATATTTCTTAAATAAATGTTAAGGTTTTGTTATAAAATCATTTAACCTCCTGAGGAGATTTAGTGTATATTTCACTTTTCTATATTTGTGTACGTTTATGTTTTTGTACTTTAATATAACTCTGTATTTTACCACAAATCTTCTGTTATATTATTGTTTCCTCATGGCCAGTCCCCTTCTATATCATATGACAGCACAGGACAGTGTACATAGTAAAAAAAAAAAAAATCGCACATACAGTACATGAGCTCACAGATGTCCATAATTGGCATGGTTTGCATCCCGAAGAGCATGAACAGTTTTTGCTCTTTTGACTCCCCGGGTCAGAAATGGCAGCGACATCTTTAAACTCTTTTATTTGGGTTTTAAACTTAGAGTTTCTAAACTAGCAATATACTAAAGCTAAAGAAGGCTAGGTTTGTCATGTGAAAAAGCTGTAGTTAGCTAATATTTGATGGCTATTATTCTCATTGTGAGACTGCTCACACACAATCCAGACATGAACCCTGGATAAAAAAAAATTCATTTTACATGCAAAATTATTAGCAGCCAGTACTTTGCCCTTTACGTACAGTTTATTTGACCTGCAATGTTATAAAGATGCTAAATAAACATGCCAAGTTACCACCATCCACTCTGCCTTTTGTGCAACTGAAATTACTGTAGCTTTAGAAGTTTGACACCAATTTTCTAGTAGATTTAGAATATGCTGCAAAATAACTAGTCTGAGGAACTATCCTGCTTCAGCATGCAATACAAGCTACTGTACACGTTGCGGGCGAGTTCAACAAGCTACCTTGTTAAACAAACAGTACAATCGCTTACATAAAAATAGCAACGCTTACAGCTTCAGGAAGTGACTGTTGAGCTTCAGTCTTGAAACTGCTTCTCTCTGAGGAAGCAGTGTGATATGAAATTGTTAGAGCGTGTAAACAAGACTTTGGGGATATCTTTCAGAACATTGCCACTGAAAATATCCATTCAGACATGACGTGACATGACGTGACGTGAGGGCTCCCAGGAAAGTAAAACAACCAGTCATTTCACCGTCAACAAACTTAATTGATCAATTAAAGAGGGCGAAGACAGGATCCAAAAATATCAGCTCGCCATAAAACTCCTACGTCAACAAGATCTGCATCTTTATCTACGACAGACCTATTTACAGAAGGCTTGGCTAAATAAATAGTTTTCAACCTAGACTTAAACACTGAGACTGTGCCTAAGTCCCGAACATTAATTATAATTTTATACCTTAACTTTGGGGCTTTGTAAGAAAAAACTCTGCCCACCGCTGTGGTTTTTATGATATGAGATACTGACAGGCAGCTTGCATCCTTTGATCGAAGAAGGCATGGCAGATCGTAAGTCACTAAGAGTTCACTCATGCGACACGAAATCATTCAGTGCTTTATACTGTAGGTCAAAAGTAGTATTTTTAAATCGATGTGAAATTTCACTGCAAGCCAATGCAGTGTGGATAATATATGGGTGATGTGCTCGTATCTTCTGGTTCTAGTGAGGACTCTTATTGCTGCATTCTGGACTCACTGAAGCCTGTTTATGCACCTAGTTGAACATCCGTTACAATACTCCAACATAGAGCAGATTAAAGCATGAACTAATTTTTCTGCATCATGTAGCGACAATATATTTCTTACCTTGACAATATTTCTGAGATGAAAAAATGCTATCCTGGTAATATTCTCTACATGTGCTTCAAATGAGAGATTGTTATCTATAATCACTATAATATAATATAGATTATATATAATCACTATTATACAATAATCTATAATCACACCAAGGTCATTTATTTCTGCACATGATGGAACAGAAAGGCCATCCAGAGTTACTGTATGATCAGAAAGCTTCCCGTGGTCCTAGTACCAGTACTTCTGCTTGGCAGAGTTAAGTAGGAGAAAGTTCAATAACCCTCCAGTGTCTTACATGTATGTCCTTCACACATTGCTCAACTTTATGAATCTTGCTTTTCCCATCTGGCTTTGCTGAGACATATAACTGTGTGTCATCAGCATAATACCATGCTTACGAATTATGTTCCCCAGAGGAAATAGAAGTGGGCTTAAAATAGAACCTTGTGGAACACCAAACGTCACTTTAGTACACGAAGAAAAGTCACCATTTACATCTACAAACTGATAACGATCTGTCAAATAAGACCTGACGTAGGAGAGGGCCATTCCTGTAACTCCTGCAACATTTTCTAATCTATTAAGATCAATGGTATTGAAAGCTGTACTAAGGTCAAGCAACACAAGCAAAAAGACGCAACCCTGATCAGAGGCCAGTAGGAGGTCATTTACCCACTTTAACCATTTACTTTCACATTTATGGCATTTGGCAGACACTTTTATCCAGACTCACATTTTTAACTCTTATTTTTTATTCTGGTACAGTATATCTGGTTGAGTAGTCGTGTGGGATCTAGTACACAAGTTGATAATATTGCTGAAATCTCTTTAAAATATTCTAAGTGCTGATCTGATACCACCTACATCTCATTTGTTGTTAAACTGTCTAATTTTAAAGCCAGCCAAAACTAATTTTTTTGCCCGATATTTTGTTAGTGAAAAAATTATGAAGTTTTCCCTACTGCATGCTATTGATGTGTATGTTTCCGTAGAGGTCTTATACCTAGTTAATTTAGCTGCAGTATTAATAGTACTAGAATTTATATAGAGTGGAGAGATATGTTGATCTAGTCGCATTAGGAGTCTTTTTTTATTTATGCTCTCATTTCATGCTACTTGAAATACTAACAATTTAGTTTAACACCATTAACATCCTTGATTAAAGTGCGTGTGTGATCGTTATACAAGGGTTCCCTGGTATAGGTTTTTTTCCCTCTAATTATTCTTCTTATAAGTGGAGCTACATTATCTAGAGTATAACGGAACGCTGAATTTAAACATTCAGTCGAGTGATCGGGTTCTGTGGGGTCAGACGGTGATAATTCAGGGAGATTAATGAGGAAATTGCTACATTTTCCACATTTAATCTGAAGGTTAGTGGTAAATCTAGGAGCGGGTCCTGCTACTGAGTCTAGAATGGACATAAATGCTGGTCTCAGAGGGTCTTCTGGATTCTCAAAATTAATATTCAAATCTCCAGAAATTGATGTTTTGCCTACAGAAACAATGAGGTTTGAGATGAAATAATATGCAAATTCACAAAGAAATTAAGAGTATGGCCCTGGGGGGGTCTATAAATAATGATTATAGACAGGATTTAGACGGACAGGATTATTATTTGTGACCATGTTTATGTAAGTATAAAAAACTTATAAATGATGGTTGAAATTATGAAACCCACCAAAAACTCACGAGGAGAACGAGCAAACTCCATGCACACAGACAGACCCCGAGGCAGGGAAACTACCCTGACCCTAGTGGTGCGAGGAAACAGTGCTAAGCACTATGTGTATATTTATTAATATTATATTAGTATTATTATTATAGCACTTTCAGTAGGAGTAAAGCTTCAGCTCCGCTGTGACAAAGAAGACTACAGGAAGCCTTTTCTGTCAACTGCAATAAATCTGCATCAGGACAGGGATCTCCTTTGCTGGCATCCCTCATATACACTCTTCATTCACTGTAGTCACATCCTTCATTCATTTCATCTTCTCTTGTATTAATATTTGCTGGTTATTTGCTGTACTTGTTGTTTTATTCTCCCTATTACTATTATAACTTGCTGGTTATATACAGTACCTCATGTACAGTTTCGTTCCCACCTGTATATATTTGTATTATTTGACACCATTTTTACTTCATTTATTTGCCTTAAAATAGCCAGAAAAAGCACCTTTTGATCTTGTGTGCGCAAATGTGTGCGTGCGAATGCGCAAATGCGTAGCAGCGAGTTTCAGATGCTAGACGATGATTTTTTTTAGTATTAAATCATACCGACATGGAAGGTCGTTTTGTGGAAACGTATAATGTAAAACACACACACACACACACGCACTGAACGAGCTCAGTGTTGGCCATGATAAGTGTTTCATCTACCTGAGTCAGGGTTTTGCTCTAACACTCCGTTGATTATTATAAATGGTGAAAATAAACCTGTATCATTTAAACACTTATATTCTGTAAATCGTCTTTATTCTGTCAATGAGCATTGTCAAAAAAAAAAAAAACAGCCCCAAGCCTGAATAAGTCGGGGGGAGGGTCTATGCAAATGACTTCTTTTTTAAAGAGAATAAATAAGAATGGGATGATCAGTGTAACCTCCTCTATAATAAGCATTACAGGTTTACAGCTGGAGGAAGAAGCTCAGGGCCTGACAGCAGTCAGATCTCAGGTCAGATCAAACAGATTCCCAAAAGAAGTTCAGTGAGAGATCAGTGAGAGAGATCAGTGGGAGAGATCAGTTAGAGAGATTAGTGGGAGAGATCAGTGGGAGAGATCAGTTAGAGAGATTAGTGGCCGCCTGGTGCAGTATGAGGATGAGTCAGGAGACATTATCGAACCCTAGACCTCCTGCATATAACACCTTCCAGGCAGGTGAAGGCACCTCGGAGGATGAGCTGGAAATGGAGACTCCAACAGACAACCAGGATCCTGAGAGCTCAGGTGCAGAGCACACACACACACACACACACACACACAAACACACACACACACACACACACACTTTAAAATAACACTCATTATATGTTTATTCATTTCAATTCAGTTTTTCAATTCAAATTTTATTTATACAGCGCTTTTAACGATGGTCATTGTCTCAAAGCAGCTTCACGAAACTGAAGTAAATTTATGGAAATATGTATAAGCGAGAAAAACGTGTATAGATCATAATGATCAGATTGTCCCCGATGAACGAGCCGTGAGCGACGGCGATAGGAAGAAACCTTGAGAGGAACCAGACTCAACAGGGAACCCATCCTCATTTGGGTGATAACGGATAGCAGGAATTTTATGCAAACATACTTGTGTTAGGCAGCTGGAAGTTCAATATAACAGAAGATAAGTCTAAGTTAACATGATAGTGAATGAAATCTAGATTCAAATGGTCAAACTGATTTATTTCATTAAATTATTTAAAAAAAAATTTTAAATGAAAGTGTTGATTGATGTCCTATAACAGCAGCTAAGGAACATCCCACAATATTCATAAAACATATAATGTACATTCATAGTGTATATTAGTCTATCTATCTATCTATCTATCTATCTATCTATCTATCTATCTATCTATCTATCTACATGCAGACTGTATCGTCTAAATAACTGGCAACGGAAAATGAGTGAAAACTGTGTCCAAAGTGTCAATATTTAGTGTGAGCGTTGTTATCTAGCACTGCCTAAATCCTCCTGGGCATGGACTTCACCAGAGCTGCACATGTTTTTACTGGGATCCTCTTCCACTCCTCCATAATGATATCACTGAGCCGCTGGATGTTAGACACCTTCCGCTTGAGGACGCCCCACATGTGCTCAATAAGGTTCAGGTCTGGAGACATACTCGGCCACTGACAAACACATGAACATGATGAATAGGACATGTGACTTGCATGGTTAAAGATGTAGAGCTGTTATCACTTAGGGTGTACTCACTTTTGTTGCCGGATATATTCAACAATAATGGCTGTATGTTGAGTTATTTTCAGAGGACAGTGAATCTATACTGTTATACAATCTGTACATTGACGACTCTAAAATATATCCAAGCTTCATTTCCATGCTATAGATATAATAAAATGTTTGCTGAAATTAGAGGGGTGTACTTACTTTTGTGACCGGGTGTAATATTCAGGTGCATCTCAATAAATTGGTATATCATCGAGATAGAATTCAATCCAAAAAGTGAAACTCATACTGTATATTCTATTCATGTATTACATAGACTCATTCCCACAGACTATTTTAACACAGAAATGTTGGACTACTGAAAAGTATGAACATGTCCAGCTCTCAATACTTTGAGGGCTCACTGTGCATGAATTACTGCAGCAATGTGGCGTGGCATGGAGGTGATCAGTCTGTGGCACTGCTGAGGTGTTATCGAAACGTCGTACATAGGTGGCTCTGATAGTGGCCTTCAGCTCTTCCACGTTGTTGGGTCTGGTGTCTCACATCTTCCTCTTCACAATACTACATACAGTAGATTCTCTATGGGGTTTAGGTCGAGCGAGTTTGCTGGCCAATCAAGCACATGGTCATTAAACCAGGTATTAGTACTTTTGGAAGTGTGGGCAGGTGCTGGAAAATGAAATCAGCATCTCCATAAGGCTGGTCAGCAGAGGGAAGCATGAAGTGCTCTTGCTTGACATGAGGAATGTGACAGTTCTTGAATGGGCTCCGTTTCACAATCGTCTAAATGCTGCGGCTATCCCTGTTGCTTGTCCGCACTTTTTTCTACCATATTCTTTCCTTCTTTTCAACTTTACCCTGAACTTTTATGTCTTACCCTCCATGTGCTGGGTGTCGCTGATGATCTTCTGGTCTTCCCCATGATTGTGTAGCCAACTGAACCAGACTGAAGAGACCATTTAAAGGCTGAGGAAACCTTTGCAGATGTTTTGTGTTAATGAGCTGATTAGAGTGTGACGCCATGAGCCTCCAATATCGAACTTTTTCACAAAAATAAAATTTTCTGAGATACTGAATTTTGAGTGGCGGCACGGTGGTGTAGTGGTTAGCACTGTCGCCTTGCACCTCCAGGGTCTGGGTTCGATTCCCGGCCAGGCTC
>JAQMYI010000013.1:3250057-3263037 GCA_030014275.1 Clariallabes melas | reverse complement strand
ATTTATGCCTAGTAATGGTCGCGGGTGCGGGGCGGGGCGGGTTGTAAAAATAGATACAGTGGTGCGGGGCGGGCTGGTGCGGGCCAAATAATTTCATAAAAGCGGGACCCGCGGGTTGGAAAAATACCCGACCCGCGCATCACTAGCACACACACAGAAACAGGTTAACATTAATATTATCCACCTGGGGAAAATAAACTAGGTGACTTTTATGAACCCAACAAAGATATTCAGAAAAACATGTGAAACTGAATATGCATTAAATTAATACAACAGTTCAGAGCATGTAATCTAATTGGACGAGAGAGTGAGTGATAATAGATGGTAACAGCACATGGATGTTTAACTACGTGCACCATTAGGCATCACAGGTGTTCTAATAACCATTAATTATGTCCATTAGACTATCGGTCACAGCATGGAGGAAGGTAGGTCTGTACGGCCTGCAGTACTGAGGAGAGAGCAGCTGCCTGCCAAAACCCACATTCATAACCAGTCACAGAAGCACTTTCAGTAAGAACACACGTCTGATAACGTTATGTCATCTTAAACAACACTTTTTTTTTTACTTAGTAATTGCTTCTAAATATTAGCAAATCGTATCTCCTGCCTCTCTAACTCCTGATCAAGGGCACTACTTGTGTTGAAAAATTGACAGTACACTCTACATAGAACACTAGCATTCTTTGGGATTCAATTCTGGAGCCACAGAAGATAACGGATATTCTAAAGAATGAATATAAAGTAAATCTCATAAGTTTCGCAAGACTGTTTCGCAGGACCCCCCCCAGCTTCCTGACTACCCCCTGGCCAGATACAGCAGGTGGCAGTATGCACCTACTTGGTATATGAGCCAACATTAAATACAAGAGAAGAAGCAAACAGAGCCGTTAACGTTCACACTATGCTTGTTATTATTGACAATTTGGGAAGAATGTAAAAGCTACGTTTTTAATCTTTCCCGAGACCATCTTTTCCGGTTCCCGGGTGTGAAACAATTTATTTATAAATGTAACCGATATTATTATCAAAATGAACTTTGGTGTCAAGTGGTCTTGGATACAATCTCGAGGCCCTAATGTAAAAGCCCCAAGTTAATTACACTAACTGTTGGTCGCCAACTCCACCAGTTGCGGTTAGATAGTTCCGCCAGGCGTAGAGGAATATGTGTTGGCAGAGCAAAACAACTGGTTAAATAAACTAATAAATCATAATCCGTTGATAATAAATGCCTTTTGTGGAACTTTTGTTATAAAAAACATATTTTCACATTCAAGGTCGTGCTGTTGTGCCGAATATCTACACAGCTGTGAAATCTTCAGTACTCCATCCACACTCACGTTCCTATGACTGCTGATATTCAGCACAACAGCACGACATCTACTGTGATATTGCTTAATTATATCACTCGCTTACTCATTGTCTATACGAAGTAAAGTACACCCTGGATCCAATCCATCGCAGACCACACACACATACACACACTCATTCACACACGACAAGCCATGTGGGAACTCCAATTAATCTAACCTGCTTGCACACACACCTGTGGTGGGAATTGAACCCTGACCCTGGAGGTGCGGCGAGACAGTGCTAACCACTAAGCCAACATGCCATCATTGCCGCCAATATGAAGGAATAACCAATCCGATCAGGCTACCGTCATACCACCGACGAACTGTGATTTGTAAGGACTATGCCAGGGGAAGCTTAAAGGTTTTGTCTTAGTTGGCTTCACCACAATTTTTTCCCAATGCCACACCATTGCTAATTACATGATGAAAATTTGACCGGCCCTAATACAGAGCCCTGAAGAACACCCTGGAGGTGCAAGGAGACAGTGCTAACTACTACGCCACTGTGCTGCGAATTACATCACGTACAGTATATTATTATTATTATTATTATTATTATTATGTTGGTGTTTAAATATTCTTAATTGATACCAACTCTACTGTTTACTATGGAAAATATAAACAAAATATATTTAACATTTTCAGGACATTTTGTTCGGTATTACCAAAAAACAAACAGTTGTCACACACATACACACACACACACACATACACACACTCATACAGGACAACCGGGTGACTAATAGCTAAAAGCCGTGCGTCGCATGCGTTACGTGGCGGAAGAAACGCGCGTGCTTTACGCACCACCGCGCGTCTCGGTCGCATGTGCGTGCGCGTGAATCCGCCAGTTCTCCCATCCGCCCCTCTCCCCCTCCCTCCCCTCCTTCCAACCACGTGACCGTCGGAATAAAATACATTCCTATTCCCCTCTATAACTGCTCTCCGGTTCTCACCTTCCACGGCGGCGGCGCCGGTTACCGCCAGAGAGAGCGCGAGCGCGAGGCAGAGCGCCGCGGTCTGTAGCTGCATGGTGGCGCCGCGCGCGCGCATCACTCCGTCACTCCGCGGCACGAGCATCGAGCGCACGCGACCGCCGTGATCTCCCGCGTCATCACCGGCTGGAGGAGCCGCATCTGGAACCGCTGCACGAGGACTATGGCTCTCTCTCTCTCACACACACACACACACACACACACACTCTCTCTCTCTCTCTCTCCTGCTCTCTCACTCACTCACTCACTCCCACACACACACACACTCTCTCTCCCACACTGTTTCCCCCCGCGCGCAAGAAAAACGCTGAGCACGCGCAGGAAAAGACCATGGGGAAGCCGACACACACACACACGCACGCACATCACAGAACAGAAAAATCAAACGATATTGCATGTTTTTCATTTTATTCACAAAAATCTGTATTATTATTATTATTATTATTGAGGAATTAATAAATTAACTGATTAATTACTTGTTTAATTGATTCATTTGTTTGTTTATTTTTAACCAGCACTAACACATAACACATTATCATTGTGGCACATGGCTCAATTTTTCCCCACAAATAAACACACACAACCTGCATAATGTTTACACACTACTTCACATGAGCCTTTCTTAACGTTTAATTGATTTTTGCGTCACAATAAATAATCTTTTGTAAAATCCGGCTACATACTAACGTGGAGAAATGGGAATCACTATTTTCAGTGCACAAGCCACGTATCTATACATACAGTATATACAGTATCAGCCAATAAAAACTGTATACACACTTCAGAGAAGGGAAAAACTTGTGTAAATATTTTTATACACATTTTTTGCTATACATTATAGATATATATGATAATAATATTATATTATTTACATTATGTTAATATAATATACATCATACTCTTTCTCTTTTCCTGAAGTGTAAATATATTTTTTGCATGAAAGCTTTTTTTCTAGTTTTTAAAGCTGTTTAGTGTTTTGCTCATTTTAGTTCGTGGAAAGTTTCAAGCAGCTTTTTTGGAGACAAGAATAACAACATTCCGATACTGTGCGATATTTAATAAATAAATACACGAGTGAGAATAATCATGAGTTTCATTAAACGAATATTTAATGAAATAAATATAGGTAATCCTCTAGTTGTGAATAATTATATGGGCTAGGGATGCAAATTCAGTATACAGTAGATCCAGGAACGAAAAATGATTCAGTTACGTATCGCGATTCGTTTGTGTGGAAATTCATGTATCCGCACACTGACTGTAAAATCGGTTTATTAAAATAAATCATTTTGCATTTGAGGTGGTAAAATTTTGCCATTCCTGTGTGATCCTGCAGGTGGTGCACACTAAACTATTCACACTTTAGCAGGTGGCACAGCGCCCCGTGTGGTAGGAGCTTTGCCTGCTTTATAGGGTTTTTTTTCCCCTTAAATGATAAAACACATTATCAGTTGTCTAAAACGGAGGGGCTTACTCTTTGTTTCAATCACAGAGACACTGAGCTCGAGTATGCAGAAGAAGGCAGATAGCTTTCTGCTACTCAAGTGACCCAACTGGAGAAAAATCTAGAACCCAGGTTTGTTTGTTTTTTTGGAGACCATGGGGACATTCAGCTGCTACTGTATAATAGCAGGAGGGTGAAGGGTAACATGTGCTTTGTCCAAAAAGTAAGAAAGAAAGAAAAGAAAGAAAGAAAGAAAGAAAGAAAGAAAGAAAGAAAGAAAGAAAAAAGAAAGAACTGAATCACAACAACATGTGTGTGTTTTCCTGCTGAGCCACTAGGGAGCTCCACATTAATAGGCTTTGGACACACACACACACACACACACACACACACACATACAAACGTCAGTATAGCACCCGGTGTGAAAAAGAGATTTCGGTGTTGATGTGTGAAAAATGAACCTAATGAAGCTCAGACGGCTCATCAGCCCGGGTGAGAATACAGCACCTGATCTCCCTAACACACTTCCAAACTTACACACACACACGACAACATGAAGAGAGCATGGAAATGAAATAATGAGAGCCAGAACGAGAGAGAGAGAGAGAGAGAGAGAGAGAGTGATGGGGTGAGGAAAGAAAGAATAAATTTAGAGCAGAGTGTAAGGGACAGGCTGGGAAAGAACGAGGTAAAGGGATGAGACGGAGACGAGTTGCTGAGGCGGCAGTTTGCTTTTAGCTGATACTGACAAATAGCTCACTGCAGAAAAGGAATGAGTGCGTGTCTGATTGCCCAGAATTACACACACACATACATACACACTCACACACACCAGAGCAGTATCCCAGAAATAACTGAATAATCCAGTTGCCGTATTTTTAATGATCGTTATGATTCATGATCCCAGTAAAGACGAGATGGCGTGTTTACAGGAATGAGTGCGTAGACGTGTGGAGGTGAGACGGCCAGACTGGATGAGATGATAAGAAGCAGGAGAATTAAACAAGGGGGGGTACAAGTGGACATGACAGCAGGGAGACACTCATATAGACTTGATCTGTTGTTACGGGAAGACGCGAACGTTTAGGGGGGTTTCCTTTGAAATCTGATGAGGGGGTGTAAACTTTTGCACTCAACCTTGGAGAGAGAGCGAGAGAGAGAGCTGGAGTGTGAGTGTGAGTGGAGACGAAGAGTGGGTCGATAACTTGGGAAAGAAAGGCAAGCGATGCGAGACGACCTGTCGTGAGGAATTACGTTCCATACCCTGAATGTGTGTGTGTGTGTGTGTGTGTGTGTGTGTGTGTGTGTGTGTGTGTAATCATGCACGAGGGAGTGCGAGCATACATGGTCTGTTTCTGACTCACATAGAGATGTGTGTGTGTGACAGCAGGTGCTCGGCTGCAGCATGTCTTCAAGAACCCAGGTGGGAAGAAGAGATGGGCCTCCAGAGGGCTGTGTATGTATGTGTGTGTGTGTGTGTATACACTTGTAGATTCCTTGCATAAGCATATAAAAGCTTGTCAGTTCCCTTGTACTGTGTTATATGTTTTCATCACATTCACATTACTCATTTTACAAACATGGATTAATCACTAAGGGTAAGGCGATCAATCGATTAAGCGATTATTCCTCTGATGGTGTGGCTGAAAAATGTCCCTGAAAGAGCTCATCAATACAAGCCTTAATTACACCTTTATGTCCTGTTTCATGTATAGCTGTTCCATAACTATGGGACTCCTCTATTACATCAACACACTTGAATGGGTGGATGTCCTTTAATGTGATTAGGCAAGCAATACAGCTGGTTCCATGAGACCATCCTTAGCATGTCTTCAGACCAGTGCTTCCCAGGTTCTTCTAGGATGCTAAGGCCTAGGACAACCATGAATGAACTCAGTGCTGCTATTAACAATCTGCAGACTGTGCATCATGATGGAACTTTTATTTACCGCAACTTAGGATCTGTGCAAAATTCCAACAGCATACAGTATGACCTTCCTCTGGATCACGTATACACACAGACTACTCTCCAGTCATCAAACGTGTGAAACCTACAATTAGGACTGTTAAAGTCTGGCTGGAGGCGGCTGAAGCTGCTCTCCAGCAACAGTTCTCACATACAGACAGGAGTGAATTTGCTTCTCAGGCCACCACTGACTTTGACACCAGCATCAACACCTATACCAGCTCTGTTCTGGATCACATTACCAGGTGTGTGGATTGGTTCCCCATTAGTGTTCCCCATTCAGAATGTCCGCCTTCTGCTTAAAGCATACAACGTAGCCTTCAGGTCTGGAGACCGGGAGGCCTACAGCGCCGCCAGAGCCAATCTGAGGGAGGGAACCTTAGCCTCCGCAACTGTCCCTGCCTGCTTTAAGTCTGCTACCATTGTGCCAATGCCAAAGCACTCCACTTCCAACAGCGCTCAGTGACTTTCATCCCGTCGCACTTACCCATGTCATCGCCAAGTGCCTCGAAAGACCGGTCCTCACCCACCTTAAAGCCTGTCTGCCACCTGCTCTGGACCAAATAGGTCAACACAGGATACCATTTCCGCGGTGCTCCATTCTGCCCTGACTCACCTGGACAATCCCAACACATATGCCAGGATGTTATTCTTCGATTGTAGCTCAGATTTCAATACGGTCAGCCCTTCTAAGCTAGTCTTGAAGCTGAAACAGCTTGGCATCAGAACACCACTCTGTAACTGGAACCTGGACTTCCTGACAAACAGACCACAGTCTGGTCGACTAGACAACCTCACCTCATTTTGAGCATCATGGTCTCAATCCACCTCACCACACTGTCTCAAAAGCGACAGGGACCGCCTGTCTGGTGGTAAAGCTGTCACGTTTTATTATCTCTGACCTTTCACAGAGCTTCATTGGCGGCAGGCTGGAATATACTGGATTGCTTTATGTGAATCCTTTGATCAGCTAGACTCTCTAACGGGATCCAAGTGACGCTCCGGCACCGGCTCTGGATGACGTCTACTTAGGGTCAGGTCTAAAGGAGTCCAGGTGCCTATAGTGTGAATAAAGAGGTGACCCTCTGGGAACAGGATGACCAGAACAAATGCTCCAGATGGCTGCGAGCTGCCAGCTGGGCCTCGCCGGTTTGCAGATCCTGGACACGTCATGGCATGGCTACATGCCCTATCTTACGATGCAAGGTTCAGAAAGTGTTCCGATTTGTTCTAAAGGTCAGGGGTCAGCCCAGGAAACTTGACTTTGCTACCACAACTTCACTCCTCGGCAGAGGCGTGTCTTCATGGAGCTTACTTTGTGCATGATGCATAAATGGTTTTTTTGGGGGGGGGGTTTCCCCTTGCAATAGTATGTGTTAAGCTAAGTTAAGGGAAATGGTCTGGGAAAGATGTTCAGGTGTCCCCATACTTTTGACTGTATTGTTTGTTTTTTTGGATGGAGATTGTTCTGGAAAGAGATGGAGAAAAATAACAGGAGTAATGACTGAAGTGAGAGACCAAGAGAGAGAAATGAGTATGTGTGTGTGTGTGTGTGTGTGTGTGTGATTCACCAACCTTGGCTCTCATCATTTTGTTATAATTATACTTGGGGGCTGGTGAGTTGATCATATTATTAATTAATTATTATTATTATTAATAATAATAATAATAATAATAATAAAAAACATGCTTTATGCTTCATGCTTTAATGCATAAATGAGAACAAGGAGAAAAAGAAATCTCTTTCTCTCCCTCACACACACACACAAACCTTTTAGGAAAAACAAAACATATTTCATGCGTTGCATATTAAAGAATCAAACTTGTGTGAGTTCTTGTTTCAAAAACAGAGATGATCTTGTATCATCAACTCTCACATATAAGTCTTTTTCACAAACGCAGAGTGTCAGGGGGGGTTTCAGGTTCGAGTGACAGGTGAAGGTTAGAAAGCGTGGGTTTGTTAAACCTTTTAGTCGCTTTTATTCCTCGCTGCCCATGGGCAGAGCGGAAAATAGCGCCTTGTTGTTGTTTTGTTTGCGTCTCTCTGTGGGAGATGAAAATAAATTCCCGCCTGAACTTTTCCCTATATTGCCTCGTAAAATTCTTTGATCGAGGGTTCTAACACAGCGGAGTGACTCATTCGGTACGGATATCTCCAGCACACACAAACTTCTCGTATTTTAGTCCAAGACGAACGCTAACACTTAATCGTGGTGCTGTACCTCTAAATCTCACGAATGGAACAAAGATCTGATCCGCACTACATCTTTAAGCCTGGTGCAGATTTCTAGGGCGGTCGATAATCTTGACCCGATCCTTTGAACAACAAGAACAACGGCAACTACAGCAAAAATCATTATTGTGTTCTTTTGAAACTAGGCCAGGATGTGTTTATTCCCTCTAAGAGAGCAAATGTGGGGCGTCCAAATAAGTGTCGGTATGAAATGGTTCCTTCCATTGTGTGGTAAAGTTTCATTTCACAGTGGCTGAGTGAGTGGGAAAAAATGGACCAAACACAATAGACTCTAAATGGTAATCTTTTAAAACTAGGCTACTGCAGGACACAACAGTTCTCACACAGGAAACACACACTCCTCTTAGTTCTGTCTGCGAAAGATTTCCACTTTCCACCAGGGTTTAAGGGAATTAAGAATGCCGTACCCATACAGTATAAGCAGCGGTTCCAGCCATATACAGTATATAGGTTCTGAGTTCAGAAGGGCGGAACTTATGGGAAGAACCACATAATGTTTTCCTGACCATTAGCAACCAGCAAATACAGTATGATCAATCATTTCGATTATAGTGTACAATATTTTACCAAACGTTAAACAGCTTGCTAAGGAATATGGCTAGCTAATGTCAGATACAGCTGCTGGACAGATTCACCAAGCTAGTTACTTAACGGGCTAACTTTAGAATTTTTTTATTTTTATGTTTCTCTTCTTTAGTTTTGGAATCCCTACCAAGTAAAAGCAGCGTCTTTCATTTTCAGATTACCATAGTGACACTTCATGAGCTAAATCCATCCCCTCATTTTAACATTAGTCGTTACTAACTTTAAAGTAACATATTGAAAGACAGACTTTTTAATAGGCTACATAAGTATCCACGATCAAGTTCTTACTTTGTTCAGGTCCCGTTTGGGTGCTTTGAGGTTTTTGTAGTAAAGAATAAGCGAAAATGTCAAATATGGTGTTCTTCAGGGCTCTGTATTAGGGCCGGTCTAATTTTCATCATGTAATTAGCAATGGTGTGGCATGGGGAAAAAGTTTGAGGAAGCCAACTAATCACAAATTACATGTAGTGTGTGTGCACATGTGAATGTCCCACCACGGTTGTAAAAAAGGCGAAATAAATACATTGGCCTCCATGGTCCCTAGTTGGACAACAGAGGTTTCTTGGATGAATGGATGGATGGATGGATGGATGGATTTTTTTCAAAAGGAAAATTCTATTTCACGTTTGCTTCCTGGGAAGTCTTAACAGATCACATGTTGATAAAAGTATGACAATAGTCTTATGCGCTTGGTTAATCCTTATTTATTTATTTATTGCTTCATTTATTTTTACCAAGGGAAACCAATTCATCAGCCAGGTTTCCCTTCAGGCATGACGTTAATCTACAGTAAGGGTGCAATACCATGTTTCACCACACATTCACTTATAACATTTACAGTGGCGCTGTTTCACACACTGTAAAATATTCAGTGAAAAATATGGAAGAGATAAACAAAGTTATTTATATTAAAATGACAAACACAGGCTGAAAAAGGAAAGGAAACCTTTAGGCTTTGAAATGTGTGTTCATGTCTTCAAACAAATAAATAATTAAACAAAGCCTTTCTATCTTATTTGCCCCCAGAAGCTTATAGGTTATAGTTTAGGGTAGAGCTTACAGGTCTGGGCGCACCTTTGCGGAAAGCTTTAGCATCAGTCTGGTATAAATAAACCAGTCTGTCTATTCAGTACTGAACACTTTGGTTAAAATTATTTGAATTTGGTCATCAGCTTAGAAAAACGCTAGCTCAAGCTTAAGATGAGTAAATGTGAAATTCTTTAGTGACGCACTTTGGAGATAGAAGTTTCTTCTTCTTGAGCACAAGCATCTTCAGACCTGTATGAATTATTAAGAAACACACTGGCTTCTTTCTTGTTACTTACTTCCAGTCAGCTACATTGAGTAAAGGTCTCTCTCTTTGTCTCTATTTCTCTCTCTCTCACACACACACACACACACACACACAAACACACACACGCACACAGGTGTTTGGCATGTGTGGCCAAATTTTCTCATTTACATTAATGTCTTGTCATGTAAAGTTGATAGACCCTTTTTTGAACTTTACATCAAGGCGATTTAAAACTGACAAAAGTTCATACTGCTGTTTCTCTGAGTTCATTTTAGAGAGAGAGAGAGAGAGAGAGAGAGAGAGAGACGCATTAAAAGATAAGGTGGCTTACATTATTCATAGATGCATTTCCACAGCTAAGGCATAACTGTACACAAACACACGCGCGCACACACATATTGACACTGCCTTAGACTAAGCTCAGACAGTTTTTTTTTAATATTTCTGAATAAAAAACGCTATTGTGTCTGTAGCCAGAGCAGTCTTCATAAGCAGAGAGAAATGGGCTGAGAGACATGGATAGGGAAAAAAAACTGATAGATAGAGAGACGGATAGAGGGATAGAGAAAAAAAAGAGAGAGGGGGACGCCTCATTGTACATTTAATTGACCTTCTGTCCCGCTAGAGTCCTAAAAGGCTTTACAGCATTGACGTTCCTCAAGTCACTCCTAAGGAAATGTCTTTACACACCAACACACACACACACACACACACACACACACACATGCAAAACATTTCTTAATCAAACCAGAAACAGAATCTTCATCGTAACATAGTGCACTGGGTACTCTATAGAAGACCAATGGACATTCAGGGACTGATCAAACAACCAAGGCCTGTATTGGAAATTAGCTAATTTCACACCAGCTAACCCAAAAACTAGTATTATGCTAGGTTCATCCACGAACTAGCATTAGTTAACTCACAAACTAGCATAATTGTAAACAGAGTAGCTCATAATTTGACAAATTTAAGTAAACTTAAACCAACTAACATTATAGTAAACAGGGTAGCTTACAAATTAGCAAAAGAGTCAAAAGTGTACTCATTAACTAGCATTATAGTAAATGTGGTTAGCCCAAAAACTAGCACAAACCACCATTATAGTGAAATGCTTACTCATCAACTAGCATTTTATGAAAAGGGGTAATCCACTAGCATTTAATTATTATTTATAAACAACCTAAAGTATACTAGCAATAAATATAAAATAGCTAAGTCATTCTAGAGTTAAATTTAAACAAGCTAAGTCATACTAGCATTAAATATAAAAAGCTAAGCCATATTAGCCTTAAATATAAACAAGCTAAGTCATACTTGTGTTAAATGTAACAAACTAAGTCATACTAGTGTTAAATTTAAACAAGTTAAGTCACATTAACGTTATATATAAACAAGGTAAGTCATACTAACGTTAAATTTAAACAAGTTAAACTAGCATTAAATATAAACATGCTAAGTCAAACTAGTAGCAAATAGAAACAAGCTAAGTCATACTAGCATTATCATAAACAAGCTAAATCATACTAGTGTTAAATATAAAAAAGCTAAGTCACACTAGCATTAAATATGAACAAGCTAAGTCACACTAGCGTTAAATCTAAAAAAGCTATGTCATACTAGCGTTATATATAAACAAACTAAGTCATACTAGTGTTAAATTTAAACAAGCTAAGTCACACTAGCATTAAATATAAACAAGCAAAGTCATACTATGTTATATATTAACAAGCTAAGATACAGAGTTTTTGGTGAAATGTTGAAATGTTCAGAAAATTTGAACAGTGTCTAAACTGTAAAATTCACTCTGACATGTGACAGGCTAGTCTCTCTCTCTCTCTCTCTCTCTCTCTCTCACACACACACACACACTCCTAAGCTCTTATTTAAGAAACAGACACATCTCAGTTTAAGTTCACTTCAGTCCCACTTCCCCATCCTCTGAGCCAGACTTGCAGTTTATTATTCATAAATGTGTCATAAACATTTCTGCTGAACCCATGAATACAAACGAGCTTCTATTTAGGGACGTCTGCGGTGCCGATCGCGGCTCCAGCTGTGCGCCTTGCCGCGTTATTCCTCAGACGTGCCGAGGAGAATTGGGTTTATGGGAAAGATTAGAATCATTAAGTGCCAAGTGCGAGGCGTGCTCGCGATGTCGGTTACTGCGGCGGGTGTTAACGGTCCAGAGGGTATAAACCTCAATAAATACATTTAACTCCTGTTATTTACAGCAGGGGGAATATTTCAGCGGTGTTATTCTGGCATAAAACTGGAATTTACAATGTTATTTGTTAAGTCCCAACATACTACAGTCAATGGGCACAAAAGAAAAATAACGCAGTTAGTGTCTAGGAAAACAGTTATGCGGCGCAAGCGACCTTAGCTAGCTAGCGAAAACATATTAAAGGAAGGAGACTGCTGGAAATTTGACCAATCTGATATTTTCAGTTGGTTTTGAAGAGACTTTTTGTTTTACCTCAAGTCAACAATCCACCTCCAGGCTCTGAAGGAAACCGGAGAACCCTGAGGGAGATTTAGAAAAAGCACGTACCCTTCACACAGATGACAGCCGAACCACGTGTGACATGGTAATGTTAAGTAGGGCACTAATGCTAATGCTAACAAAGACTCAGGTATGCAAGAAAGATGACAGTGTGCAGCCAAAACGCTTGTGTACTTTTGGTTTCTGGAAAATTTAGATTTTTTTTTCTGTTCCTGCTGGGAGGAAACCAAAGCTAATGGTTGTTTAGCGTCGAATTTTTCTAAATGTGAAATCTGTAGATTACTGGGTTTCTGATTGGAACTTTGGGATTTGAGCCCCAGCACTGCCAATTTACCACTGGTGAGCCCTTGAGCAAGGGCATATCCGTATATGCGAAAATGACAATTTCCCTTACTGTATCTATCTATCTATCTATCTATCTATCTATCTAGATACATAGATAGATAGATGTGTGCACACTTCAGCTGAGGTCTGTTGTCGACACCCAGGATTGTTAGACTCAGGTGCGCGCTTGTGTGTGTGTGTGTGTGTGTGTGAGCAGTGTGTGTGAGCAGTATGTGTGAGCAGTGTGTGTGAGCAGTGTG
>JAQMYI010000013.1:3224611-3243310 GCA_030014275.1 Clariallabes melas | reverse complement strand
GGATAGGCTCCAGGTCCCCGCGACCCTGAATAGAGGATGAAGCGGTATAGAAGATGAATGAATGAATGAATGAATATCTGAGCAATAAGCTGGACTGTTAAGGGGTTAACTAACTGAGACACTAAATGTGTTTGAGGATGATGCCCATTTAGAGATAAAATCAAGGAACATAAGGTATGCTGACCAGGGTTTTCTCTGGCAGAACTGAATATTAATACTCATTATAATTGCGCAGTACTTGAAGTCTTTGTAGGACCTTGTTAGGTCAAGTAAATGCTCCTTTAATGGAAGAATCCACTGGGCTAAATTAGATTTTGTTACAATGCTTTGTCAATTGTGTGGCTTTAATTAAGGGTATAGTTTATGTGTTATACATTTTCTTAGTGTTGCTGCGTTAGAATTACTGTACATTACTGAGCATGCATGGTTGCTTTTGTGAGTGCCACTAAATGGTTTTATTACAAATAGGAAAAAAGTGTCTTGAGTCACGAAAAGAGGAAATTGTTGCACATTTACAACATGATTTGTTCATTAAGGGTTTTCTCAGTTTTCCCCTCCTTTTTTTTATTTACAGTATTTATTATTTTTTTAGAAAAATTCCCGGCTGCTCTTTAGAGTTGTCAAGGGTAGTTGGTATGGATCTTATTTCAGTATGAAACCCAACAATAGGTGTTAGCTGGATGGAAATTTCATCAACATATTCATTCCAAAAGTGTTCACATTATGCTGTGACATTATATTTTTAGCTGTACAGTATGTAAAACATACAGTATGACAGTGATGGCATATGATGATAAATATGATAAATATATGCAAAAACATCCCTGAATGTGATCATAAGGCATGTATAGTGTTAATCATGCATGGAAAAATATTAGTTCTGGTTAAATACTAGTATAATATGAATAATAATGCAGGTTGTGATATGGTTAAGAAAATATCTTGTTTGTTACTAGTGTGATCTGTCTTCTCTCCCCTCACAGGGCTCTCCAGCAGGGGGCACAGTGAGATTTGATGCAGCCCCTGGTAAGTCTGTGCATCCCTGCATATCGTTGTGATTCCAGAGAGTACCTGAAAGGCTTGTCGGTGGTGGTTAGGCTCTCAGTACATCTTCTGTATACAAAAACTACACTGCCCACATGCCTCGTAAATGGTTATTTTGTAGATTGATGAAAGCTGAGTACTGACTATGATGTTTTGGTAAATTTTCACTACTTTCTTTCCCCAACTTTGACCAGAAGATGGGGTTAGTCATTAAACATCTACTTTGGGAAAAGCTCAAAAGTTTCATTCGTATGGATTCATATAAGTGGGATGTAAGTTTTTACCAGTCTTGTGAAAGACAGAACCTTCATCATTAAGCTACCACGATTTCTCAGTTTTACAAATTGTGATGAAACAGTGGCACATAGTGGAGTGCAAAGGCATGTACTTTTGGGTTGGAGGTCAGCCTCCAATGTTTTTTCTATGGCATACAGTCATCTATCTAAAGTATATAATTTGTACACTAATATAATTTGGACACTTGCAAACTTACCTAGAAGTTTGTACGTATATGCCCATTTAACATAAATGTGAGTCAGTGTTCAGCTGATCATCCTGTAACTCTGATTGCCTTCTCCTAAAAGTGAGTGGGTCTTGGATAAGTTTATCAGCAAAAACATTCCAAACAATCCAGCGGATGTACTGACTTGTGAGAGGAGGATCTAGGTTAAATTTAGTATCAAGAAAACAGCCTCTTGCTTCATATTTACAAAAAAGAGATTCAACAGATCGGAAATCATCTGAAATTACAGAAGGATTTCTCTATAAAAATAGTCTAAAAGTCCACTCAGTGGTTCTGTACTACTCATGTTTGCATGTTTCAGATATATAACATGCCAAATGAGTGGCTTTTCTTCTGTATTGTTAATGTACTGTATATATTAAATTATTAAGAATAAGTATTTCTGATATATTAAACAAGTTCAAAATAAAATCATTGAATGACAAAAAAAAAACTATGATGCATGTCTGACAAACAGTACCATTCCAGCCGCTGTACATCTTTGAGTCGTCCCTAAATAATTATTTATATACACATACAGTACAATGTGTTTAAACAGAAGCATTGTGATACACCGATTTTTTTCCGGCAGACGGTTGATTTCTGGCATTAGTGAGTGAGCAGACACACATTGACACTGTCTGTGCTCCCGTTTGGATTGTTGAGACTGCCTTTGTCTCATTTCCTCCCCCCTGTTTCCTCTACCTCATCCATCTCTGCTCACTCACCGTTTTACACCATGCCCATAAAAAACTAATCCAAAAAAAAAAAAAAAAAATGGGGCTTTTACTTTTGTTTGTTCTTGCCTTCAGGTCCTTAAATTACAGTGATCTGTAAGGAGTATCCCAGTATTATTCCCTCTTCTGTCATGTTCAACATTTTGTTTCATATAGTTTTGTTTCATATCATATATTCGATATCCTGCGAGGAATTGAGAAAAGAAACATTTTAAGATACACCTCTGTCAGTAATTATGTCATATACTGTATATAGTATATCTGCACTGAAACAGCATCTCTTGTGTGTATTTTGCCTTCCTGAAAGTGTTTTCATTCAGGCAATTAAAAACTGTCTTTTGTTTTACCTCTGTCTTCTATTATGTATTTTTATTGCTACATATTCAGTCAATATTTTAATCCACCTCACAGAACAAAATACAGCTAATTTCAGTCTCATTCCTGAATGCAATTAGCTGCCTCAGTCTTCTCATTTTTTTTTCTTCATGTAACCAACAGCACGTCCACTCATTAACAGTCCACGCAGTGTCTCTGCAGTGCGGATCACTCCTCTGAGGACCATGAAGAGCTCTCCAGATCTGATGCCCACTGGTGAGAGAGGCTGCCATTTTCACTCAACCAGCAACAAACACAGGCCACATAGTTAAAGTTTATCTCTGAACTCCAGCTCAGATAACACCAGTTCAGTGGAACAGCTCCAGCTTGGCTAAGCCGTGCTTACTAGAGGGTGAATCTTACTTAAAAATAATTCTGACCTTGGATTGTCAACACAAAAAAAGCCATAGAAATTATGTTTATTTTAAGACATTCAAGTTTAATTCTTTTATTAATTTATGTGTGAATATACAGTGAACAGCTACAACCCTGAATTTTTGGCAGCCCTCACACAAACAAGTATAAAGGATAACAAATACATGTACAAAGTACAAAGATAAACTTGAACATTGGACACCCTGACATTTTAAAGTAGTAATTATTAATTAAAAAATTTTTTCAATCATATTTTATCATCCTTGTTTGATACATAATATCAAAAAAGGATGGAAACACTTCATCCAGATCTTGTACCACTACTGTGTGCTGAACATTTCATTCATTTATTTTCCATATCACTTATCCTGTGTCAAATCACGAGTGTCCTGGAGCCTGTCCCAGGCAAAACCATCACTGGGCACAGTCACACACTTAGAATAACATTAGAATCACTTGATCATATCGTCACACTGTCTCCTGTCAAGTGGTGGCAGCAAGATATATTATTCAGCATGTAAACATCAGTTCTCAAAGTTGATGGGTTGAAAGCAGGAGAAAATGGGCAAGAATAAAGATCTCAGTGACTTTGACAAAGGCCAGATTGTGATGGCTAGACGCCTGAGTCAAAGCATCTTCAAAATGGCAGGCCTTGTGGGATGTTCCTGATATGCCCTCTGGACCTGTCTGACTCATCCTGGTGCCCCGCTTCTGGTTGGAGATCTCGTCACATGGATGCTCCGTGTGTCTCTTTGGGATGCGTCTGGTGTCTGGGGATGGTTTCACTCTACCAGGAAGACGGTTCTGGCCTCGTCTGATGTTGACAGCTGTTTCTCTGAGGACGTGACTTGTCTGCAGTTGCTCGATAGTTCAGGACTGGAATTTCCTACGAGTCTACCTGAGCCTCCAATAACTACCTGGACTCCATGTTAACATCAATTAACATCAACTGTTATAACTGAACTGCCTGCGCTCCTAACATACTGTACAGTAGGAATGCAGATCAATTCCTGCTTTCTGTTTCACCCAAATGAGGATGGATTCCCTGTTAAGCCTGGTTCCTCTTCCTATTGCCATCTCAGGGAGTTTTTCCTTGCCACTGTCGCCCTCGACTAATGACAGAGAAAACATTGAATGAAAAAAGATTGGAAGGAAAGAAAAGTGGAACAGTTAGAGTCTAGGGATTGAAACAAGAAAAACTGAACAAAAAGAAAATGTTAAATTGTCATTAAATGAATGTTCTATGGTTCTACAAAAAGAAAGTAGAGCAAAACATAAAGGTTGAAGGGATGTAAAAGAGAGAGAAAGAAAGAAAAAAAAAAGAAGAAAAGTGGAATTATGGAAAAATTGAGGAAGAAAGGAAAGTGGTGTAAGTAAAAAAAAATAAGAATTTAAGCACAGAGATAAAAACCATAATATATGGATGAAAGAAAGAAAGAAACAAAAAGGAAAGGAAATAATTTAAAGAATGAAATGATGAAAATTTTAATAAATAGAAATAAAGCATTAAAGAGAGACAAAAGAGAAAAAAAAATTAAAATAAGACAAAATGGTAGAGTGATGAAAGAAGGAATGGATGGAGTGAAAATCAATGAAGGGATGAACGATATGTAAAATGGAAGAAAGTAAACAGAAAAATGCAACAATGAAGTAACTGGTTAAGTAAGAAAGAGAACAAAAAAAATAGAAAAGATAGCAAAACAGAAAGGGAATGTAAAAGAAAATGTGATGAAAGAAACAAAAAATGAATTAAAAATAGGTTTTTAAAACATTGTAAATACAGTAGTAAAAATGCAAGTAGGACTAAACAAAAGATGGAATGATGTGAGAAAAAAAGTGATGATGTACAGCATTTACTGTAAAGGAATCTGTGATAAATGTGTTTCTGTGTGTGCGCGCTCACACCTCTTTAGCCTTGTTGCGACTCCTCATGTTCTCAGCGATGTACTTGACGCTCTCGATGGCCTGCTTGATTTCAGGCGAAACCACTGAAAACGCCACCACCGTGCTAACGCCACTCAGCTGCCGACTCTGTTTCCCACAATCCCCTTCGGGAGGCTCTTTCATCGGATGGCATGGACATGGCCCTTTCTTCACCTCCGGCTCCCTCGCTTTCCCCTCACCAAACTCCAAACAGTTGCTGCAACTGTTCTTTCTTTTCTTACCTTCTCCTTCCCCAGATGATGCCTCCGGCAAACTGGCTTTTCCAGAGGATTCCGACTGGTCCATGGGACGTCTCATTAGCATAACCCTGGGCAGCGTGTGCAGGAAGACGGCTCGTACCCAGGATGGCATGGCGTGCGTGGTTGGTGTGCGGTAGTGCACATTGAGCACGAAGACGGTAATGACGATGGAGAGCGTGACGAAGATCATGGTGAAGAGCAGGTACTCCCCGATCAGGGGGATGACGAGAGAAGTGGAAGGAATGGTCTCGGTGATGACCAAAAGGAAGACGGTGAGGGAAAGGAGAACGGAAATGCAGAGAGTCACCTTCTCGCCACAATCTGATGGAAGATAAAAGACGAGGACGGTCAGGAAAGAAATCAGGAGGCATGGGATGATGAGGTTGATGGTGTAGAACAGAGGCAGGCGACGGATGTAGAAGCTGTACGTAATGTCTGTGTAGATCTCCTCACAGCAGTTGTACTTGATGTCATGCTTGTAGCCTGGAGCATCGATGATCTCCCACTCTCCGCTCTCCCAGAAGTCCTTGACGTTGACCCTGGAGCCAATCAGCACCAGGTCGATCTTGGCTTTGTCGTATGTCCATGAACCGAACTTCATCGAGCAGTTCTGGTAGTCAAAGGGGAAGTAGGTGATGTCCATTGGGCAGGAGGACTTGAAGATAGCCGGAGGAACCCAGGTGATGGTGCCATCATACTTCAGCAGAGCTTTGGTCTTGTCTTCCACCAAGAAGTCACCTACAGCACTGGGGCAACAAGGTAGTTAGAGACAAATCCATTCACATTTGTAAATAAGGGTTCCTCAACTTTTGAGGTTCCTTGAACAGACAGGGTTTTATGGTTTGTAAAAAGGGAAACATTCTTTTGTAACTATACAACTTTGTTACATTTGCCTGATTGAGGATGCTTACTTGTTGTAGAGCACAATGTCAGGCCTCCAGATCTTATTGGATGGAACCCTGATGTACTCGATGCCGTCGAATTCTGCTGGAGTCCATTTCAGTTTGTAGTCGTTCCAGATCTACAAGACGTAAATGACACCAAAGTGGAGAGGAAACTTTGTTAATGTTTGAATCTGTCTTGGTGGGAGGGATGGTATTATTCTCCCTGCTGTCGATCAGAGATTTTTCTTCCTACAGTGTTTTGCTGCCCTGCTTTGAAGCAACAGTTTGAAAAAGCTGGGTGGCTGGCTTTAGGTGTCTCAAAGGAAGCAACGCTGTTTTCCATGCTCTCTGGTTGAGTGGATAGACAATGCTAGCTTATAGATGCAATTTGGCTAATAACCAAATCGGGGGGGGAATGGAGTTATGCAAGAACAAGAATACTGGCATTGATAAGTTATGTTAAGTGATATCATTAGCAATGGAAGATGTGGTTTATTTCACCAGCTGTCAGTGAGTCAGTCACAGCTGCCTGTATGAGGTTTTATTGGCTGCCAATCAAAGCAATTTGGTGTGTCAGATTCAGTGGTGGACAGATTCGTTCCAGACTTTATGGCCTCCATCAAATGGTAACAACTGGGATTTTTTTTTTGCCCCATTATTTTACCCCACATTCTCTCAATTTCCCAGCAACTCGTTCTGTCCTGTCAGGATAGCTACCAAGCAGTAAGGAGTGAAGAACAGCATGTGCTTCCTCTCAGACACGTGAAGTCACCACACCGGCCACTACTGCTCATGCGCGGCCTCAGCACAGCTGAACACCCTAGGATACATGACCTCAAAGGTGCTCAAGACGGGTTAGTGTCACTCTGACTGACAGGGGATGAGTTAGCAACATTCCTCTCATGCAAAAAGTATCTGGGCATTTCTGCCATCTTGGACTGAGGAGTGGAATCTTCAGGATTCAAAATCTCAGTCTTTTTTCGCGCCACTCATCCTGGCTTTGTTAGTTAGTGTGTACGTGTCAAATTAGCAGGGGATCTTACTGTATACTGCCGTTGTGTAGCAGATTCCAAGATCCATTTAAATATGTGGCAGCCATTAGATAGAGCAAAGTATATTTATTTATCCATTTCTCTATTTATTTCCATCATATCCTGCGTTAGACAGTCACTCATCTGGTTATGAATTATTTATGTATAAAGTACTGTGTGTGTGTGTGTGTGTGTGTCTTCGCAGGACAGTCACTCATCACACACATGATGTGATTCATTGCTACAACATGACTGACACTATCACGCTGTCCACACACGGCACATCAAAACATGCTTCTGATACACCCGGAGAAATGCCGTCCTCGTTTCTCGATAGTAGAGATCTGACGAAAGAGAGAATCTTCAATCGAATAACTATTTGACTTGCTAAGCATTCATATTTAATGGCTCATCCTACAAGAACGCTATGACAAATCAAATAATCAATCTTTACAATCTTTACTGGTGAGCAGAAAAGCATCTCAATATCAACAAAACACACCTAACACACAGTCTAATGACAAACGCCTGGTATTTTTCAAATCTTTAACTGTACAACTGGTTCTTTCCTATCTTTAACTCTACTGCATTGGTGCCTGAAGGGTTAAAGAGTTATTTTTTTTAGCAGCCTGGGGAAAAAATATATCTAAATTATTAACAGCTAAATGGATTTCCTCCAGAAAGCCGGAATAACAGACAAGTTCATAAGGTCATGGGGCACATATACAGGAACTCTTAAAGCTTTTGTCTTTCCTTTCTAACACACACACACACACATATATATATATATATATATATATATATATATATATATATATATATATATATATACACCTCAGAGTGGCTACTATACTATCTCTCTTTCTCACACACTCACACATACCAAAACACCTGCTGTCTCTATACAGTATATAACTACATAAATATCTCATATAACAGCTTGTTGAGAAATAGATGTGCACAGGAATTGACCTAAATTGAATGAAATGTTGAATTCATGTTACAATCGAACTGCAATATAATCCGCCCACCTCTGCGGCATCTGACTGTACGCAGGGTCGAGCGAGACAAAAACTGAATGGCATTCGTTTGCATTGCATTTCCCAAATGTTATTAGAATCTGAATCTAATCCCATTTCCCATGAAAAAAGATACACTAGAGAAGTGATTCACCTGAAGACTCCACGCACAGTTTCCTGTCCTTATTATAATGATTGAATGTGTTTAAAAAGTGTGTAGACTTGCATGACACACACTGATGAGAAGAAAATCGGTAGTTCTGGCACCCCAAAAACAAGCAGAAGCGAAACAAGTGTCAGGGTTTGAAGCCTTAACCTCGGCTTTTGTAAGCATTTGTTTTTGTCTCGCTTGACCCTGCGTACAGGCAGATGCCGTAGAGTTGGGAAGATTATATTACCATTTGACTGAAACATGAATTCAACATTTCTTTCTAATTAGGCAAATTCCCGTGCAAACTGGAGGTATTTTTCCCACCAAGCTGTAATAAGAGATATTTCTTTAACATGCTGAAATTGTCCCGTATCTATATAGAAAGGAGTCGAACAAGTTTCTTTAAGTCGATTGTGGCAATTTTGACAATTATGTCTCAAATTTATTTAAGAAAAATGTTGTTAAATTGTCTTTTACGTGAGTGACAAATATTTGTAGTGTCCATCATGTAATTGCATTCGGACACGGAAGTTTTGTTCACTGCTCATCTCAAGTCCTGAATCTTGCCCCAATTCTGAAGCAAAACTGGACAGTTTGGATTGGAAAAATATTGCCTGAAATGAGCCCAGTGTGTGAGTTTCAAGGTTTGTCTGTTCTGAGAGGTTTTTTTGGTCACACACATCCACACTGGAAACTCCAGGAGATCAGGAGTAAACAAGCAACAGTCAAAGCTTGTCAAATTTCACTCTAGCTTGTCAAATTTTGAACTACAGCAGGACCTCGGCATACAAATTTAATCCGTTCCATGGGCAAGTTCTCAAGGCGAAATTTCCTACTGCACTTTTTATCTGGAAATAATGTAAATGCAGATGCCGCCCAAAACTATTACCAATATTAACAATTTCCGACACTATAATTACCTATTTTTGCATATAAAAACAATCAAAACATTTAGAAAATAAAGTAAAATATGAAATAAATAGGCATTAAACCTCTGTGCATTAAACGTAACCTTAATTTATGATTCCGCTTCACACCGGCTGCTTTAAAAACCAAACTGAAAGTGGCTCCCACCCTCCTTGATTACATTCTTGGGACCCATGGTGCTATGTCCTCAGTAAATCTTGTACAAAATGCAAAAAAACCCAACAAAAAATTATGTAAACTCACTTCACTTGGCTTTCCACTGACGTAAACAAGTTTTGAACGGCTCCCAGGCGTACGCACGACTTAGCCGGCATTCGGTTCAGTCGCTCGTATGGCAAAAATAGTTTGTATCGCGAGGCAAATTTTATACAAAATCTAAGTTCTTAAGGTGAAAATTCTTAAGGCGGGGCATTCGTATGCCGTGGTACCACTGTATGTGTCATTAGCTAATTGTGTTACCAAAATATGGCACGTTTCAAGTAGACTAATTTACTATGTAAATATAACTTACATGTCTTAACCACAGGTTGGTCTCCATGATCTGATTGACTTCATCCTGGAGTAAAAGAGAAAGAGAGGGAGGAAAAACAGAGATAAAGAGGGAAAAAAAAGTATATAATACAGAACAAAATGCTAGCATTTGAGTTTTAGCAAGCTTTAATTAATTATTTATCACTGGGGGGGGGGGGGGGTACTAATCTTAAATTCCCCTCAATGTTTAATTGCTAAAACATCCACCCTATGACGTGTCTAGCATACTAGCCAGTAAGCTAAATAAAAATGGACCTTTTTAATCATTGAAAATCACTTCCAAAACTTATTCTATTGTAATATTTTCATTCCAAATTGTTATGGAAGGGCAAGAACAGCAGAAAAAATAAATCAGTATTGATTTATTTTTTCTGCTGTTCTTGCCCTTCCATCACAATTTGCTTGCTAATAAACTAGCTAATCACTCAGCGTACTGTGTTTAAGCATGCTAGCTGGCAGAATTGTCAGATTAGCTGTTGTCTTGGTTTGGTGCCCCAGTGGTTGAGGTCATGGAATACATGTATTTGTAAAGTATCAGGACAATTTCTTAAAATGGCAAAAAGCTACTAGCGAGGCGAAGGGCTCATGAACGAGAACATGTTACACGCAATACGAGAATGCAGGCTAGAGTTCTGTTCAGGGAAAGAAAGCTTGTGGCAATGGATAGATAACTGTGGAGAGGATAATTTAATCTGCAGCTCTAAGCACAGTGCCTGCAGGACATCCTGGGAGCTGAGAGCGGAAATTTCAGCCCCTATTGTACTCTCTGACCTGATGGTGATGGGAAAAAAAGGTTCTTTCAAAACGGAAAAATAAAGTGGTGCAGGAATTTTCCTGGAAGGGGACAGTAATTGGACACGGCTTTAAACAGTATTTGACAGGAACTGGAATGTGCTCTTATATGGAATGTGCTCTTATATGGAATGTGCTCTTATATGCTTTTATATACGTGCAAGAAGAATATACTCAATCAGTTCAGATTTTAATCAGTTCAATTAAAAAGTATTCACTGAAATTGGATCACTGGTTTGTTCAGTTACTTGACACAGTGAACGAGGGGTCAAGAGTCTCAACAGAAATATTTGGATTGTTAAAGCACTTTAGTTTATTTAGCATGAACCTCCATGTCATGTGTTTTTTTAGAAAGTCTTTAACGACTTTGATGAATGTTTAGTGCCTTTAGTGGTTTGGTTTAATGGCACAGCTACATTATAACCACCCTTAAAATTCTGGTTATTTATAATGATGCGACCATTAACAGTGTTGCCACTGAGCCATCTCTCCAAAACTTTAACAGTATGAACCTCTTTTGTAACTTTGCATGAACTACTGACTGAAATTGCTACGTCCAATTGGTGCTTGAATTCAAGTGCTTAGGCCATGATTTGCAATCGGTGCTTGGACCCCTTGCAGTGCTATGTACATCAATCCAGAAACAAAAAACTTCAATAGTATGTTCAACCATGGATTTTGCATGGACGTCTTCTGTGTAACTTTGCAAAAACTGTTGACTAACAGCACAACTTGCAAAGGGTGCTTGGAGTTCATAAACTGCCACTTATGGCGTTATTTTTGTTGCATTTAATTTACTGATACTGGAAAAATCTTAGGCTAGGAATTGTCTTCTTATTTAACATGTTATTCTTGTCCAACGGATATAAAAATAACACTTACTCATAGTCTATACCGCTTTATCCTATATTCAGGGTTGCGGGGGGGCTGGAGCCTATCCCAGGAGATTTAGGGCACGAGGCGGGGTACACCCTGGATAGAGTGCCAATCCATTGCAGGGCACACACACATTCATTCATCCTACTGAGCCAACTCAACTTTTTTCTCTCTCTTGTGCTGCGGAATTATGGGTAATCGTCTCCCCTGCTGGGTCTTGGTGCATCATGTACTGTTTACTGTGACCACGTGTGTGTGTAAAACATATTTTATTTTGTGTCTGTATGCGTGTGTGCGCTGTTCAGCAAAAGCAAGTCTCATTAGAGAGGTTAAAGATCCATTTTTTTCTCTTTGCTCAAGGTTCAGCCTGCTCTTTGTGTCTGTGTGCGCACGCGTCATTGGACACCGTGCCACACACATACACACACACACACACATACTGTACACAGCACCTGCGCGCACAAACGGAAACATACCTTTTTTTTAAGGTAAAGTGCAGGTTAATTTGTTTTATTTTTACTTTCTATTTTGTGTTAATTATTTTTATGTATTTATTTTTCTGGGGGCTGTGGAATAAATAATTTAAGTTTCCATTATTTCTTAAGGGAAAATTCGATTTGGTTTACGAGTGTTTTGAAATACGAGCCCGCTTCCGGAATGAATTATGCTCGTAATCCAAGGTTCTACTGTAATAATATTAAATTATTTTCAGCTCTGGGAGCTCAAAATCTTGCTTGCACTTAACATTCAGCTTTAAAAATAACCAAGTTTGCATCCTGGAGAAATTCTTCTGCATAGAATTTCATATCATTTCACCATGCACAGGTTTCTGTGTCATAAAAGTTGCAGCTCAAAAAAAGTCGGGAACTGTCAAAAGGGTTAGAATATTTTTTTATCAGGCACAAACAAGAAGCAGGTATAACTGTATCAGTTTACAATCAAGGACTTGCTCCAGGTCTTACCACTTTAACAAGCTGAGAGATGGAAACCTCAAACTCCACCGTCACTGGGTCTGACACGTTCTCCACCGGTCGGATAAACTGATTATACTTACGGAAGAGACGACGGAACAGCCTCTCCTCTCCTTTAGACGACAGACTGTCTACACACACACAAACACACACACACACACACACACAGCATTGTTAATTACAACAGGAGATGACTGTATTTATGCACAGCTCAATGACATCCTGGTGTTCACGTACAACATCTAATGGAAAAAAGTGACCCTCATCATACTCACTCACACAACCTATAAGATGTCAGACATTGTCTTGAATGATGTCATTAATGTCTAATTACTGATGACATCTTCACCCAAATACTGCGAACTCCTCCCCTTTCTGCCCACTTTCTCGTCTGATTTTATCAGTTAAATGAACAACTTAAAAATTTTTGTCTGGAAATAATATTTTATCCCCTAATCAGTCTGGTTTTACAGTAGACAAGGCCATAGTACAATAACTGCAGTAACTTCTGTCACAAATGATATGATCACTGCTTTGGACAACAAAAAATAATATGCTGCACTATTTATAGATTTCACAAAAGCATTTGATACTGTTGACCATGGTCTTCTTTTACAAAGATTACAGGCTATAGGCTTTGGTAGCACCGTTCTGGACTAGTTCTCCAATTATTCCATTGGGAGAACTTAGTGTGAAGTTATAGAAGATTTTAGATCTACGTTACTTACAGTAAAAGTTGGTGTGCCCCAAGGTTCAATCTTGGGGCCTGTTTTATTCTCCATTTACATAAATAATATGTGCATGTGTTTAGACCCAGCAAAAACTAATTTATATGCTGATGACGCAATTCTCTATATGACTGCATCATCATTGCAAGTAGCAATGGATTCCTTACAGCGTGCTTTCAACTCTTTACAGCTGACACTTCTCAAATTAAAACTGGTGTTAAATGCCAAAAAAAAAAAACATTTATGATTTTTACTCTTCCTCTGAGTATACTCTTTTAACATTAGATGGCACACAACTAGAAAGGGTAATTTCCTACAAATATGTTGGAATCTGGCTTGATGACAAGCTGTAGAAAGTATATTGAGAAAGCGTCATCCTAAATTAGGTTTTTATTACCATTTGAAAAAATGCTTTCCCTTCACTGCCAGAAAGCGATTAGTACTGAGCAGTTTCCTATCAGTATTAGATTATGGTGACATTATATATACGCATGCATCTTCATTCCATCTAAAAAAAGCTGGATGTTGTCTGTTGTTCTGCTTCGAGATTTGTAACTGGTGCTGCAGCGAGAACACATCACTGTAATCTATATGACATTGTGCAATGGACATCATTGCACCTTAGAAGGAAATCTCACTGCCTAGTGTTTATTGTAAAGGCTTTAATGGGTAAACCACCTCATTACATATGCAATCTACTGACACTTCGCACTAACACTTACAGTACACATTCATCAGTAAAACTCCTTCATTCTTCAATAACATGGACAGTGTTAGGCAAAACTGCTTTTTCTTCATATGCACCACACGAGTGGAATTCATTATAAAATATCCTAAATTTGGACTCCCTACCCTCTACCCTAAATGTTTTCAAAAATCTTTCAAACTCAGTTCTTATACAACAATGCCATTTTTTATTTCATATACACATATATTTTGAATTCTTTATTTTCTCCTCTCTTTTCTTGTCCATAACCCTCTCTGTCTCGTTTTGACATTTGGAATTCCCATGTCTTTTTAGTCCATGTTTGTTTTATTTAATTGCATTTTTGGAATGTCTGTATGTTTATATGTGTTAACACTGTATGTTCTACAATTACTTTAAAATGTTCTTTGTTCTGTTGAAACAAAGTTAAACTTTGTTGCTGCCATCTTGGCCAGGACTCCCTGGAAGAAGAGATAATGTATCTCAATGGGACATTCCTGGTAAAATAAAAGATGAATAAAAATAAATAAATAAATAAATAAATAAATAAATAAAACAGTAAGAAAAAAAATTCAATTGTACTTTTTATTTCCTATAAACAATAAAAAAGCAATACATTGTTTAACAGGCTCCAGTATAGACTTCTGCCAAACGGTAGAGATGTCCTTTCATGGTAAAAGTATTAATATAGATAGAAATACTAAATAAATACAATTTTTTTTTTTTTTTAGGATAAATAAAGTATCTATCTATCAATGTATCTACGTTTTAAATACACAGTGACCGCTGTATAGCGGCAGCAGCACAGCATACCTCAACCGAGTGGTAGAGATGACCCAATCAGGTTAAGCTCAACACATTTTTCAAAAAAGATATAGTGACATAACATAACAACGCATACTCTATCAAAAAGTTAAGCAGAACATTAACGATCTCCTTACTAACTCTAGAGACCAGGCAGGTATGAAGAAAAAAATCATAATGAAGCAGGGACTCGACAGCGCAATAACGTCCTGTCAATAATAATAATAAGGAAAAGATTCAACGAATTATTTAGTGAGTCGACTCTTATTGGTGACAATCTGATCGTTTTGATTCATTCATGTCCATAATGTTTGTTTTGATTCTGTAAAGCTGCTTTGCGACTATACAAATAAAATCTAATTGATTTAAATTGAACTTGCACAAAAGAGAAGCTGAATGTTTTCGGAATTCTAGTGTTTCTGCGTCTGTGTCTCGAATTTCCTTCCACCCTCAATGCGAGCGACTCTTGGCTCAAACCTGCATCTATCGCTCACCTCCCCATGGTGAAGAAGCTTAATGAAAGGATATGAAGCTTTCGAGCAGTACAGTGATTTTGCCTGTGTGTGTGTGTGTGTGTGTGTGTGTGTGTGTGTGTGTGTGTGTGTGTGTGTGTGTGTGTGCAGGCGTTTTAATATCCCTCCTGTAATTACCTAGACTTGTTAAGTCTCCACTGGCTCTCTGGGTTAATAGGGTTAGCCAGGGATTAATTATAAAAAGCTCCGGTCCGATTAAAATGCATTCAGACAAATCATGCAGGTTTAAATATTTCAGGATTCCTCGTTACTGTCGTTATCGTTATAGCGCCGGATTGTTTCGCTTCCTCTTTAAAGCCTGAGCTTTCATTTCACAACCACGATGCCTGTGGAGACGGAGTAGTAATAATCACTCAGTGTGTGTGTGTGTGTGTGTGTGTGTGTGTGTGTGTGACAGGGAGTGAAAGATGTATATGACAGTGCCGAAGACAGAAAATGTGTGTGTGTGTGTGTGTGTGTGTGTGTGTGTGTGTGTGTGTGTGTGTGTGTGTGTGTGTGTGTGTGTGTGTGTGTGACTCAGATCCCCCTCTGTGGAAGAGATGAGATGTTAAGTGTGTTTCCTTGTTAGTGGGAAAGAAGCCATGAAGATAGAATCAGACAGGAGGCTTTTTGCTGTCACCTAGAGACTTTGTCCTGTAGAAACCTCTCTCACACATACACACACACTCAGAGACTAAATCTCACACACACACACACACACACACATAGCTCACACGTGGGTGTGAGTGTGGGCGCCTTTTCCAGGACGTGCGTCACACTCGGTGTTTTCTGTGCTGCCGCGCGGAGACGCCTCTCACTGCCTGGCTGGATGTTTACTTGTGGGCGTGGCTACATGGAAATCAGGTGATGGACACCGGGAGGACAAACGAGACACGTGACTGCGACTATCTAAACGCTCCGGACCGTCTCTCCGAGTAAAACACCTGACACATCCGAACCATATAAACCTCGTGTCCCCGAGTGTCCAGTGTGTGTGTGTGTTTAACGACATAAACACTGCATTATAGTGTAGAGTGTGTGAAGCCCATCGCAGTGTGCTCTTAGTAAACGAGGAAATCATAAAGGCGTCGTACAGCGAAGCGAGTATTACATCATCATCACGCGTGGTGTAGAACAGTTAGTCAAGTGGAACAGCAAGACGTCTCCGTCTCTCTCTCACACACTATCTGTCCCTCTCTGTCTCTCTACGTTAGACTCAAAGAGTCGAGATTCAAAGGTGCTTTGTTGTCATCAAACAAGTTACAAGAAAATAAAGAATGTAATATGGTGTGGTCACTTCTCTCTGTCTCTCTCACGACCTGTCTTTCTCTCTGTCTGTCTCTCTTTATATCTGTCTCTCTCTCTCTCAAATTCTGCCTGTCTCTCTGACAATCTCTCTCTCACACATACTATCTGTCTCTCTCTCAGTTTTCTGTCTGTCTCTCGCTATCTTGCTCACTATCACACTCTCCAGTGTCTGTCTCTCTGACTATCGTTCTTACTCTACCTCTCTCTCTCTCTCTCTCTCTCTCTCTCTTAGTCAGTGACAAATCCTGCATGGGTGTGATGCTCAGAAAGAGTATTACATACTGCAAGATTAAGTACACACACACACACACACACACACACAGAGCACAGGCAGTGTGTGTGTGTGTGTGTGTGTGTGTGTGTGTGTTCATATTGTCTATTTAAATAGATTTCACTTCTTCATAACAGTAGAATCCTGACTAAATGCTGTTGCATCTCACAGTTGAGGAGGATGTAGAGGAGAGAAACACCTGAGGCTCGGCCACAAATCTCACAGTTACAGTCTGTCCCTGAACGCGGAGACGGAGAACCTCACGTCCCCAAAATCAGCGGAGACGCACCATAGCAGCGCTGTCGCTCGGAGCATCCGCTCGGTTTTTTTACACAACCATTTATCCACAGCAATTAGTTTGGCCCCGCCCACTCCACTTTATTTCTTTTTTTTTTTTTACTACATAGAACATCGTTAATTTAAAACCTTGCCTTAACAATAACAACCATTTAAACTCCAAAACGTCCGACGTAAAAAAATTTCAGCTTCTTACTTCCTGCGCCGGGCGTTTTGAAAAACTCAACACTAATTAATACTAATAACAAAAACAAAAATCATTATCTTTAAGAGAATATGGACATCATGTCAAATCCTAGTGTTCGGAATGAGGTACTACATTGTCCCACACACAAGATGGACGCCGATGGAACCAAATTCAAATAATTGAAGATTTCTCATTTCTCATTTTTTAAAACTTTTGGCCAAAGTAGACGAGCAAGACTTCGACCGAAACCATGAACTCCGAAAAAGTTTATCCAATCTTACAACAACGTTTCTAGACACTAATGATAAACCACGAAAAAAAAATCCTACATCAAATATATTATTCCGTTCTCCTCCGCCGCCAAGAATACATCCTGAATTCAGTTGACTGTAGCAGCTCCACCTACTGGAGGAAACCGGAGAACCCCGGAGGAAATCCATCATCAAACTGCGAACAAACTCCTTACAAGACGAAACAAGACAAAGAGCGAGACGAAAGCTAGAAATAAACTCTCATCAACTCCAAACGGCGAAATCGAAATGCGAGAGTAATTATAATCACCTAAAGGCTAATTGCTCGTTAACAATCCAGCAAACTGAAAGAAAAACAACAGTGTGAGTTATTAAAATCAGATTAAAGTGTGTTATGAGTATGCTTCCGGACCGGGCGCCTTATTGCACATGTAAAAACAAAAAAAAACTAATAATAATAGTGGATAATAATGTTTCGAGTTTATTTCCTTTTAGTTACGGCTGATTTAAGGACGTAATATGAAATATTATTATTATTATTATTATTATTATTAATGTGCCACTATTAGAGCTTTAGCACATACAGGTTTCATCTAATTCTTGTAACAGAGAGCGGATTTAGATTTAGATTTAGATATAGATTTATTGAGACAGTTAAAATGATGTCGTTATATAATGTAATCATAATTATCTATATAAATAAAATAAAGGTTTTGTCTGAACTTTGGTCAGAATTCGCTCTTTAAATGATATCTTTTCATACATTTCATATATTGGAGGTCCAGAAACCGTTTCAGTTTTTCAATTTTCCAAAAGCAATTTCTGTCTGTATGTCTGTATGTCTGTCCAGCCAGATTATGTCACAGCATCACACAAAACTAGCTGAACAGAATTTAATGAAACTTTGCCAATCCTTCTAGATTTGCTTGAAGTTAATTCTGCTCCATAAATGAAATTAAAATGTTAAGTATAAGTGAAGTTTATGAGCTGTTATGTTCCAAATTGTAAACGGTAATTTTAAACAGCGTACAAAATGGGGGCGTGTCTTAAATCGACCGCTGGACAGAATTTACTGAATCTTCTAGTCTTTAGATCTCTGTCTGAAGTTTAATCTGCACCATAAGTGAAATCTAAATGTTGAGTAAAAGTGATGTTATGATCAGTTATGTGCTGGATTTAATAATCTACTTTAAAATAATCTACTAATGCGCTACTGTCTCAATGTAAACAAACACCT
>JAQMYI010000013.1:3210571-3222125 GCA_030014275.1 Clariallabes melas | reverse complement strand
TTTTTATCGCCCGATAAGAGTCTCACGTTAACGCAGCACGTTAACGCCGATAACGGCCCACCACTAATATATATACAAGTATTCTGTCTGTTATGTTCATTTAAATGATTTAGAATTTTTGCTTTAAGGGAAATTAATGGGGATACAACACAGCCCAAACAGATGTTGATTTGTTCAAGAAATGCAGGCCGAACAGGTTAAAACATAAAATAAGCCATGTTATTAAATGATTAGACTTGTTAAATAGGATATAATACTGACAGTAACGAAAAACAAGCTTTTTAACATTAGCTACTGTAGTTCTGTCACATGTGCTGCCGAAGGCACACCACCATTTGGTGACCAAAGATTGTTGATGGCTAACAAAAGCAGTGGCTAAGGGTTAGGGACATTAGAAGCAAATGTTACTTGTGCTGTATGTATGAGTATGTATGAGTCAATTTCAGGAAAAAAAATCAGGAATCAAAATTTGTTCACCAAATTCTTGGATTTTTCTTTTATTAAAGAGATACATTGTACAATAAATTTTTTTTAATAAAAAATAAGACTGGTTAAAAAATTGTTAAAACCCAATATTGCACAATATGTTCATCTGACTGTAAGCGTAATTATCTTTATCTAAACTTCAACCAGCAGAAGAAATTGGAATCTTTTGTAATGAGGAATTTAGAAATTAGCATTTAACATAGTGAAATGTCATGCAACCATGCTTATCAAGATTAATACACAAACAATACAGAATGCCAACCTTCATGAGCAGTGTATATACTTTTTACATATGCAGGTTTATAAGCAGCTAATGTGGCATAACAAGATATTAGAGCTGACATTTGAAGAGTCCGGACTGAGTGTGATCCGCTTGAACTAAAGTATAGTCAAATACCACCAGTAATAATGAGGTAGCCTGAAGTCGTGAAGGTCAAGGCAATGCGACTGTTGTATCCACTTAAATGCCTTTACTCAAATTATTATTATCTGTAATGAGATGTTCAGTATATGATAGACTGCTGTCCCATCCAGAGTGTATTCCCATCACATGTCCATTGCTCCTCAGGATCGTTTCTGCATCCTCCACATTAAACTCCCACTTTATTAATAACAGAACTAAAATTGCTGTAGTAGCTGATTTTATGTAGTGACTCAAATATGTCCTGTGTTTCGAAGCTCACAGAGTCTGATTCAGTTCAACACTTCAAATGAATCGAATCAGTAAGGTGAGTCTATCTGGATGTCGGGGTGGAGATGGGGAGACGGGGAAGCCGGGGTGCGTCCATCAGGATGAGTTTGAAACAAGTTCATTGTTCAGTTCATTCAATCTGCACATTTTAGGTGAAAGCTGTCCAGTGCAGACTTAAATGTAGTGACAGTTTTTTAAAATATTATCAAAAGCAAACTTTGAAACACCAAAAAGCTCCTGTAAACTACAGAACATTCAGTGGTATAAAAAGGTTTATTTCATAGCTCGGTAAAAATATTGCTGTGAATGTAAGGTAATTATTTTTATAGCAAAGTCCAGTTTTTATATTATATTCATGATTGTATTGGTAATAATGCAGCTAGTAAAGCAGTGCTGAGGTTTACAATAAAACTATTTTTTTAATAGCGATATGTATTGGTGGCATGCTCCAAAGGTGACCATTTTAACATTACACTTTTTTTTGTTTGTTTGTTTTTACATTAAATGGCATGTTTTCACAGTAGGTAGCATTTTTCGACATTAGGTAGCATGTTTCAATGGTGGATGTTTTAAAAGTTTTTAAATTTTAACATGTTTTGTCATCATGTAGCATTATTAATGGTACATTGTGGTACATGTGTGTCTGGTCGAAAGGTGGACTGTTTTTGTTTTTGTTTTGACTGTAGGTAGCATGTTTTGACGCATATACAGAACAGCTTCGTAGCACATTTTCACCAAACACTGGCCACCCCTTGGGCTGTAAATTACTGTAAACTTTACATGACATTTTATCATGTGTATCTACCGTATAATTGGTTGAATATAATTTCATTTCACAAATGTCGGAAAAGATCAAAGCAGATTTTTCGAGGTGTAGCTCTGTCGCCGTGGATAAGGCCCAGTCAGAAAGAAATGTCTATTGATGAACTTCAGCCTCCATTAAAAAGCGCAGGGTTTATGAACCCGTCTCTGATTACAGGCCAGAGAGCAAACACTATTCCTGTGCTTCTGAAAGAGCGAGCGCTTTCAACTGTGTCGGCCTGATTACACATACGCGCGCACATACACACACGCTAACTCACTCACACATACACACACCTGATTTGTAGATGACTCCTTGTTTAATGACACTGTGTATGTGTGTGTGTGTGTGTGTGTTTACACTAGGGGGCATCACACTCTCCAAATCCACCCCCGCCCACCTCCTGATTTTTTTTATTGGTTTTGCTCAACACACTTTTAAATCTATATATTACTAAAAAGTATTAATATACGTAACAATAAATTATATTATTATTATTATTATTATTATTATTATTATTTAGAATTGGTTCTTATGGTAAGAATAAGAGTTGAAGTGAAAGATTATGAAAACGATATTTAGCGGGAGTGTAAAACCCCAAATCAGTCTCTGATCCAGCTGTGTCGTTTATCTTAAAGACAAATCAACGAAATTTGTATAAAGAGTCGAAACACAGACTGTTTTTTTTTCCTTGCAAAAGAGAGTAAATGAGCTCAAATTGCCCACACAGTACTGCATCGGAATTAGATCCATAATTGCGGTTCAGATTGATTTCTAACTGAAACATCACTGAAAAGACACTTCTGTAAATTTCTTAAATATGTAGATATGATCGAGACAAACCCACAGGAAGTAAAGCTCAGGCAATCCAGTTTACCCCATGTGTGGAAACAGCATTGTGTGCAGGTTTGAAGAAGGTCCTCCAGATTACTTATACAATATTTACTGTTTGTTAAGTCAACATCCTTGTTCAGATTAGCACACCGGTAATTTTGACAAGAAAATAGCACCTTTATTAGCTAACAGCGTTGTGCAGCTAAACCAGAAATATTTACATAAACAAGTCAAAATGTTCTGTTGAAAATAAGACTGAAATTGTATTAGGTAGCATGTCTTGATGGTAGGTTGCCTTTTTCAATAGTAAATACCATGTTTTGATGGTGGGTAGTATGTTTTTTTTTTATATAATAGCATAATTTTGAAGAAGATAGCATGTTTCAACAACAGGTACTGTGTTTTTCACACTAGGTGTCGTTCCTGATATTAGATAATATTTTGAAGAAAGGTACAGTAGCATGTTCCGACAATAGGGATCATGTTTTTGACAGTGGGTATAATTTTTTAGATACTGAATATTTTTGAATGTAGGTAGCATGTTTTGACAGCATATATCATGTTTTGACAGTATGTATTGTATTTTTGACAGTAGATAATTTTGAAGGAAGGTAGCATGTTTCAACAACTGGTAGCATGTTTTTGACACTAGAAATTTTTTTAAAGGAAGGTAGCATGTGTCGACAACAAGTAGCATATTTTCGACTACAGGTATCATGTTTTGACAGTAGATAACATTATGAAAATTGGTTGCATGTTTTCACAACAGGTATCGTGTTTTTGACAGTAGATTCCTTTTTTAAAGTGAGGTAGCATGTTCTGACAACAGGTAGCATATTTTTGAAAGTACGCATCATGGTTTTGACACCACATAGCATATGTTTGAATGTAGGCAGCCTGTTTTGACAACAGCATGATTTGACAGTAGGGATGTTTTGACCGTAAATTTGCTTATTTTTGAAGGTACAGTATGTAGCATGTTACGACAACAGGTGACATGTTTCTGACAGTACGTTTTATGTTTTTGACAGTAGATGACATTTTACAAGGTATACAGCCTGTTTCGACATCAGGTATCATATTTTTAACAGCAGGTGTTATGTTTTGACAGAACATAACAGTTTGATGGTACATTGCATGATTTCGGTTGTGGGTTACATATAAGTGGTGTTGAAAATTATACTTCCGAGTTAAGTTTGATTTGTTTTAAGATAAAAGCTGTTAACAGAGCCAATGAAGCATGCAGCCTAGGCTAATTGGTGTTTCCAAACTGTCCGTGAGTGTGTGTGTGTGTGTGTGTGTGTGTGTGTGTGTGTGTGTGTGTGTGTGTGTGTGTGTGTGTGTGTGTGTGTGTGTGCTCGTGCTTGTGCCCTGCAATGGATTGGCACCCTAGGGGCACCCGGGAGGTTCCTTGCCTCGTGCCCGAGTCCTCGGGATTGACTCCAGCCTCCCCACCCCCGCGACCCTGTACAGGATAAGCAGTATAGAGAATGAGTGAGAATTTTTTTCCCTCTTAGACCATCATCTTGGATCATCACAGCACAATAAAATAAAATAGAATTCCACACATCATTCGTACCCCAGATCCGCTTCATACACATCTGTCTCTCTGTCTCTACCGCTACATTTCATGTGCTCATCCCTTCATATTTAATTTATGTCATCATAAAAGCAAGAAACATCGCCTTAAAGACCCATTAATGTCTTTTCTCCTTTCCTCTTTTCGGCTGCTATTTTTACCTCTCTCATCCACATCTCTCTCTCTCTCTCTACCTTTCTCTCTCGCTCTCTTTCTCTCACCGCCGCAGCGTACTGAAATCCAAAATCTCCACAACTGCTCTTTCCCTATATGTCACGGTAGGACCTTTCCCTGGTCTGATATTGTAAATAATTCATCTCGCATTCATGCTTAATACTGGCTGAGTGCTTTTTTATTCTCCTTGCTAAAAGAAAAATCTTGGATCTCATGAATCCATTACGCGGGAAGCGACTGGAAAAGGGACAGTTGGAGGTTTTGCCCGAAAGTTGGAGGTTTTGCCCGATCAGAACATTTCAGTCGCAGCGGTCGGGATCATGACCTCGGTGTTATACGGTGCTACTGTACACTATATGGTTAAAAATGTCTCACTGTAAATATGAGACGTGGTAATATTGGGGTCCTGGAGGAGTTACTAGAGTCCGTTTCTGCTACTGACATCAAGGTCTGGTGCCACTCAGTGTGTGAGTGTGTGTGTGTGTGTGTGTTTTTGCTGATGTGGATTGTATGATGTAAAATTACTAGACGTTTCACTGATGTTCTCTGAATCTGTTTATCTCTATAATGTAAAGCTTGAGACTAATAATTAATCAATATTAAAATGATATATAAATGTCCTTAACATCCATAAAGCACGGATCGGAATTGGGAACTACTCGTTCCTGACTCCTGCTACGAGCCTTACGCTAATGATAACGATTACCGAAAAATGGATCCTAAAATGGATCCAGGCTTGTCTCCAGGGTGCTCCATGATACACTCATCACGGGAAAATGTAATTTAGAAACTAGTCATGATTTGTGGACGCATTAGGGACAGTACGGCCTGTGACAGCTGTTTGGTAGAAGCTGGATTTAAAGTGATAAAAAGAGGATCAATCTGGTTTTATGTGTATACCAGGAGCCAGAAGGGATATTAAACAGAGACAGTGTGTCTGTCTTTCTTGCTTTCTTTCTTTCACAAACGCACACACACGCACACACACACACGCAGGTTGAAACAAGTTGGACAGTGATGTGGTGAAACAGAGCGAGAGAGAGAGAAAGTGATATAGAGAGTGACCATCAACCCTTCTTCAGTTCCGTCAGTGAGACCAGCTCACCGGTCATGTCGGCTAATGCAGAGCTAATTTTTAAAAAGCTTTTTTTTTTTTTTCGAATGCGTCTGAAGCACTTCGGAAGTGTTTTGAAAGCATTCGCTGAGCTCCGTCCGAGTGCTCTCGGAGTGCTGTGTGTGCAAACACAACGCCGTCAGCAGAACCAGCGAGCGGATGGAGCGTTCCCCGACCATCTAAATGCGCGACCATCATAATGCTCGAAGCATCGATCCTAATCCTTAGAAATCACTCACCGCGGGAATCAATGGAACATCAAAACAATATATACAGTGTATAAAATGGAGAGGTCACTTCTGGTGATGTTAAAACATGTGTGTATGTTTGTGTTTGTGTGTGTGTGTGTGGATTTAACGATTTGTCCACAGAAGTTTCTGAGTTCGAATCCCTGCATGGTCAGAAGGCCAGAGTTAACCCTCTTTCACTGGGACATAGGCCACGCCTCCGATTCAGTAAGCCACACCCACATCACAGTAGCTGACAGGATCAAAGGCCACGCCTCCTTCACCTGGACTAATTTTCCTATAGTTTAAACAAAAACACCCAAAGACATTCACTCGTAGAAAAAGAAACATCGTTTTTATTGTATAATATAATATATAATCAGATTTTTGTTTTTATCTCGACAGTGAAAGGAAAAAAAAACTTACAAACTTAAAAAATTAATTTCACAGCAAATTTGTCTCCATTAAGGCAATTAAAAAAGTGACAGTTCAAAACTACCAAATATATTATGATTTACTGATTTTTAATACATTATTTTATTGATTTTTAAATGCGTGTCTGTGAAGCTCGTGAAGAGAATAATATTACGTACGTACAATGTGTTCACATGCGACACTTCTACAGAATAAAAAAAGACATCAGTATAAAACAATCAATTCTATGATAAGAGTTTTGAGAACGGTTTTGTAAACATGAAATGTTTGTGAAATAGTTTAAAGCTGCGGTGTGTAACACCTATAGGGGTCGGTTAGCAGAGCCAATCCACCTACAGTAGGGAACCCAAAGGAAACCCGAGCGGACACGGTGGAGAACATGCGAAACGGCGCAGAGACAGGAACCTGAGTAGGATATGTGTGGGCGGAGCTAAATAACTGGTTAAATAAAGAAACAAATCATAATCTGTTGATACTAAATGGTGTTTGTAGAGCTGTTGTATGAGAGAAATATCACATCAGAGGTCGTGCTGCTCCCTCGTGCCTACAACCGTATCACAGCCGTGCTGATATTAATCACAACAGCACTCGCTCTCGTCTGATATCACTTGATTATAAATAGTGAATTTGATGCATTTAAAATAGCACTCATAACACATTATATCACTATTTTTTATTATTGTTTTTTCCCACCTTGACAAACTTGGAATTTCATTTGATATATATATATTTTTTATCATTATTTATATTTGTTAAAAAAATATTATAATTTTTCCCCTCAACATTTTTTTTCCAGTTTGTATTTTAATTATTATTGTATTTTTTCATGTATATAATAATATATTAATCATATTTTTTTTACAATATAAAAAATATGATACAATTATTATATTAGTTATAAATATATTTTATTTTTATTGTATTTTTCAGATTAGTTTAACATATTTTTACTTTCCCATAATAAATAAATTTTAACTACAAATCTTATTTTTAACTTTTTTTGTGCTCTAAATTCATATAAAGTTTTTTTTTAACTTGTTTTAATGTATATAATGCCTTATTAATGCATCACAACATACAGTACTGTATTCACAGCTCATTATAATACTTTATATACTGTACATTGCCTTCACAGAAAGTGCCACTAGGTTCTTATCTAAGTTTTCCACACTGTATTTTTTTTTTTATTATAATTTTTTTAAATATAACACACATTATATTTTTTGCCCTTTGCGAATTTTTGAAGTTTAAATATGTATGCTAGTCTTCAGAAACAATTCTAAACTTGGCGGAAATTAGAGGAAACGAAGACAAAACGTCTCTCGACTATTCTAGGGCGGTTCTGTAGGCAGTCCAAAAAAAAAAAAAAAAAAAACATGTTTATAAAACGCACATACAAGAAAAGCAGGGAGTGTGATCACTTCAGTGAGAATTGAGGATGAGAATTGAACTGTTCGTTTTCACAGTGCACTAAGAGAACTCTGAATACCCTGATGAAGTCGTCACCTTCACGCCACCGCAGATCTGCGCAGGTGCTGGACGTTCCGTCACCCGTGTGAACTGTACGTGTGATGGATCCTCTGACTTTTATACGCTTTGCTTGGTCTGGCCTGTGACAGATACGTGCTCTGAGATCTTCTCAGGTTTACCCGGCGCCTGGTTATCGTATGCTGTAGCTAAGACAAAGAACAGAGAGGGTCAGAAAGATTCAAGAGACTCAACAGGAAAGATTTTATTTGGACTCATCATCGCTTCTTTGACTCACCCCGTCACTCATCTCTCGCCACAGGTGTGTTGTAGCTCTGGAAGAGCGGCTGGACGAAGAGGCCGAGCGTTCCAACCAGACACACCAGGATGAAAACCCAGAGAAACAAACGGTCGATTACCATGGCGACGTACTTCCAGTCCTCGATGACCTGAAAATTCATACGAGTTTTCAGGGTGTGGCTAGATGGTTGCTATCATATTTATGAAAGAACCTTGTTTATGTATTTAACCTTGTTGCTAGGGTGTTTACTATGCGGTTGCTCTTCTAAACATAATTCATTTGGATGCTAGAATGTTGCGAGGTGGTCAGTTGGCTAACCCAGTTGTTTGCTGGGGTGTTGCTACAGTAGGTGGTAGAAGATATGTTTTATAGGTTGTTGCTGAGTGATTAATATTATATTCCTGTTGGTTGCTAGGAGGTTGCTCTGTTAACCCATTTGGCTGCTAGGTGATTGCGATCATATTCTAATTGGTTGCATATTCTAATTAGTTGATAGATGGCTGCTATTATATTTCACCTCGTTTGCTAGGGTGGTGCTAGGTGGTTGCTATCATGTTCCAGTTTATTGCCACATGTTGCTTGGTGGGAACATTACTAACCAATTTGGTTGCTAGGGTGTTGCTAAGTGGACACCAGATGGGTTAACCCATTTGGTTGCTAAGTTGTTGACAGGTGGTTGCTCTGCTAATCCATTATATTGCTAAATGCTTGCTGTCATGTTTCAGTTCGGTTGCTAGGGTGTTGCTATGTGGTTGAAATTATGTTTCTGCTGGTTGCTAGGGTGTTGCTATGTGATTAATATATTCCTGTTGGTTGCTAGGGTGTTGCCAGGGGTAACACTGCTAATCGACTTGGTTGCTGTCATATTTTAGTTCGGGGCTAGTATTGCTAGGTGATTGTTGTAATATTTCATTTGGCTGCTAGACTTTTTGCTAGGTGGACACTTTGCTAACCCAGTTGGTTGCTACAGTTTTTCTAGGCAGTTGCCATCAAACTTCATTCGGCTGCTAAAATTTTGCTAGGTTGTCACTTTGATAACCCTGATGATTTTGCTAGGTATTTGCTGTAATACTCTAGTTAGTTGTTTGGGTGTCTTTAAGGAGTTGCATCATATTTCATTTGGCTGATAGTGTTGCTAGGTGGTCACTTTACTAACTCACTTTGTTGTTACGGTGTGCCGGGTAGTTGCTGTCATATTTAAATTGTTTGCTAGGCTGTTGCTAGGCGATTGATATTATATTCATATTGGTTGTTAAAGTGTTGCTAGGGGGTTGCTCTGCTAACCCACTTGGTTGTTAGGGTATTGACAGGTGGTTGCATATTTTGGTTTGTTGCTAGGGTGTTGCTAGGTGGTTGCTATCATATTTCATTTGGCCTGCTAGAGTGTTGCTACGTGGTCACTTTTCTAACCCGGTTGGTTGTTAGGGTATGGGCATACAATCAATACAAAATAAATAATCAAAGAACAAACGCAAAAACATTTGTCTCTTATTAACCAGTTGTTCAGGTCTTCCTCACCCCTTCATCATCATCCTCACTCTTCATATGTTCAGCGATGAACCGTACACCCTCGATGGCCATGTCCACCTCGCCGTCATGTCTGACCCTGACCCTCTGCCCGAACTCGGAGCCCTCAGGCAGTTCAGCTGTCTTCCAGACCCCCAGAGCGAATGAGTCGCCAGAGAACGACTTGCTCCGGTGTTTCCTCCGAAACGTTTCACGCATGTTTGAGGGACCTGGTCGTCGCATGAGCAGGAAGACGGGGAGTTGGTGCAGAAAGACGCGCTGCACCCAGGCAGGCATGTGGTGGGTGGATGGCGAGCGGTGATGCACGTTAAGCACACATACGCTGGTCACGATGGAGAAGGTCACCAGCACCATGGTAAACATCAGGTACTTGCCGATGAGCGGCACAGCCAGCGATGTAGGCGGGACGATCTTGGAGATCAGTAAGAGGAAGACGGTGAGGGCCAGCAGCACAGAGATGCACAGGGTCATCTTTTCGCCACAGTCTGATGGCAAGTAGAAGACAAGAACAGCCAGAGAGGTGATGAGCACGCACGGGATGATGAGGTTGATGGTGTAGAATAGCGGCTTGCGCCGGATCACGAAGTCGTACGTGACGTCTATGTAGGTGGCGTCATCTGGGTCTTCGTTCTTGCGCCCCGGCAAAGACACGATGTCCCACTCACCGCTGGGCGTGTAGTCGTCACGGCTGGCGAAGTCCGATGTCAGCACGAGGTCGATCTCGGTGCGGTCGTACGTCCACGAGCGGAACTTTAGCGTGCAGTTCTGCTGATCGAAGGGAAAGTTGCGCACCTCGATGGCACAGGCGCTCCTGTAGATGGCGGGAGGGAGCCAGAAGATGTCGCCCGTGTTGTCGACGATAGCATTGCTGTAGAACGAGACTTCATACACACCGTCCGCGCTGGGGTGGACAGGAAGAGACAGGACTAGTCAAGACTATAAGTAATGGTTTTATTTTCATTTTGAAGGATTTTACTCATTCCTCAATTTCTGATTCTTATATTTTTATGTTACCTTCTTCAGCAGTTTTTAAATTTGTATGTCTTGATTAAGCCACTGCTAATCTGCCCTGGTTTTCCCTCTTTCACATAGACTTCCTCAATTAAAAAACGAGCATACGTTTATACGTTTATAAAATAGCTTATTTTAGTAAGGGATTACACGGACTGCTGAGTCTGTAAAGCGCCGTCGAGATGCCTCTTGATCAAATTAGCTCATGACTTAAACATCTGTTTCCGTCCTCCCCGTGCTGTCTTTACGAATATTGCCTTGTGAACTAAATGGGGAGTTGAGTTGCCATATAAAATTAATCGAAAGACCAAACATAATCTCTAATGTGACGGTGACCTAGATCTTGCGGCTCAGAACACCTGAGTCAGTTATTTGCTACGTGCCATGATTTATCCCAAGTCAAGCACAAACATCATCAGGTTTATGCTTTTAAATGTTCCATTTAGAGCATTTTGTTACCTAGATTGGTCAATCAGACACCTAATTTCAACAGGAAGTTTAGTAATGAATTCATGTTATGAGAAACGAGGAATTGAACCAGTTCAGTCAGTTTAGTTTTTTTAAACTAAACTCTATCAAGAGGAAACACTAAAACTTGTAACTTAGCGAGTGGATTTGGCCTTATGGCATTAGCGTACTTGTTGTAGAGCACGATGTCGGGGAGCCAGATGTGGTGAGAGGGGATTCGGAGTTTTTGGATGCCGTCATAGTTGTCCGGGTCCCAGGCGAGTCTGTAGTCGTTCCATTCCTGCGGATCGCCACAAAAACATGTGCATACTTGGGTGGTTTTGTTTACGTTGGGTTTAACATACACTCCTAGAAGACATTGTTCATTCATTCATTCATTCATTCATTCATCTTCTATACCGCTTTATCCTCTATTCAGGGTCGCGGGGACCTGGAGCC
>JAQMYI010000013.1:3021862-3024892 GCA_030014275.1 Clariallabes melas | reverse complement strand
CCCCCACCCCACCCCCCCCCCCCCACCCCCACCCACACACACACACACACACACACACACACACACACACACACTAATCACTATATTACAGTGTACAGTGTCATCATGTGTTTCCTGTTCCCTCTTGTTTTTCTGCAGAGTTTGTGAGCGTGGCGGGTGACGAGCAGGGCTGGGTCGTCTCAGACAAAGACAAGGAGGTACCGGATCAGGCTCATCACACACACACACACACACACACACACACACACACACACACACACACACACACACACACACACACACACACACACTTCTAACAAAACATCTATATGGTACAGTAAGGGAACTATCAGCACTGCATCATGGGTAAATCAAAAAGCCTGTTTAGAATTTTAGGTATAAAACGTTTTGTTTGTGTGTGTGTGTGTGTGTGTGTGTTTGTGTTTAGGCCCAGATCTGCAACAAAAGAGGCTTGGTGGCGGCGAGGCGCGTCTCGAATCGCTACTACACCGAGAAGACGGTCACCTGCCGCAACTGCAACAAGCTCGGCCACCTGTCCAAAAACTGCCCCACCCCCAAGGTACTAGCGCACTGACCTTACCCACAATCCCACACTGTCGATGACGATGATGGCCACGCCCTGCGCTCCGTTCTGTAACAAACTGGCAAAGCTTGTGAGAAAACTTCATGTAATGGCCGCCTTTGTCCAAAAGCCACCTCATGGAATATATTATGTACGTCGTGTCTTTTTAAGACATCAATCGGCGGTCATGACTTGTCTACCGGCGATCGCGACCAGGAAACAGTAGGAATGTCGGCCTTATTGTCGCTAAACTGGACAGAACAGCTACAAGTAGAATTACTTACTACCTCAAATTCACTTCCTGAGTCGGCAAAGTTCTGGCGATGTTTAAAGCAGCACTTGATACGCGAGGAAACGTGTTTAAACAAAGTCGAACGTGTCTCCAATGCCTAGACCTCAAAAAACTCTGGTCCTTTCAGCCACTTGACCTTAACGTGACCTTGCTTACTTGTGACCTTCCTTGCACGCTTGCGTATTCCTCATCCTAAACCGGTTCGTCTACAGGTTGTGATGCGAGGTCTGTTTAAATTCTCTGCACAATTTATGATTATTTTATTATTTATGATAAATAAATAGCCGATTCCCACTTGTCACTCCCACGTCAAAGCTACAACCACCAATCAAGTGAAGACCAAAAAGTGTGTTTCCTCCGAACCAGGTGACGCCAGCCACCTGAATTTTTTCTATCCGCTCCTTCCGCTTGCTTGAGCTCACAGACGCCCGTAGAGCCGCGAGTGATGTGAGAGCGCCAAGTGCCTCCCTTCTGAGAGAGCTCGGCCAATCAGCTCTCTCCATCCAGGCCCTCGAATGCGAGAGGCTACAGCATCACCCGGGATTTGAACTTACGATCTCTGGATGATGGGACAAGTTCGTTTTTTTTTACCTGGCCACCCGGGGGCTCCCAGGACTCTCTGGCGGGTTTTTTTTTCATGAGATTTCTGAGTTTCTGAGAACAATAGACCACAAAGTCTGGTTCAGTTTGTTCAATGAGAACACAATCGTTCCGCACTTAGGAACCGTTCCCTTGTGTTTAATGGCGGCTCACCAACCAAGTAGGTGCATACTGCCACCTGCTGTATCGGAGGGTGTAAATACACGAGTGTGTCCAAGAACGATGCTCAAAAAAACAATTTGAGCGCAGTTCAGTGGTTGAGTGGGGACCGATCGTTCCTGGGCACGGTACGAATCAGTCGTGCCTAATGTGATTACGCCCCTTAATCGACTAAAGTTGTGAACTATTACCTGAGACAGAAGCTTGTAGTTTGTTAGTTTTTTTTTTGGGGGGGGGGGTTATGTTAGGGCCCCAGGAGTCCGTGGATTCGGCACACAAGGGGGACGTACAATGCCCACAATGGCGGCGTTATTAGAAAAAATGCAATCCCTTTTTTTTTTGTCTTTTTTAAAACAATAAACGATGCTCCATACAAAGGCGTAAAAATTGCGTAATTTTAGTGTTTGTCATTAACGTCATCTGCGTTTTTCTGTTACATGATTCGCACGTAGCTTGTGAATAGCAATTAAAATTGTGGTCACGTCACAAAGTCACAAGGATCACAAGGTCTTACCTCAATTCTACGAGCCAAATAAATAAAAAAAACGGTGTTGCGTGTGTTTAATGAACATCGGTTTTAAACCTGGTTTCCGGGGACCTGGCGCTGATGTGACCGTGTAGGTGGGGTGGGGATGTAGGGTGGCGCATTTGATATTTTTTTATTTATTGAATAATATGATTTTCTGTTGTCACTCTGACTCTGTTTCTGTGTGTGTGTGTGTGTGTGTGTGTGTGTGTGTGTGTGTGTGTGTAGAAGGCACCATGTTGTTCGCTGTGTGGTCTCCAGGGCCATTTTGTAAAAAGCTGTCCAAACCGTCACTGCTCGAACTGCGCTCTTCCGGGTCACACGTACGACGACTGCATGGAGAGGGCGTACTGGCACAAACGCTGCCACCGCTGCGACATGACCGGCCACTTCGCCGACGTGAGTGACGCCCACGTTACAGGATTTCACGGACACGAGATTACACACATTTCAAATGGAAGAGCAAAGGGTTGTGTGATTTAGAGTGGGAGATAGTGATAGTGAGTTCCTTGCCTATGTGTGTGTGTGTGCGTGCGTGCGTGTGTGTGTGTGTGTGGGGATGGGGTCTTCCCCTGGGCTGTTCCTTTCCTCATTAAGAGAGACGCTTCACAGGCAGTGAGTGTAACTCGCGCACACACAAACACAGCTCGTCACCTCCTGACAACATGCCCGCTGAGAGCGACTTGAGGTAGAAGAAAGACGAGTTAATGAGGAATTAAAGGAAGAACAAGTGCGTGATGAAGTAAACTGTTGTTTTGAAGTTTACAGTGCAGTCACCTGTAAGGGCGCAGCGATATATCGAGATAAAGAAATGAGAAATATTTTCAACCTGGCTTTTAGAAATGGCGCTCGTTTTAAAAGCTAATATCGTTCGCTTTCGGGAACAATTTA
>JAQMYI010000013.1:3011862-3016862 GCA_030014275.1 Clariallabes melas | reverse complement strand
AATTTGGGACCGTCAGCACTTCAATAGCTGCAAGTCCGATGTTGTAGTGCAGTATGTACTGGAACTGTGTATACACAACGTAGTTTAAAAAGCCCTTAAAGACGACAATGATTTAAAAATGGGTGTTAAATCCAAATGAACTAATTAAATCCCTCAAACCTAAAATGGAGACGTCTAAAACACACCTGTATTGATGGATGATACGTGTCAGATATTACTTTCTCACTGAGCTACAAAGCTGTAATCATCTGAGTGTGTATGTGCACGAGTGTGTGCCGTGTTTTGGTATCATAGTGGGGACCAGCCAAGTGTCCTCACAAAGATTGGTGAGTTTTGGCAGCTTTGTGGGGACATTTGGCTTGTCCCCATGACGAGAGGGTTTCCCCTGGTTCACAATGGAGAGCAGGAGTTATATTTAGGTGAAGCGTCGCGGTGGTGAATCATTCTTGGAGACATGTCCCCTTAAGGTCCTCACTCGGATAGTAAGACTGTGTGTAAGTGTGTGTGTATCGATTGTTGGCCCAGGGCAGGATCTCAGCAGGATGTCTTGTCAGAGCGCTGAGCACCACTCATAGATAAAGCTGTTCAGTACATTCGCTCTCTCTGTCTCTCTGTCTCTCTGTCTGTCTTCATTGTTAAAGTTCCTCGGCTAATCTGATGAATTTTCTAGAACTGTACTTTGGCTGCGTTCTCATTCTGTCCGTTTTTCGCTATCGATTCTATGGTAACAGTTCACACTTTAACCTGACGATGTGTTTATCAATGGTGTTGCTCGAGGGACGTATATATGCAAAAGTTTAACACTAAACACAGTTTTTAACACTGGTTGTTTATGTAAGAACCTCAGCAGCGACCTCGTTTCCCCTCTCGTCTGTTCCAACCACTCAGCATTCAGCATCAGCAGTTATACTGGACTAATCACCGGCCTGATCATCTGTCATGCCTTGTTAGATGATTTTTTTTTTTATGCTTGAATGATTTGTAACAAACAAAAAACCCTTCGTCTGAAGCGTCTCAGGTAGAGGAACTGGCCTGAACCTGATGAGAGATAAAACGTCCCTCATGAAACCCGGAGAACTGTTCCTCAAGACTACATTACAACATACGAGAACATCTGGATTCTTGGAAGCGAATTCTGAGGAGATGTTGAGGGGCTCAAGACTTTTGCACAGCACTGTACACTGCTTTATTTCTTACAGAACTCTAAACCGCGCGTCTCTGCTGCAGTGTTAGAGCGCCTCCTGGAGGACGCGGCGGCAACATTCCTCCAAACGGCCATTTCAGATTCCACATCGGTGCCGAATTAATCCTTTGACTTTCACCCATGCGTGGCCGACAATAAGTGTGTGTGTGTGTGTGTGTGTGTGTGTGTGTGTGTGTGTGTGTGTCATTGTGCGGCACGTGGCACTCGGTGTGTTTACATGCAAATGATGTTTGTAATTAAGTGCAGCTCGCTAATTGTAGCCGAGTGGAATCCTGAACACTTCCTCCTCTCAGGCCTTCACCTCCCTCTCTCTTTTCCCTTCACTCACTCCTCTTTTTTTCTGTCCATCTCTCTTCCTTCTATCGCTTCCTTTTATTCTCCTTTCTGTCTTTCTCCTCCTTTTATTTTCACTCACTTCCCTTTTTTCTTCACCTCCTTTATCTCCTCATTATTATATCTCCTCTATTTCTTCCTTATCCCTCTTTCTCCTCCCTTTTCTTTCATTCCTCTCCTCTTTTTCCCTCCATTTCTATTTTTCTGCTGTCTTATTTATTTGTCCTTTCCCTTTTCTCTTGTCTCTCCCTCTCTCTCTCTCATCCTTTTACTTTCTCTTTCTTCCTCATTTCTCTTTTTCTTTCCCTCTATTTGTATTTTTCTTTCTCCTTTTCTCCTGTTTTTTCTTCTCTCTCTCTCTCTCTCTTATCCTGTCCCCCTTTTCTTCCTCATTTCTCTTTTCCTTTCCTCTTCCCTCTCCATGTATTTTTCCCTTTTCCTTCCACTTTCTCCTGTTTTTCTCTTCCCTCTTTCATCCTCTCCTCTTTTTCCCTTCCCTCACTCCATTTTCCCTCCATTTCTCTTGTTTTTTTCTTCTCTCTCTCTCCTCCCTTTTCTTTCATTCATCTGCTTTTTTTGCCTTCACTTTTTCCCTCCATTTCTCTTTTTCCACTGTCTATTTATTTTTCCTTCCCCATTCTCCTGTTTCTCATTTCCCTCTATCTCTTCATCATCTCCTCTTTCTTTCTCCTCATTCCCCCCCCCCTCTCTCTCTTCCTTTCCCTTTACTCACTTCCTTTTTCCTTCCATCTCTCTTTTTCCACTTCCCTCTTTCTCTAATTTTCCTTCCCCTTCCTACGGTTCTTTTCCTTTTCTCCTCACTCTTTCTTCCCTCCTCTTTTTCCCCTCATTTCTCTTCTCTCTGTTGCTTGCTCCCCCCCCCTCCTCTCTCTCTCCCTTTATTTCCTCCTTCTCAGTTATCAGGTCAGGTGGAATTTCTTAACCTGGCAAATTTTTTTAAATGATCCCCACACACACACACACACACACACACACACACACACACACACACACACACACACACAGCATCTTTCAGTAAGGTATGCAGCGTTGTCCCTGTGACCTCCCTCTAATCCACCAAACACACAAAGACTGTTTATTTTGAGCGTGTGTCCAGGTACGGGTCTCTCTCTCTCTCCAAGAGTGTGTGTGTGTCTGTGTGTGTGTGTGTGTGTTCTGAATTCATACTGGTAACAGTACAAATTGTTATGTGTCTAATGGATTAACAATAGAGCCAAGGTGAAGAGCCAGGGCCTCTGTGTGTGTGTTAAATGTGTCTGTAGTGTGTGTAAATAAATAAATAAATAAATAAGAGGAGGTTTAAAGATCTCCGGCGCTCTTCGTTCCTTCAAGTGTCGCGACGTATTAATTACAGCAGCGTATCACACACACACGTTTATGAGTCTCATCACTGCATACAAATGGGCTTTGTGTGTGTGTGTGTGTGTGTATGTGTGTGTGTGTGTGTGTCCTGTGACCCACTGACTCTCGGCCGCCGAGCACAAGCGTATCAGAGACCACCCTCTGGCCCGCTAATCCGTTTAGATCGGACCGATAGAGGCGCACAATAGCGAGGTAATTAATAGGGCTACAGAGCTTTATGCATGGAGTGCCGGACGGTGTGTGTGTGTGTGTGTGTGTGTGTGAGAGAGAGAGAGAGGGAGAGAAGAGACGGGCAGGGGGGCTTTTTTTTTTTTTTGTTCCCTCGCTCTCTTCTTTCACCTTTGAGGCCATGCGCGGTAACAGGAGCTCAAGGTCAAGGCAAGGGGGGGAGGTGTGTGTGTGTGTGTGTGTGTGTCAGTCTAATTTGCATGAGAGATGAGCGCGAAAATGGAGCAAGAATGAAAAACCCGAAAATGTATCCATGAATTTAAAACATTTATAACAGGAAGTATGTTAGTATAATATATATATATATATATATAGAGAGAGAGAGAGATGTGTGTGCTATACCCGAGCGTACAGCCAGGGGGCGCTCTGCAGTTTTCTTTAAGAGGAAAATAAACCTGTGGTAAAAAAAAATGTTTACTTTGTTTTTTTTTCCTTTAAAGAAAGAAAATGTGATTGAAAGAACGCCCGAATAATTAAAGGCGCCCTTAGCGGTTTAGCTTAATTAGCATTGTTAGCATGTTAGCATACATGTTAGCAAAGCTTAAAGTAAATTAAAGCGTATAAAAATTTTATAAAACTAGCCCCGACTCATAGTTAAAGCCGAATTGGTATGGAATTAAACACACACACACACACACACACACACACACACGGTGTGCAGCTTTACGTTTGATTACAGTGTGGTTTGTTCGTTGTTGTTTGCTTTAATCAAATTCTCATTTTATTTGTCATACACACGACCATACACGGTGTGATATACAGTGAAATGATTGTACGACTGTTTATATAAAAATAAATCAAGCGAAAGTGTAGAGTGGAAATACAGAAGGATTGTACTGAAGTGACTGTTATACTGAGAGAAATGTAAACTTTAACATTTATAAACACACAACGTTACCTCAGGATATGAGTTTAATCCGTTCCAGCCATCCAAAGATATTAGCAATATTACAGATTTAGCAAAGAATATGAAATATGAAATAAATAGACAGTAAACCTCACTTAACCTCAATTTCTGATTCCTCTCAGCACCGACTGCTTTAAAAACCAAACTGAAAGTGACTCCGTTTTCTTTTTGCTACCGTCCTTGATGACATTCTTGGGACACGTGGTGCTGCGTCTTCACTAAAAAATATGTAAACTCAAATGAGTTTTGAACGTCTCCTGGACGTACACACGTTCTTGCGGAATTTTCATTCTTAAGGTGGAAATTCTTAAGGCGGGGGCATTCGTATGCTACGGAGCCGCTAAAGGGACATGGATGAGGGGGAAAATCTGTTGAAGGAATAAAAAATTATTATATGGGAGGGAAAAAAAACACAAGATTTTCCGGATCAATCTTCCAGCGCCAAAGTACGGAAAGGACAAGCTCTGAATGTTTTTATACTTTAGGCCGAGCTGAAAGTAAAACTTAGCTATTCTCTCCATGTCTGTTCAACAACGCACAGGTGACTCTAATCGGAGTACGATCTTTCCCCGTTTGTTTCTTCTGCTGCCTTCATTCTTTAGCGGTTGGCGGCCAGCTTTTAGGTGCATTACTGACACGCGCCGGACTGGATCAGTAATGCGCCCCTTCCCGATCATGGATCAAGTTTCTCATTACTGCCACCTGCTGAACTAAATTGGTAACACTGAGAGTTACGTTTTGCGAGATCTCACTAAATGTTCGCGAGATCTCGCAAAACTCAGTTCCCGCTTTTTTTCCTTCTCCTTTTTTCCTCCAAAATTTTTCCCACCTTCTTCTTCTTTCTTTGGGGACACTCCGTAGTATGCCGAGCAGGGCTTGACATTAACTTTTTTGCTCACTGGCCAATGTGGCTAGTGGATTTCCGGAGTCACTCGCCATTCAGCC
>JAQMYI010000013.1:2959415-2976267 GCA_030014275.1 Clariallabes melas | reverse complement strand
GTGTGTGTGTGTGTGTGTGTGTGTGTGTGTGTGTGTGTGTGTGTGTGTGTGTGTGTGTGTGTGTGTGTGCGCGTCTTTGTCACTTTCTTTTTCTTGTCCATAGAGAGTGCCAGGACACCATCACAATGACGGTCCTCAGAGTAGCAGTGGTGAGTGTATAAACACACACACACATATTTTTTTTGTCCATTTCTTCCCTTACTTTTTGCTGAGCGTGCATTAAAAAAATAAATAAATAAAAAAAGTGGTTTATCATGTAGAAATAAAAGTAAAGAACCCTTAAAAAACGATTTCCCGGCACGTCCTAGCCGACTCTGTAGCCGCCTGTCTCAGTGTCCTGTATTCGCAACATTCTCTCTCTCTCCCTCTCTCTCTCTCTGTGTGTTTTTGTGTCTGTGTCAGGGGCCGAAGTCGTCCTTCATAACCCCAGAGAAGAGGGCTAAGCTAAAATCCAACCCGGTTAAGGTGCGCTTCGCCGAGGAAGTGGTCGTTAACGGCCACTCGCAGGTTCGCCGCACGCTTCACTTAGCCGTGGTGTCTGAGTCTTTGTGTGTGTCATGCAGACGTTTCTCTGTGTGTTCACACCCGTGTAAGTGTCTGTGCTCGTCAGGTGACTGGTGTCGGCGTGTTTCATGTTCGCACAACAGCGGCTCATCAGGTTATCATTCGAAAGATCAAACACATTTATTTCAGTGTTTTAAGCAGCTTGTTTATATTAGACCACTTTACCCCTGAAATAATCACACAGATATTAAGATATTAGCACTGTGAACGATTCATGTTGTAAAAGTGGTGTGGATCCTTTTTTTTTTTATGCCAGCAGTCTCGAAACAACCGACATCACATCACATGACACAGTGTGACTCATGTCTTCTGACATCTTCCTGTACTATAGACTATACACAGTGCTGAGGGGAAAAAATTGTCTTTCTTTACATCATTGTGGAAGAATTTTGACCCACTCTTCTTTGCAGAATTGTTTTAAATTCAGCCACACTGGAGGGTTTTTCGAGCACGTTTAAGGATCTCAGTGGGATTTAAGTCCGGACTCTGACTAGGCCACTCTAAAACCTTATTTTTTTATTATTTTTTAAACCGTTCAGAAGTGGACTTGACCCACTTAACCCAAGTGCTCTTGATTGAGCTTGAGGTCACGAACTGACAGCAGGACATTCTCCTTCAGGATTTTCTGGTAGAGATCAGAATTCATCAACTATGGTCCAGGTCCTGAAGGTGCAAATCAGTCCCAAAACCATCACACTACCACCACCATGTCTGACTGTTGGTGTGATGTCCTCTTTATGAAACGCTGTGGTAGTTTTAAGCCAGATGTAACGGCACATACATCTTCGGGACACAAAAGTTCAACTTTTGTCTCATCAGTCCACAGAATAAGTTTTTTGGTGATAATCAAGGCGAATGTGAGACGAGCCTTTGTGTTCTTTTCGGTCAGCAGTGACTTTCACCTTGGAACTCCCACATGGACACAATTTTTGCCCCCCCCAGTCTCTTTCTTATTGTTGAATCATGAACACTTGCGAGTGAGGCCTGCATGTCTTTAGATGATGTTCTGGGCTCTTTAATGAGCTCCTGGATGAGTCGTCGTCATGCTCTTGAAGTAATTTCGGTAGGTCGGCCGCTCCTGGGAAGGTTCACCACGGCTCTCACCATAGTTCACTGGAGTCCCAAAGCCTTAGAAATGTCTCTGTAACCCTTTCCAAACATACATGTGTTTGATGTGTTGCTTTTTTAGATCTTTTAGTGTTCTTCACATTGTCAAAAAGGTTCTAGGTTCTATTTAAGTGATTTCTTGATTCAGCAGGTCTGGCAGTACCAGTCAGGCCTGGGTGTGGCAAGTGAAATTTAACTCAGCTTTCCAAAAAAATTGTGGCTAATCACAGGTCATTCATGATTTAGCAGAGGGGGCTATTACTTTTTTTTACAGGTTTGGACAGCTTTTTTTCACTTAATACATTAAATCATCATTTTAAAACTGCATTTTGTATTTACTCGGGTTATCTCTGTGTAATATTAAAAATTAGTTTGATCTAAATCTTTTAAGTCTGATAAAATATGCAACAAAATAAATCAGGGGGTCAAATACTTTTTCACAACACTGTACAGTATATTATGGTATAATGACACCGAGGATTAATCTTCATCATGTCGTAAGAATCCATGAATTTCGGCCTCAGATGTCGGAGCGCAAAGTGAGTCAGAAGTGCAGGTTAAGGGGAAAAAATAGAAGCCTGCAGCATTTTAAACAGGCCTCTTCAATAATTCAGATTATCGATTATATGATTCCGATTATATGATTCAATTAATCGTTTATTTAAGGCGGGACACACAGAGCGGAGTTTTGCGTGCGCGTCAGAACCGAGCACCTCGACAACCTTAACTGAGCAGATCTCTTTATAGAAAGTATCATGTTCTTATTAAAGGATACATCGACGTTTAGGCGCTGCAGAGTGATTATTGATTAGATATCGGGTGATCCGGGTGTCCGTGTCAGGGCGCGAATGCAGAAGCGTATCGTAGAGGAACATCCTGAGGAGTTCACAAGCCGAGCAGGACGCAATCGGTTAGGATTCCTGCTCAACTCACAACCTTCACCTCACTCAACGTAAACCGTATAATTTCCCAAAGTCATGAGGATCTAAGGATAGATATCTGTGTCTTTTTGTCACTTCTGTATAATAAGTGATTTTCCGAATATAGTATATTTATTCTTGTTTTTTTTTTTTTTTTTCCAGGGCAATTCCCTGCTCTTCCTGCCCAACGTCCTGAAGGTCTATTTAGAGAACGGTCAGACCAAAGCCTTCAAATTTGAGCCCAAGACCACTGTGAAGGTACAGACAGATTCCTCCAGCCCTTTGTTTGTTTGTTTGTTTGTTTTGTTCTCAGGAAATGAATCGACCACGAACTTTATAATTTGATGATTAAAAAGAGGAAGCGGAGATCGGCTCAAGCCATAAAGCTTAAACTTGATTCCATCAAAAGGACGAAGCAATCGAATTAACGTTACTTGATACTTTACATCATCGAACAGCAATAATTACAGCATCAAAAACAACATGTTTAGGAAATTGTGATTGTATAACCGTGAATCAAATTGTCAGAAGCACCATCAGCCTCTTTCTCCCTTCTTCTCCTCTTAATGTCCTTTTTTTCTTCTTCTTTGAACCGTGTGTATTAAGCTCCTTTCTCCTTCACCAGGACATTGTGATGACTCTGAAACAGAAGCTGTCCATATCCCGCATCGAGCACTTCTCACTGGTGCTCGAGCAGCAGTACAGCATCTCTAAACTCTTCCTGCTGCACGAGGATGAGCTGATTCAAGACGTAAAACGCACACACACACACACACATACACACATATACATCACAATTAATAAATTCACAAGGGTTTGGAGGCAATAAGGTATAGAGTGTGGATAAACAGAATATTAACACAATGAGATGAGAAAATTTGTTTGTGCACGCATCACGTAAAAACTACTGAATGAATTTTAATGGGGTTTTCACAGGTGCATTTGGCCGAGCTTGAGGAAACATACAGGCTTTGTTTCATCGCAATCGGCCCGCGGGCAATGTTTTCAATGTTTTCAACATTGAAAATATTCATTAGTTCATCTCAAAATTCAACAGATGGTGCTGTACATTTTTTTAAAACACGCTTATGAGTGTGCGATTAAATTCCTCGTGAACAACGTCGCGGCCACATGTAGTTAGTATGTTATATGTTGTTCATCTGAGGTTGTATTTGTCTAATACTGAGACCCGCTACAATCAGATGATTTTTATTATGTTTTAATGTTTTTTTTTTTTAATCCATGGAGTTAAAAGAAGGGGCTAACTTTTACACATGACTGTTTAAGCTAGCTAATAACCATAGTTAGCTGGTTAGTTAGGTAAGTCTTTAGTATGTAAAAAGCACAATCATGTCAGGAATGTTAACCTTTTCATCAGATATGTCAATAAATTATAAAGAAAAACAAAAGATGAGCCGCTAAGTTCACCTTTCATGGGTTTCCTTTTGAAGGTGTTTTTCATGATGGGGAATGAATGTACAGTGTGTGTGTGTGTGTGTGTGTGTGTGTGCATGTGTGTGTGTAGGTGGTCCAGAAGAGAGAGACTCACGACTACCGGTGTCTGTTTCGCGTCTGCTTCATGCCCAAATATCCACAGGAGCTGCTGGAGGACGACCCCGTAGCCTTCGAGTATCTCTACCTACAGGTGTGTTTTATGGGATTTTGGATGACGGGGTGTGTAAAATACTCGTTCAGGGTTTGATTTTGGATCATTTTATCCCAGCATCATCTCAGGTAAGCTAAGTCCTCGTATCGTAAGTGATAGGTTAGTGTGTGTGCGTGTGTGTGTGTGTTTGTGGTTTTGTTAAAATCTTTTCTGAGGAAAAGTGTTTCCATTTTGAACTGATATAACACACATTCACGCTCTCTTATCGGACGGGAAGCGCCGATAAGAGAGTGCGCCCAAGAGAAGCTTTAATATAACCAGAGTGCGGATAATTTTTGACTCACCCACATACTTAATGTTTAAAAGTTGTAATTTAAGTGAAAGGAATGTAGAGGTCATGACACAAGTTAAGAAAAAGTTAAATAAATAACACATTAATATCCACATGTTCCTTCTGTTTGGAAAAAGAGCACTTTGTGTGTGTGTGTGTGTGTGTGTGTGTGTGTACAGAGTGTGAGCGATGTCCTGCAGGAGAGGTTCGCTGTGGAGATGAAATGCAACACGGCGCTCAGACTGGCAGCTCTGCACATACAGGAGAGACTCGCCAGCACCGGCCAGTCTAATAAAACCCCGCTAAAGACCGTCATGTGAGTCTCACAAGGTCCCCGTGGTACATGTTTATCAAGAACGTTGAAGGTTAAGGGCCTTGCTCCAGGGCCCGACAGGGGCAACTAGGGGTTGCTGGGGTTTGAACCTGTGACCTTCCCATCAATAGTCCAGAGCCATTTTGAATCACTATATCGTATTGAGAAATGTTTTGAACATAACCTGATTAAGCCATCTCTACCACTTGGTTGAGGTTTGATATGTTAAAACAATTCATCAAATGTTGCTGTGTATATTAATAGTGTTTGTTTTTGATTGCTTTATAGAATACCATGAATAATAAAATGGATCTAATCTATTTCGTAAATGTATTAATACTTTTAACATGAAGCGAAATCTCAACCATTTGGAAGAGGTCTATACTGGGGGATGTAAAAAAATATATATATATATCATTTTCTTTAAGGAAATAAAAAAAGTAAAATTCCATTGCTTTTTTAGTTAAAGTGTTAAATATTTACTGTAAAATGCTGTACAGTGTCATCTTTTTAGGAACAAATCATTCTCTAGTATTTTAATACTCATAATCTGTCTCATGTGTGTGTGTATGTGTGTGTGTGTGTGTGTTGTGGTGTCCCCAGTAAGGACTGGGGACTGGAAAGCTTTGTCTCCAGCACCCTGCTGAGGAACATGAGAGAGAAGGAATTGAGAAAAGCCGTCAATTTACACTTGAAGAAGATTGTATTACAGGAATATAAGCATAAGGTATGTGTGTGTGTGTGTGTGTGTGCTGGAAACGTACAGTATTTCATCTTTTTTCTCAGTGCGTTTTATACACGTGTGTGCGTTTGTGTGTGTTTTAGCCAATGACGGTAAACCAGGCGAGGCTTAACTACCTGAGCGAGATGACTGAACTCAAATCTTTCGGAGGAAGGTCTTTCAGCGCCACCCTGATGGTAAGAAATGAAGATCCGACTCCTCTCCTGACCCGTCCACCTCTTCAGCGTCGCTCACACTCCTCTCTTCATCTCCGCAGCTGCAAGACAGGGAGTCTACGGTGAGCTTGTTGGTGGGGGCGCAGTACGGGGTGAGTCAGGTGATCAACCACAAGCTGAGCATCATGAACACGCTGACGGACTTCGGGAGCATCACCAGGGTGGAGCTCGTACCGGAGTCGGAGCGTGTCAGCCTGGTCAAGATCTACATGCAGGATATAAAGGTACACACCATAGGGCAGGCGAACGCAGAGAGGTACTCGATAAGGCAAGACTAATACTCATATCGCATATTTTTGTTACTCTTTCTCTCGCCCACCAGTCCTTAACTTTGCTATTGGAGGTGGTGCCTGCTAAGGATTTATCATGTCTGGTAGCTGGTTATTGCAAAGTATTCATAGATCCTCAAATCTCCGTGTTCCCCTGGACAGTCGAATCAAAGAGCCACCGTATATCTGCAGAAGAAGGTACGAAGCCATACTTGTTTAATAATAGGTACGACAAAAGCAAAGAAGGAAAAAAAAAAAATTATTATTTGAGTGTCAAAAGTCCAAGTTATAACTATTATGTTGATGTCCTGTACTTGGCTTGTAGTTCAGTCTCCTTGCCTGTCCTGATCAGTTTCGTTAATGTTCAACATGTTCTTGTCTCATATCGAAGACTTGGACTGAAAGACACAACAAGACGACAAAATAACTCGTCCCAGCTTTTTGGTCACCCAAAAATTTATCATTTATCATTGCATTTATCCAAAGTGACTGACTTTTTTTTAATTTATTTTTTTATCAATGTACATCCGAGCAGTTGAGGGTTAAGGGCCTTGCTCAAGGGCCCAGCAGGGGCAACTTGATGGTGCTGGGATTTAAACCTCGGACCTTCCTATCAATAGTCCAGTGACATTTTGAGTTACTATATAGTATTGAAAAAAATATGTTGAACCTAACCTGATTGAGCCATCTCTACCACTTGGTTGAGCTTTGCTTTGGTAAAAAATTAACAAAATTTTGCGGTGTCTATTAGTAGTGTTTGTTTTTAACTGCTTTACAGCATACTATGAGAAATAAAGTGGATTTAATGACCAAAACATTTGTGCACCGCCAATTTTCAATCTAAATTGATACTTTTAACATGAAGTGACATCTCAACCATTTGGAAGATGTCTATACTGGGGAAGCTGTTAAAAAACAACAACAATGAACACAATCACACTAATGAGAGGATAGCACGGAAGTGGGACTAGAATAGATGCACATGACAGGAATATAAAATGAGACATAAAAGAACCAGGAAAGCTTGTATATTCTTATTATGTACTGAAGTCTTCTATACTGGTGATAATTCCCACTCCTGAAGTTCAGTAATGGTAAAATAATAATAGTAAAAGTGTGTTTGTGCGTGTGTACTGTGTAGGTTACGTATCAAGATGCTGCAGCGACTCCGAAGACTCAGAGGTGGATGCTCTGCTTGCTCGTGCCACAAGTCCTACCCAGATTGATTTAGACATCCACTCGGTTAATGGTCAAGCTGCAGGACAAGAGGAAGAAAAAGCCAATGCAGAAGTAGAGGAGGATGTGGAAGACAAGAGCGAAAAAGAAAGCGTGGAGAACGGGGCTGGAGAAACAAAGAAAGTAAGACAAGAAGAGCAGGCTGAATCTGTGCCTGCAGACGAAGAAGACACAGTAACACCTGCTGAAGAAAACGACACGGTGGAAATAAATAAGAATGAAGAAGAGGCCAAGGAGGAGGAGCCACCGTGTGTGATCATTGTGGAGGACCCTCCTTCAGAGACGTCGGATTCGGTTCAGACCGACTCGCGCTTCGTAACCAGCATGTCCAGCGACTCCATGGACGCTTTAGAGGAGGATGACTTTTTGACCTACTTCACCACCAACTCTGTCAGCCAGCTGAACGGTAGAGACCATTACCTCCGTGTAGACAATCTGTCACCGTGTCCGAACCAACCGGATCTCCAAGATGGCGATTTCGATGATGAATTGTGTTGCGTTGATTTCCCTGGCAGCGAGGAAGAATTAATTATTCACGCCGCCCTGTCTAGCATTGCAGACTGTCTACCGAGTCCCACCGAAGCCAGTGAGGAAGAATATTCAGAACACGATGAAGACGAACAAGAGGCACCAGAGGATGTTTTCGAAAGCATCGAAGCTCCACACGGAGAGTGTGTTTTTACATTCAACCAAGGCGATCCACAACGTTACTACAACATCTGCACAAACGTGACGCCCGACAGCGGTCACATCCACGCGAGAACGGCTTCTCTTCATCACACTCAGGACAAAATCAGAGAAGAGACGGAGAGGGGGATCGAACCTGTACCTATCCTCCTGCCTCCTCCAGGTTTTGGGGACAGTAGCACTGACGATGAGTGCTTTGACGCCCAGGAGGGATTAATCCCTGAGGAACCTTTGTCAGCGCCAATGATTAAAGGTTTGTTCCAATCCATTTACATGTATTTATGTTTTAAGTGATGCGTAATCTCATATAAATCTTATTTGTTTATTCATTTTTCTTTCCAGAACGTTCTAGAGGTTCGAGTGTCACGAAGCGTACTCTGAGCCTAAGCAACAGCGGAATCGGCGCCTGCGAACGAAAGAAGCGAGAAGGAGATGGCAAAAAGAGAGAGAGAAAAGATAAAGACAAGCTAAAGACGGAGGCGAAAAATGAAGTTCCAAGGTTTCGCAAGAGAATCAGAAAGCGCCGTTCCTTCATGGAAACGGAGTACACGTCGTTAGTGTCGTTTCCTGAAAAAGACAGAACAAAAAATAACAACCATTGGTCGAGACCCTGCCATCCTGGTGAGGGGTCAAATCAAAGCTCCTGCCCCACGGTCTCATCTCTAACAAATGCTGAAGGTGAACCAGCACAGATGGAATCAAAACCTATCGCTCTGTCGAAACCAAGTGGGTCTGGAACTCTGGAATTCCTGCATGGTAACAAAATGAATAAGGCAACTCAGCGGAAACAGCAGGTTATACTAATGGAACCGGACACCATGGAGTTTAAGTCTGTCACCGAAATCATGTCTACTTCCTCGCCTGGTATTGTGGCAGTCCGCACGTCGACGGAGCCCAAAGTGAGAAGTTATGCCGTGAGCATTACCGATGGACTCGAAGAAGCAGGAGCAGTAGGAGGTTTGGATGAAAGGTTGCTTGACGGTCACTTGTTTTTTGCCACTCCTGTCAGGGATTGCGTTGATGTTGATGCTTTACCTGTAAAAATAACTGACAAAGAATCCCTGATAGAACAGCCACCTGAAGAACCTTTGCACAGGAAAAAGAGCTGCTCGCTTCCTCGACTAGACCAAACAAGCTTGTTTTCTTCAAAAGTCCCAACCACATCCTTGAACCAAAACCCATGCACCGACAGCCTTGATGTTGAAAGTCTGAAAAAGAACATTAAAAAATGTTCAATCGAGAGAAGAAGGAGTCGAAGCGTGTCTGCTACATGTCGTAGCAGTCTCAAGGCAAGTGGTTTAACAAGGCACCTCTATCCTCAGATGGAGCCTAACGTCTTTATAAAAGAACCACGATCTGATGACGGTTCTGGCAATCCATTAACCCAGGAACTATCCTTCACTGTATCTCCTGAGCGGCTTACACAGGGATGTGTTTTCCCTCAGTGTTCTTCTGGTCCCCACTCTGCTTCAGCACTGCGTGGAAAGGTCCAGAACTTGCCCCTGTACCTGTCTCGTTCCCAGGAAGTGCTAACCAGTTACGGTAGTCTTGTAGGGAATGACAAAACAGAACGGAGATTTTCTGAAAATATGCCCCCAGCTGAGGGAAAGTCTAAAGAGGCCATGAAGGCGGTTGAAAAGTTTAGGGAAATTGTTTGCAATAATTACACGGAAAGAGCGCAGAAAGCCGAACCTGAAAAATCTTCAAGCCCGAAATCTCTTGTGGTTACTACGCAAATCGTTAATGGACCATGGGGTGTGGTGGCATCACAAGAGATCAGCAGATTACAAGCAGGAAGCAGTCCTCTTCTTGAGTCCAAGCCCACCGACACCCAGCCCCAGGCCCTGTCTAGCCCAGATCTCCAAGCAAAGCCTGACCTCACGTGCAGCTCAGTGCTTTCCTCAGTGTGTGAGACAGTCATCGAGAGTGCTGAAACACCCATGGAGGTTTGCGGCTGCCAATCAGCCTACACCAACTGCTTCAGCTCTGTCTTGGGCAATGGGAGTTTTGACGACGAGCTGACCGTCTATGAATTCTCCTGCAGGACACAGCAAACCATGCATGACCGGATTGCCTTGATGAAATCATCTATTCCTCCTTCATCCCTCTCTGGTTCTTCTTCTTCTTTTTCACCATCCTCACCCCTGCCGGCTTTCTCTCGTGTAATCCTGCCACTTTGTTCATCCTCAGAACTCGGCCCCCTTCTGTCTCCCCTGGACACCCCCGACTGCTTCCTCTCTGACCCGCACGTAGACGCTATCACCGCCTTACTGACCCAGCATTACCCCTTACCCCCAACAGGCTTCCTGGCTCTGCAGAGGGATGTCGACATGCTTTTAACCATCCTTGAAGGTGCTATGAAAGACCAAGATTGCACCCAAAGGCATCCCAGAGACACATGCGCAGACCACTTTTCTGAAAACAAGCACAGGCTACACGTGGAGTCCCGAAGCTTCCTGGCTGGCTGTCAGCGGGTCGTGAAAGCCGGGCAGACCCCAGCAGAGACGCTGCAAGCTCTGGCCGACAGTTTCCACTCACTGGTTCAGCTGACAGCCGTATGCCTGAGTTTCTCGAGTTGCCAGAGGTGTCAGGAGCGCCACTCTCAGACCTTGTCAGGACTCGCAGACGTCACGCAGACGTATCAGGAGTTCGCACGGGCCGCAGAGCGCTTGGGCATGGCTACGGAAAGGAGGACATGCCACGAGCTCAGCATTAAACTCCTGGCCCGCCAGTGTACCGCGCTCACGACCTCAGTCTTCTGCCTAACGCAGCTATTCCGAACCCTCACCGCCCTTTGACCCTGCAGACGTCTGACTCTAGTGTAATTCTGCCAAATATGAGCTATGTAAAGCATTTAAAAGAGAAACTACAGCAAAGTAACCTTGGTGTCCAAAGAGGCTGACCTTTTACTGATAAGCACACACACACAAACAAAATCAGGGTCACACTGCTTATAAATGCACTCACACACACACACACACACACACTGACAATCACTTGACTACAGTCAGCATGTGGTATTGTTACTTCATTAGTGTTTTTTATTTCAATATATTAAATTATTTTCTTATCTCAGAATGATGGACTTTAGTAATTCATTAGTGGCTATTTAAAGGGCAGTTTCTTTTTGTCATATGAACAACGTATCCGTAATGCACAAGAACAGGACCTTTACCTCTTTCCTCATCCTTTTATATTTTCATCTTTCTGTTTCATCCATACTCACAGTAAAAATGCACTACCTTACTTGTTCCCACACCTGTCCCCACATTCATCAGAACAGAATTCATTCTAAATGTTTAGTACGAGGGTGAGTGAGTGAAAAATGATCTGCACTTGTGTTCAAGGCTCCTTTTTCCCTGGTCACTGCTGAGCAGGTCTGAACATGTTACATCAGTTCATTTGTAAATGTGATGCGAAAAAAAATTCATGACTTAATTGTGATTTGAACAAAAGAAGATTGCAGTGAATTACATTTATTTATTTATCTGTGGTCTACCTGGTGCTGAAACAACTCACATAAGAGCATAAACAGAAGCCTTTGGATATCTGCTAAACAATTTTTGCAATTTCGATACTCTAAGGAAGGTGAAAGTTTCTTAAAGAGAATAATTAGTGGTGACGAGACACGGATTCATCACTACGAGCCTGAGAGTAAACGGCAGAGTACGGAACGGAAACATTCTTAATCATCGACCGAGAAAAAGTTCAAAAATCAACCATCAGCTGGAAAATTCATTAATGTTTATAGTTTTCTGGGATTCTCAAGGGCCAAAAGTATTGGAACACCATCAGGAAAAAGGTTCAACAATCAACAGTGCTCGTTACAGTGAGACACTTTTTAAAGAGCTGAAGACTGAACTTTGTATTAGACACAGAGGACTGATATCCGAGGGAGTCGTGATCTCGTGTGACGATACACGTCCGCACACTTCTGCTCACACTGTCGAAACTCTACAAAAACTTGGTTTTGAGGTGTTAAACCGTCCTCGCTATAGTCCTGATCTCGCTCCATCAGACTTTCACCCATTTGGTCCCCTGAAAGCAGTCCTACCAGGACGAAGATACACTTCTGATGAAAAAGTTGGCTCGCAGCTCAGCCTAAAACTTTTTTTAATGAGGGATACGGAAGCTTGTCGACAGATGGACAAAGAGTACTGAAAAACATGGATATTATACAAAAATATTATGTAATTGACTTTTCTAAAAGTTGATTAAAATAAATCCTACAGCCGGAGTGCGGATCATTTTTGACTCACCTTTGTAGAAACTGATGAGGATCTCTTGACCAGGATCTGTTGACCAGGAGCTGTACTTTATATGTTTTGTGCAGGCGTACCAAAGGTTATGAATAATAAGATTGTACTTTATTTATTTATGGCGATATAGACTTTGAATCATGTAACTAGACTTCTTTTCATTATTTTAATTTCCATAAGCTGTATTATGTAGCATTTACAGTACATGTATATATTTTTTACTACTGTATGTGTTCTTGCTATATGTCTGGCTCCTTGCATCTGAAATGAACTTCCATTTCTTTGTGCTTGTTTTTAGTAACCTTAGTACTGTAACAGGGGCTGTGATTGGGTTGTCTGGAATCGTGGCCTGTCACATTTGTTTATTGAATGACGTCACTGATTTCATCAAACTCTCTGGCATTAGTTTTTTTCTTCTAATGAATCATAGGGACAACCCCTAACAGGAGCAAGCGATTAAGCTTTGACAGTCATACGACATAAGGATTGTAATATTGCTTTTTTCAGTCAGGTCTGTGGACTAACCTGGAAGCTGCTGTGCACTGTCCTTATTAGGCATGCTTCGTACCGTATACATACTGTACTTTAACCCTTATGACACGGACCGGGGGAATGCATGCAGATAACCAAAGCATGACCTGATCGAGCGTTGGCAGCTCAATCCAAATGGGGGAATGAATGAACAAACGAATGAATGAATGTATAGATAATGAAATGCAATCTCTTTTCATTTGTAATGCAGTATTCACTATTAAAAAGAGCCTCGAAATGACTGAAGCGACTCGCATCTGGTAGTGTTTATTTTCGTTACTAACCAAGCTTTGTTTATCCTTTAGTCCTTTAGTCTTACCAACCAGTAAACCTTTCCTATGGATGATACTAGAGATGAAGGGAAGAAAATTGGTTACGTGTTGTAATTCTTTTGAAAATAAATTTTCTTAATTATGTTTTAATTTCTAAGGGCAGCACTGTGGCATAATGGGTAGCACTGTGGCCTCGAATTCCAGGGTCAGGCGTTTGATTCCCACCTCGGGTCTGTGGGTGTGTCTTTCCGATGCTTGATGGGTTTCCTGCTATGGATTGGCAACCCGTCCAGGGTGAACCCCGCCTTATAACCTGAGTCCCCTAGGATAGGCTCCAGGGCCCATATTGACAAAGCGTCTTAGAATTCTCTCAGAGAGCTCCTATCCTAGTGTAAAAATTCCTAGCTGGGAGTCCTAGACTAAAAGTGATTTAGGAAACTTCTCAGAGAAACCCTGAGTAAGGAAAATACAAAAAACCTTTATCTTAGTGAGGAGGTGTGGTTGACCTCGTCCAGCAATTCAGGGACTGGGATTGGTTGATAAAAAAAATCTGTAACGGTCTTCAAATGGACTCTTTGTAAAAAAAAATAGAATATATGATAATAGAACGGACAGTGAAATCATAATGTTTGTATATAAAAAATTGTCCAATCATTACTCCAGCCTACTTTATGCAAAGTTTCTGTTTTAGGCTAAATGTGTTAAAGTTAAGTAAAACAGCCAAATGTTGAAAATGTGTTTACTTTTGAAGCAACCAAATTTCCATGCAGTAGTTACTATATTTAAGTTCTTACATTTATTAACCAAACTGATTTTATTATTTGTGATCCATTTCAGATTGGTGGGAGCAAAATAGTTCAGCTTTTACCAGTTTACATGATTGCAGGACCGTTTATTTAAGTTGCCCTTTTGGATGGTATGTAGCCAACAATCCATGAGAGATGTAAGAAAGTAAAAGGACAAGAAAACCAAATTGGACAGAAGAGCAGTGTTTACTTTTAGCTTTACGTTCAGTGTTTGTAGAATATTTCTTCTTTCCACCATTTCGTCCTCTGCTATAGAAACTTTTAAGGCTCTTAAAAGTCCTCCTCTCTACTCTTAACAATTTTTACCTTAGGAGCTGTTTTTAGGGCAAAGATGTTTCATTAATCATTTTTATTAGGATTTAGTCCTAAATTTAGGGAGAAATTCTAAGAAAATTTCATAGTTCTAAGGATTTTCCTAGAATTTCATCACTAGGAGCAACTTTTAGGCTTAAGAAGCTTTGTGAATAGCTCCTGTGATCCTGTTCATGAATCCTGTGTGGTGAAAAATAATATAAAATCTCGCAACAGGCAAATCCGCAGGCAACCACACTGCGAGTAATCAGGAGAAACATGTGCAGAAATTAGCTTACACCAGGTATGAGAGCAAGTCGCTCCGGTATAGGGGAAAACTGAAAAGAACAGACATCATTATGCTAAAAGAATCGTAACCTAGGTATCATGATGATGTCTTATCGGGTAGCCCCTTGTGATTCCTGTCCCTATTTGATACCGTCGTTGTCCTTGCCAATATAGTCGGACGGAATTCTAGATGACCAGCTCAGATTTCCTGACTGCATTATATTAACCCAAAGGTCCTACACACTTCCCTGTCTCCTTCATAACATCATATGAAAATGACTCGGTAATTCTGAATTACACACTGGCTCAGATCGGCAACCTTGTCTAATGTAAGAGTTCACTGGCTCTAGTTTGAATAAACCGTTTCTCGATTGCACATCTTGAACTTTTTAAATCATTGCATAACATTATAGTTTCTTAGGCTGGTCTGGTGGGGAATTTCCACATTACACTGCAGTAACTTAGAACTCAAAGTGCTGATTAATGTTCGCTTCCTCTGAAGTCAGAACTTGCCTTCTTGAACTTGGTTGAGCAAAACCTTCTGCAACATGACGTTATCATCCTCCCTACAGTTAATGAATCATCCGTGAAACCGGCAATAATGTCTACAAACTGCTTCAGAAAGCCTGAAGCAATCGTTCAGGAAGTCAGAGATGTCACAGCCTCGGTGTCAGGTGACCTCGGCTGGAGTGACTGATATCTTTTGGACACTTTTTTTGACCGCAACCTTCAGAAGGTTGAAGGTTGCAATCTGATCTCTCAACACTCGGGACACTTCCGTGTGCAGGTTTTTCAGCTGGAAAGTGACCTTTTGGATGTGACTCTCTGAAGTCTCATTACTCTGTGTGATATTTTTGGGTGTTAACAGTTTGTTAGCCGGTTGAGCTAGTGAGGTGTTTCTAAACTAGCAGTTTACTAGTCAGATAACTACTCGTCATGGTAGGAGGATATTAATGTTTCTTACAGTCGGTTAGCTGTTTTCTGATTGCAGAAGGATATTAAGGATGTTTCAAACTCTAAAGCTAATGTTCCCAGTAGGTTCTTGGAAGGTTCTGGTGCAACATCATATATCAACGTTCTTAAAACGTTAAATAACCAAAAGTAGCGTTACCTTAACGGAACTTTTTTTTTCATTAAAATACCGTATGTTACATTGCACAAGCATTTTTATAATTATCTCATATCATTTAATAGTTATCTGCACTGCTATGAGATACAATTTTCAAAAAGAATTACTGTAAAAAATGACCCTAAACTCACACTTAGCTATTTGATACGGTGGGAGGACACTGAGTAAGTTGGTTAGCTACTTCGGATAAGCATGTACGTTTCTTACATATTTTATTATGGGATTTTATTGTTTAAAAACAATTATTATTGTTAGTGTGCTATGGATATTAATTATGATTTTAAACAGCATATGTGTATTATTTTTCTTTATAAACTGTCTCATCTTTGTCTGCAGCCTCAGCTCCGTTCTGTACTAAATGACCTACGCGGAGGTTGGGTTCCAAACGGCACCTCGGTTCCTGTACTACTGCAAAATATAAAGTTTGAACTAGTAATTATAATTTGTACACCCTATGTGAGTAAAATGTAGCCGTGTGGTAATCAGTAGAAGTGTACAGTAGTAGTGATGGATACTACTGTACTGATATCGAGTGGGCAAATTTTGTCAAGCAAACAGATTTCAGGCAACACAATTAATATGGACTGCAAGTAATATTTCATATATTTTTATATTAATTGGTGAACACCTGGAGGAGAACCTCACCTGGTCCCTCAACACCTGCTCTCGGCACAAAAAAAGCCCAACAGCATCTTTTCTTCCTGAGAAGGCTAAAATGCAAAATTGTTAAGATATCTCAACATGAATTTGACATGGCTACAGATTTTAATTAGTTTTTGCTTTTGAAGCATTTAACAAAAAAAAACTATTTTAGCAACAACTTTTACAGGTAATAAGCTTCTAGACGCTTACACCAATTTTAGTAAAGAAATGTGTATAATTTGAATTTTAAAAGATTATCGTTTGAAGCGAGATGCTGAAAACAGATATTTTTAGGGCACAAATAAAATAAACTCTCTAAAACGGCAAAAAAAAAAAAAAAAAAGTTACCAACCTGAAATTATCTTATTATCAAGATCGGTCAATTCCATGTTGTATAAACTTCAGAAGTAGCTTTTATGTATATATGTCCATTTTGGATGGTATATATGCACACAAAAAAGCTGTCAATGATGTATGAAATATAATTGTACTTACATCTACACGTTCACACACACACACACACACACATATATATATATATATATATATATATATATATATATATATTATTAGTGGTGGGCCGTTATCGGCGTTAACGTGCTGCGTTAACGTGAGACTCTTATCGGGCGATAAAAAAAATATCG
>JAQMYI010000013.1:2938457-2949679 GCA_030014275.1 Clariallabes melas | reverse complement strand
CTATCTATCTATCTATCTATCTATCTATCTATCTATCTATCTATCTATCTATCTATCTATCTATCTGTCTGTCTGTCCATTCATTCATCTATCTATCTATCTATCTATCTATCTATCTATCTATCTATCTATCCATTCGTCCATCCATCTATCTATCTATCTATCTATCTATCTATCTATCTATCCATTCATCCATCCATCTATCTATCTATCTATCTATCTATCTATCTGTCTGTCTGTCTGTCTGTCTGTCCATCCATTCATTGTCTATGTATCTATCCATCATTAACTATCTTTTACCTCAGTAAGTACCTATAAGTATAAGTAGTATATGTACATCAGCAAGTTTTTGTAGAACATTTTAAATTTGTTTATATAGATTTTTATATAGTATTATAATGTGAGATATATTTGTAAATAACATTCACTTGTACTGCAGTATTCATTAGTTTACTTTCTGTTCATTTGTTTATTTATTTGTGTAACTCCCCCCCCCGCCCCGCCCCTGCCCCGCCCCGTTTCCCGCGTGCACAGTAACCTAACAACCAGCCCCGCCCCCCCACCCCATAACGCGCATGCGCGGTGCAACAGCGCACCCGCGAGACGGACCGAAACGCCTCGCGCTGAGAGCGAGTGCCGCTCGCGCACCCTGGAAGTGCAGTAGTGTGAGTGGAGGAGAGGAGAGAGGAGCGCGCGCGCACTTCCCTGCCGGCGCTGTGCTCCCTGACGATGACGTCACACGAGCCGGGATCACACAGACACTCTTCCACATGTAGCGCGCACTGAAGTGAGATATAGACTAATCTAATGTCAGTGCGCACGCAGAGTAACGGAATCTGACTGTAAGGAATCCGCATTAGGAGTGGGCGGAGCCTCTGCACGTCAAGGTACAGACTTGTATGTGTGTGTAATTATTATTATTATAATTATTATTATAATTAATATTGTTTATGTATAGTAAAACATGCAGATGCAATGATACAAACTTATTAAAGTTGTGTCCAATGACTCATCACTGTGTCTTTGATGTCCCTGTGCATTTCCTTATGCATTGCTTATTGTATTATTTAACTGTTTAACAACCTTAAGCATGTTGTGATCGAACAAACACAACTTACGCACGACACACACCTTTGTATTATCAATAGAAGTATATTTGTGATAACTGGTTATATTTTCAAAAAAGTAATGCTTTCTGTCCTCTGTAAAACTCAGATTGCATGACACTCCTTACTATATATAAACCAGTGTGGTCAGTGTGTGTGTGAGAGTGAGAGAGAAGTCTGCCAACTGGGACACAACAACACACACTACAATTAAATTTGTTCATATTTAGAATGGACATCATTTAAAACCACTCCATCTGCACACACACACGCACACACACGCACACACACACATAGAGAGAAAGAGAGAGAGCATGGTTTATATGTGTGTGTGTGTTGCTGAACCTAAGTCTCTGAAAAACAAGTGTTCCGCATCAGATCGATCTCCTTGAGGATTTAGTCCTAATCCTAATCTAACTGCATCACCCTGTTTAAGGTCACATGATCAGATAAATAATCAACGATATGGATGTTATGATGCAGCCAATGTTACTAAGAAACAAGGACGTACAAAGACTTGTTGATTAAGGACGAAGACTTGCAAAGACTTGGTGATTAAAGACTAAGAATTACGTAGACTTGGTGATTGAAGACAAAGACTTTGTTGAACCCGAAGCCTTGCGAAGACTTCTTAATTCTTCGTAATTCTATGTCTTCGATCGAAAAGTCTTTGTAAGTCTTCAAAAGTCTTTGTTAATCTTTGTCTTCAATCAACAAGTCTTCATAGGTTTTTTGTAAGTCTTAGTGTTCAATCACCAAGTCTACGTAAGTCCTCGTAAGTCTTCATTCACACAGTCTTCATAAGTCTTTGTAAGTTTGTGTCCAATCACTAATTCTTCGTAAGTCTTCACAAATCGTTGCAAGTCTTCATCTTCAGTCATTAAGTCTTTATAAGTCTTCGTAAGTCTTTGTCTTCAATCTACAAGTCTTACGAATGACAAAATGCAGCTCGTTAGCAATGTTACCAAGAAACCAGGAAGCGTACAAAACTTTCCCATGATGGAAAACAGACCAGTTAGTTAAGAATAGTTTGTTACATTATTAAATCAGTATATAGTTTAATTGTAAACAGCTTCCATATTTCCACGTTTGAGCCACTTTAGTATGTTTTTTGCCTCCTCATACATTCATCTGCTGTCCCTAAAGGTCTTATAAATAAATAAAAAACCTCCGATGTCGTTTTGAGTAGACGTGTTCGTGAGGACATTTGGGACCCCGGGGGACCGAGGGCTGGTCCAGAAATAGCGTGACTCTCTGTGTGTCTCTTTACTCTGGGTTCAGTTCATCCTAGACCAGTTGCTCAGATCAGCGATTGCTGTAGGTTCATATCAAAACTGACCTGTTTGGTCAAACTCCGCCCCCTAAGCAAGGAAGTTTCTGTTACAATCCGAGGTGTTAGCTTTCTTCAGACTTGTCTAGGAGGCGGAGTTTCATCAAACTGTTAACTTGGCTACTAGTGGATATCTGAAGTTTCCCTTTGTTTTTCTTTAGACCACAGGGCTCATGGAGGGCATCTGCTTCGAGGTGAAACCCCAAGGCAACATCACTCCTTCTTCCCAGCTACACCCAGAAGGATCAGGAGGTAAAGATGAGGAGGAGGAGGAGATCCAGTACAGGCTGACGCTGGCGGGCTCGTTAGCGGTCCACCCGCAGACTACCATGGCTATGCTGCCGTGGGTGGTTGCTGAGATACGCAGGCCGCGGCTGAAAGAGAGGAGCTTCAGCACAACCAAGTCTGGACCTCAGTCTCTGGAGGTGAGTGAGGAGGAACATGTGACTGTCCAGTGTGTGAAATCTATGAACAGTTTAAGGACATAAACGGGACCTAATGGTGTATGCAAGGCGGGGTGGGACAAAATTCATACCTGTCTCTCGGGCTTCCAGGTGCGCGACTGTCCGGTGGTCCTGCGGATCTCGTGTTCCTGGGTGCGCTGTGTGTTGGGCGTGGCAGGCGCCGGGGACACGTGGGACCCTCTTCGGCACACCGTTCTCTTTCAGCAGCGGCCGCATCGCGTCACCAAACTCATCCACAACAGCCGAGAGCCGAGCTACTTCGCCTGTCTGGTTCGGGATGAAATCAGAGCTACCTGCTACGTCTTCCACTGCCACGACAAACTCAAGGTACACACACACACACACACACACTCTCACACACACTGATCGATCACACAGGAGCATATAACAATGTTGTTTCTGTGGTAACTAATGTAGGGAAGACTTTGAATCGAGATTGCAAAGTCACCAAGGTGCAGCTATTCTCTAAATCATGGCCGGTATTGATAGCTAGAAATTGATATCGCTGGAAAGTGGGCGGAGTCACAAGCGGGAGAGCTACCATTACCACACCAACAAACGTGTTTTATGACTTTTACATCGCGCCAATCTACCTTCGATAACACATTTCTATTTATTAAGAGACGTCATGTCGTACATTTCGCGAACGGGTAACCGCGCCTTTCCTGGCGGCCGCAGAACTCCGAGTTCCGACTTGAGCGGAATAAAGCACTGACGCTGGAGACTCCTTCCAAAAGTAAAACCTTTAATAATGTCTCTTTCATAGCGATTGTTAAAGACGTCACTTTGGGGAATCGGGAACCGAGAATAGGAAACAGGAAGTGAAACGGGAGGAGGAAAGGCAGCAACACACACACACACACACACACACACTCCCAGACACACATGCACACACTCCTCTGTTACGGGTAGATTTCTTCATAGCACCTTCCTACCCGTATTTATTTCCCGGATGACCTTTAGTATGTCCTGCGTAAAACAACACTACCTTTCACACCTATCACAGCACCCCATCACTGATTATTTGCCTCGAACAGCACACCGCTCGAGTGTTTTATTTATCTCTAGTTACAGCACCGGAGAGTAAAGAGAAAGAGAAGGAGGAGTTTTAGTTAAAATCTATGAAGTAATCTTTTTGAGGATCAGCTTTTATCTGGGCTTTGATGCCAAGGTTTAAAGGGAGCTCAGATCTGTAAATGTCACACACACACACACACACACACCAGTACATGCAGAGTTTGTTTGGCTTCCATGCACCAGCAGGCTATAAAAAGGAGTATGTATGAGAACGTGACCTCACTAGCATTTGTTTGCAGGGATACCAAATACAGCAACCTGATCTGGAGACATGTGGACAGAACGTGCGCGCAAACACACACACACACACACACACACACACACACACACACACACACACACACACTTATCTGAACCGTGATCTGATCTGTAATGTTAAATGAGGTTGAATGTTATTCAGATGTTGTTTGGTTATGTCATGGTTTTGTTGAGGTTGTATAAAGGTTGTGTGAAGGTTTTTGTTGTTGTTTGCAAAAAGGTTGTGTGGGAGTTGTGTCCAGGTTGTATAAATGTTGTGTAAACATTTGATAAAGAATGTGTGGAGGTCGTGCGAAGGTTATATGTCAACGTTGTATAGACGAAGTGTGAAGGTTGTACAGCGTTCATGTGGAGGTTGTGTAGGAGTTGTATGAAGGTTGCGTGGAGATTGTGTAGACGTTGTGTAAAGGTTGTATACAGTTCATGAGGAAGTTGTGTGGAGGTTGCGTAGACGATGCGTGAAGGATGTATAAAGGTCACGTGGAGGTTGTGTGGAGGTCATATGGGGTTTATATGAGGGTTGTGTGGAGGTTGTAGAGGTCTTGTGGAATTTGTATGAAGGTTTTGTGGAGGCGTTTAGTAGATGTTTAGTAGAAGTATGAAGGTTGTATAAAGATTGCGTGAAGGTTCTATGGAGGTTTGTAAGAAAATTGTGTGGAGGTTGTGTAGACGAAGTGTGAAAGTGGTAAAAAGGTCGTGTTGAAGTTGTGTAGAGATTATATGGAGATTGTTTGGAGGCTACGTAGACTGTGTGTGAAGGTTGTATAAAGGTTATGTGAAAGTTGTGTGCAGGTTATATGGTGTTTGTATTAAGGGTTGTGTGGAGGTTGGGTGGATGTGTGAAGGCTGTATAAAGGTTGTGTGGAATTTGCTTGAAGTGTGGAGCTTGTGTGAAGGGGATGTGGAAGTTGTGTGAAATTTGTGCGAAGGTTGTGCGGAGGTAGTGCAGATGTTTGAGGGTTGTATTGAGGTGATGTGGAATCCGTGATTAAAGCTTGTTAAAAAGCTTGTGTCAACATGGCATGAAGGTTGTATAAAGGTTGTGCGAATGTTGTACGGAGGTTTTCGGAGAGGGGTTGTGTGGACATTGTAGGTGTCAGAGAGAAGTTCTTCACCTCACTGCTCACACAGGATGTGGCTCTGCGGCATTTCCTGTTCACACAATGTGGCTATAGGTGTGAGAAGACATGCAGAGCGTGTGTGTGTGTGTGTGCGTGTGTGTGTGTGCGTGTGTGTGTGTTTTGAATGCAGTTCATTTGAAATTACCATCATATAGTTTGCATTACAAACTCTCCCCCCCCCCCGTGTTTTTCTTGCACTTTCCACATTTCTCTCTATCTCTTCATCTCTTTGTCTTTCTCTCACTTCCTCTGCATCCCTTTCTTCTCTCTCTTTTTCTCTCATTCTTTCTCTCTCTCTCTCACATCCTCTGCCCACTCTTTATCTGTAAGCGCTTTTCTGTCTCTCTCTGTTTAGTATTTGAAGGCATTTAGATAACAGTGATCTCGCTCATTCCTCCTATCTTTTTCCTCTCATTAACCTTCATTCTTTCTTTCGTCTCTCTTTTTTAGTCATCCTCTTTGACTAACTGATACATTATTTTATCCACTAGAGGGAGCTTCTTCTTCTTTAAAAAAAAAAAAAAAACTTGTATCCGGAAATACAGTCCGCCAGTGTGATTGCAATATGAGAGCACACACACACGCACACACACTCTCTCTCTTTTCGTCTTCCCGTCTCTCACACCCCTTCTTTCATCATCTCATCTCAACACGACCAGCTGTTGCGTCTGCACCCTGTGTGTACCTCGAGGTCGACTCTGAATAGCAATCCATCAAATCCTTTAATAAGACAGGAATGTGTCTCGGTCACGAGTCTTCATCGATGCAAACATAGGAACAAATGAAAAATTATTTGTTTACTCGTTTTCTACAAGCAATTCGTTACAAACGTTATAGATTTTAGGTTCTGAGCTCCCAGGAATCCCTCAAGAACCCACAGATGCTTCCTAGAATATTATGATGAGAATATTTATATAAAAAACAGATTTAATTTTTAACACCGTTACAGACTATAGTGTTACACAGGACGCTTGGCCGCATGGGAAATCAGGAATCACCGTAAACCGTTAAAGATAATTATTTTCCAGGCTTCCTGGTTTGTCAAATTCCCCTGAACTGTTTGAATTTGGTGAGACTGGGCTGATTCAGGAAAGATTCGGGGTGTGTTCCAATTCGACACATGCTCCCTACACACTGAAGTGGAAGTTCTGATAGACCGTATGTTGTTGTGTGAAGGTTGTTTAACGGTGTGCGAGTTGTGTGAATTTAATAGGAGCATTGTGTAAAAGTTGTGTGGAAGTTGTTTGAAGGTTTTGTGAAGTTTGTATGGAGGTTGTTCGGAGGTTGCATGGAGGTTGTGTGGAAATTGTATGAAAGTTGTATGGAGGTTGTTTGAAAGTTGTGTAAAGGTTGTTTGCAGGCTATGAGGAAAAAGTTGTGAGGAAATTTTGTGGAGGTTGTCTAGAAGTTGTGGGAATGTTGCATGGAGGTTGGGTTAAACTTGTGTGGAAATTGTGTGATGGTTGTGTGGAGATTACATGAAAGTTACGTGAAGGTTACACGGAGATTGTGTAAAAGTTGTGAGGAAATTGTGTGGAGGTTTTATGGAGGTTGTGTGAAGGTTGTTTGGAAGTTGTACAACAGCTGTGTGGAAGTTGTGTGAAAATTGTGTGGAGATTACATAAAGGTTTTATGGAAGTTGTGCTGAGGTTATGTCAAGGTTGTTTTTTGGAGATTGTGTGGATTTGGTGGGAAAGTTGTTTAAAGGTTGTGTCGACATTGTGTGGACAGTGTGTGAATTTATTTGTTCATTCTGTGACTATAAAGATCATGTGTAGTTGATGATCTTCGATGGATTTTATGTGAAGGGTTTGTGGCGGTTGTGTCAATGGTGTGTGGTTATGGTGTGGAGGTTGTGTGCTTGTTGTGTGGAGGCTCTGGTATGGAAGGATGTGGTGTTTTTAAAAAAAATCTATTTATTTAGTTATTTACAGTATTTCAACACAAAGAAAACCCTAAAAACCTGAAACGGTGTTTAAAAATGCTAACTTTATAGCAGGTTTTGTGAACAAAATCAAAACATCTGGGTTCATGAGAACTCGAAACTTCATTTTCAGGCAAGAGTTTTCTCATGGACGACATGTCCTGCAAAAGTAATCCCATTTTTAGGAGAGCAACTTAAGTTAGCGTATTGACTAGTTAGCTAAAGCTAGCACTGCAGTCCAACTTGTGCTACATTTGCGCCACCTCCAAAACAGGAAGCTGGAGCTCGGAATGATGTCACGTTCAACCTCAGTGATTTTGTCTCCATGTTCGTATTTTGTTAGCAACAAGCTAAGGAAGTAACTGCATTAATTTAAATAATTATACTTAAAGCTAAGACACACTACTTGGTTTGCTGTTCATGCTTTGCTTTGCCTTTCCGTTTTGATTGAAAGTCGCGTCTCGTAACTGATTGGAAAATTCTGACTTCCATGTTCTTTTTCTTGTTGCTAGGCAACTGGGAAATAATATGGGGTTTTTTTCTTTCTTTTCTTTTAGTTTTTGTAGTTTTATGTTTTTCATTTTTTTTTTTTTTAAGTCTGAAATATAAAACATTTACCTCAGTTATTTCGGTACAAAAAAAGTGTGTGACTGACAGGAAAATAACACAAATTAGACTTTACAATACAGTCAACTCAATTTTATTTTTTTAAGTTTTAAGTTTTTCACACAGACAACATGAAGATATACTGATTGTAAACAATAATACAAAAACAAACAAATAATAATAATAATAATAATCAAAAAAACGTGTCATAAAGGTAAAAAAAATTTAGGCTGGTCTGGGAAATCAACATTAAGAACAATGTGAAGAAGAAGAAGAAGAAGAAGAAGAAGAATGGTGTTGCTAGGCAACTGGGAAATAATATGGCCACTCCTGGAAACTAGCTAACGCTTTTAATTTTTAGGTTTAAGTTTTTCATATAGACAACGTAAAGATAAAGTGATTGTAAACAACAAAAAACAAACAATAACAATAAATAAAAATGAGTCATGAAGGTAAAAAAAACTTAGGTTGATCTGGAAGAATTGACATTAAGAAGAATTCGAGAAGAAGAAGATAACGTTGCTAGGCAACTGGGAAATAATATGGCCACTCCTGGAAGCTAGCTAACACATTTAGTATTTAGATACAGACAATGTAAGGATGAAGTGATTGCAAAAACAAACAACAACAAATAACAAATACTACTACTACTACTACTACTACTACTAATAATAATAATAAAAATGAGTCATGAATGTAAAAAGATTACCTCAGGTATTTTGGTACAAAATAAGTGTCAGGAAGACTGACAGGAAAATGACAAATAATTAGACTTTACCACACAGTTATCTCAATTTTATTCCATTCTGTTAACCAAGTGTTATTTATTTTATTTTTTAAACGTGAATTTACTAACAATATTATTTTTTATAAATCAATTTTTAGTTTTTGTCGCTTTAAAAACAAAAAAAGTCATGGCGGACGGTGTTGTGAGAATCCGGGCACTTGTCAGGGAGCTCGGGGTCGGATTGTGACGCACCCTTCCCCCGCCGGTAGAGTGCCGTTGGAAAGGCGGACTTCTCCAACTCTTTTTTTTTTTCTTCTTTTCACATGTATTTATTTTTAAAGGACGCTAAATGGCCGTGGCGATGAAAGCGCGCTTCCAGAACTTTCTCCGGAGGGAGGCGAAGGCGGGGAAAGACACCGTGAGTACCGCGCGCGCAGTCCCGGGGCGCGAGGCTCCACAACTCGGCGTGTTTAGGAGAAGTTCAGCCTGACAGTGTGTGTGTGTGTGTGTGTGTCATTCTCAACGGCTAACCGGCTAACAGGCTAAACCCGGGCAGCTCCCAGGGTCTCCTAACACACACACACACTCAAGAGTTTAACTACATGTACAATGTGTGTGTGTGTGTGTGTGTGTGTGTGTGTGTGTTTTATAAGATCACACTGTTCCTGCTGTTAGGAGTTTACTCAGGGGTCTAGTGTTATTGTTATTGTTTATATCTGATGTTTGTGTGTGTTAGCTTAGCTTTGGGGAAACTAATAAACTCTGAAGTGGTCAAGAGTAAAACATGCAGCTGTACAGGAGCTACAGTAAGGGGGGGGGGGTCAATACTAATGAGAGACAGAGAGAGGGGGGACATGTACAGTGTTTAGAGAGAGACAGGATGTACAGGTGAGAGACATGTTTAAGGAGGGACACAGAATGAGAGACAGACAGAATAAGAGAGAGACGAAAAGAGAGACCGACAGAATAAGAGAGAGACGTAATGAGAGACATAAAGAGAGACCGACAGAATAAGAGAGAGACGTAATGAGAGACATAAAGAGAGACCGATAGAATGAGAGAGATGTTAATAGAGACGGACAGAATAATAGAGACAGCGAGAGACGTAAAGAGAGACCGACTAGATAAAAGAGAGACATAACGAGAGACCGATAGAATGAGAGAGATGTTAATAGAGACGGACAGAATGAGAGAGACAGCGAAAAACGTAAAGAGAGACCGACAGGATAAAAGAGAGACGTCAAGAGAGACTGACTGGATAAAAGAGAGACACGAAGAGAGACAGATAGAATGAGAGAGGTGTTAATAGACACGGACAGAATGAGAGAGACAGAGAGAGACGTAAAGAGAGACCGACTGGATAAAAGAGAGACGTAACGAGAGACCGATAGAATGAGAGAGATGTTAATAGAGATGGACAGAATGAGAGAGACGTAAAGAGAGACCAACAGAATAAAAGAGAGACAGAGAGAGAGAGACATATGAAGAGAGAGAGATAAGGGGAGAGAGAGAGTACAGCAGTCGTTATCTCACTGTGTTGGTCTGTGTTAGTACGTGAATTGATTAGTGTGTGTGTGTGTGTGTGTGTAAGTGAGTAAGTGAGGCACAAACACACACACACACACACACATGACTGTCCTCAGCCAACTCATGTGACTGGCTGGCAAAAACAACACTGTAAAACCACCTTGCATCCTGTGTGTGTGTGTGTGTGTGTGTGAGAGAGAGAGAGAGAGAGAGAGGGATGGACTGCTGTATGATGTCATTTTCTGTTATTCTCTCTTTTTATGGGGCACTTTATGACCTTATGACCTTTGAACTTGAGATCACTCTCAGGGTGCATGGGAAACAGGGTGGAATTTTCCTCAACATACACACACACACACACACACACACGCACACACGGATGCTCTGCAGTGAGTTATAGTTGTGTGATGGACAGTGAGTGTGTAAATATTTAAAACGACTGGCTCCATTCTGACAATGTTCTCATCTGTATTACTCTGTCTCTCTCTGTCTCTGTCTCTCTCTCTCTCTGTCTCTCTTTTGACTTTCTCAGGTTTTTAAGTCTGAAACTGTTTCTCTGAGCCTCAGTGGAGATGTGAAAGCAAACACACACTATATCAGACCTCTGTGATGCACAAGGTGCCAATACTTTAGTGTGAATAAAGGGCTCGATGTCAGTCGGTTTGATTGACTGAATCTTATCTCGCACGTTTTGTACGTGACGTTTCCTAGCGGTTATATGGGCCGTGTGATTAAGACAGGCGTCAGTGGTCCAGAGTTTATTAGAGGCGTCTTTAGTGGTTTATAAACTCCACTGCTGTAATAAACAGAGAGAACTGATCACATCACATTCACCGTCTACCCATGGTTCATAGCTCTGATAGAGAGTCAGGACTGAGAGGGTAGTGAGCGTGTAATAAGTGTGTAGTGAGAATGTAGTGAGCAAGTAGTCAGACTGTAATGAGAGTGTGAAGAGACGGTAGTGTGAGGGTAGTGAGAGAGTAATGAGCTTCCACAGACCCGGTGAGGGCGCAGTGAGCGAGGGCGCAGTATAAGGGCGCAGTGAGCGAGGGCGCAGTATAAGGGCGCAGTGAGCGAGGGCG